>VZSR01001113.1:2851180-2922745 GCA_013398615.1 Brachypodius melanocephalos | reverse complement strand
AACTAGAAAGAAAGTGAAAGAAGAGAGGCTGGGGAAAAAAAAAAAACAACCCACCTCTCCATCCCATGTCTGTCTCAAGGCCAGGAGGAGGAGGAGGAGAGTTTCTGAAAACAAACTGCATGCTGCCATTCAGACTCAATATGAAAGGTACAGAGTGTAATATCCAGAACAAACCCAACAGATGACACAAACATCATAACATCACCCTAGGACAACAGGAAAGAGGGAAATCCCATTTCTAGTTCAGTGTGACACAGGAAAAAATGGAGCTAAAAGGTAAAAAATACCAGGTATTTTCTTGGTTCCTTTCAAATGAGTGTTGCCCAGTTCTGGTAAATTTGGTTTAGGTGCAAACCCGTAGATGCACTAAAACCAGTGGCTGCCTTTTCCAAACTGATTATTGTGTACTGGACACGCGGGGAGTGGAGCATGTCCCACCCTGGCTTGGCTAAAGCTGGAATTTCACTACATGAAACTGTAATCTCTGTCTCACACACTGTAAATGTACACACTGAGAAGCACAGAGAGGATTACCTGGAAAGTATTCCTCTATTAAGCCATTTCAAAAACCAATACTCAGGCAGGACTGTACAGATTGATTTCTTCAAGGAGCTACCCACATTTTATAACATTAGCATGGTTCTAGGACAGGATGTCCCACAAACATCACTGTTGAGTGTATGACTTACTTATTTTTACCTTTCTGAAAGCCATTTTCAAGTTTTAAAGCACATCTTCAGTCACAGACTGGATGGAGAACAAACAACAGGGTTTGATGCATGACAGCCATGGAGAAGTCTTGTCAAACACTCACCCATGAAAATCAACTGCACAAATCCTTTACCAAACACCTATTTTATGTTACCCAATGCAACACAGAGCTAATGCAGAGCTGGAATCAGACACTTCCAAACACCACTGAGCAAGGAACTGGGGGAAAAAGAATCCCTTTCTCCCCACTCAACACAATGGCTTGGATGAGCCATTTGAGATCTGTGTGCGAACCCTGGCCATCCCAAAAAAGGGATATTCAGAAATCATCTTCACAGGGTCACAAAGAGCCATTAAATCTGTGTCCAAAACTGGAGGAGGTGACAGAAAAAAAATGCCCTTGTTCTGACACGTTCACCCAGTGACAAGGTGGCATTTACAGCACCCTCACCTCCCTTAGCAAGTGCTACAAATAGTTTACATAGAGATTGTTGTGCAGTGATGTTACGGAAAATCTGATGATTCCCATTTCCTCCAGATTTTGTTGGAATAGAAAAACCTACTCCAAAAAAGCCCCTTCCTGATATTCTGAAATGAGAATCTCTGGAATAGAAACAACAGGAACAACTGTTTGATTTATATATTTTATTTTTAATTAAAAAATAAAGGTTATCTGAATACATCTCTTGCAGCCTTTGGGCAAAATGCACCCTTAAGAAGACTCTATGAAACATGATGAACATCTTTTCTTGGCACACATCTTAAACAAATGCCAATTTCCTGCAGCAACTTTGGAAATCCATCATTTTCCCCAAACCCTGAAAACATTTAACAGTTCATTTAAAAAATCCCTACAAAAATTAGAAGTGGGCCCAAAGCAAAAGTCCCAGATCCAAGCACCCAAAAGCTTTTGGAGCAGACATATCCAAATGCTCATCTCATTCCAAGTTTTATCCCACATCACTGCAAATTCACAGACACAAACCAGCCAAGGAAAGGCAACTGGAGCTGACCCAGATATGGATCTCCCTTTGGAAGCTTTGATCTGAACTGGGCCAAAGCAAACCTGGGAGTCTGAACCGTTTCCTAGAATTGTTTAAGTCGGGCCCATCCCTAACAGAATTAAGTGCTGGTTACACGAGGAAATGGTGCTGTCAGAGCTCCCATTCCTCAGCTGTCCCTGATCTGAGCCCAGGCCAAGCTCTTTGTCCACTGGCAGCACACAAGGCAAGGATAAAGCCAATGGAACACACTGACCCTCCAACACAGCCACAGCCCTGCCTCCTGCTGCCTGGGAGAGCCCCAGGCTTCCCAAGGAGCTGTCCTGGGCTTCCAGAAGTGGTTTTCCCTGGCCACATGTCCTGGCCCCAGCCCTCTCTGCAGGAAGGCTCAGGCTCCTGCCAGAGGAACAGGCTGGCACCACTCCCACGGGATGTCTTTGTCCACCTGGCCTGTGATTCCCAAAGGCACAAAGTGACCAATCTTTAGACTTATACACAAGGTCTACATATATATATATATATATATATATATGTATACACACACCATTACATACATATTTAAATATATATATACATATATAAATTTGGTTTTGATTTTTCTCTTTTCTCTTTTTTCGCTCTTCTTTTTCCCTCCTTTCTCTCCCTTTTAACTTAATGGTGTAGTCTCCTCTGAGGAGGGCTCTGGTATATGTTGTGGAGATTTCTCTGTCTCCAGTAGAACTTCTTCTGGGTTCTCCTCTGTTAGTTTTGGCTCCTCAGAGGCTTGAGATCCCTCCTGCACCTGACTCTGAGCCTGGCTGTTCATTTTCTCCTCTGCTTCGATCTCCTCCGAGGTGGGAATGGAGTTTTTCTTCGGACGGCCTTTGGGCTTTGTTGGAGCTTCCTGTCCACCCTTCAACACCTGGAGCAAAGAGAGGAACTGTAAGGATTCTGAACTCTGTTAGTCTCAGGTGTCTTGTCTCCATGTCTAATTCCCTTTCTTTTCACACCATTCCTGCAGCAACAAAACACTCCAGCCAAGGATCTACACCCAAACTAATGCCAAATTTGTTAAAAGTGACAGTAACTGCTGCAGGTGCCACATACATCCAAAGAAACAGCCTAGAACTGCATCTCCTCTCCCAAATCAGAAAACATGGACACCTCCACTAGAGAATGTCACAGCTTCATGTTCCCACCAGCAAAGGTGGCTGTTCTTTATAAAAAAGCTTTTTAACTGGAAAAGGACCATGAAGATCAGAATAAATGAAAGGTGAAAGGAAGATATGAGAAGCAAAAATTCGTGATATATCAGCTCTGAAAACTCCTCTGTTTCCATAGAGCAACACAGTCTTTTTTGTCTATGCACAAAACCAATCCCAGAAACACTGAGATCACACAAATGCCAAAAATGCAGAAGGAGATATTTTGGGTTTTCCCTCAGTTCTATTCTCATTATTTTCACCCCTTTGCTTTGTTCTCCTCCTACTGCCTTTGGTCTGCTCTAGCCCACCACATATGCTGCAGAATGAACACTTTGAAAAAAGAGACCATCCCTGTGAAAAATGATCAGGAATAAAACAAAATTTGGTATAAATAGACACAAGTCACTCCACTATGTTCAGCTCCCAAATCTGTTCTTTGCAATCAGTTTTTAAGAGCCATGGAGAAAGGACAAGGATCCACTCACCATTTTCTTCCACTTCATCCTACGGTTCTGGTACCATGTCTTCACTTGCAGCTGAGTCAGCCCCAAGGATTGGGCTAAGTCGAGCCTGAGGGATAAACCAGAGAACAAAATGAGTTTACAGAAGCCAAGAGGAGCTCAGGTGCCAGGTCTAGGCAGTCCAGCACTGTTAGAGCATTCAGCAGTGTCTCTGATGAGTTGTCTCAGGAGTAGTCACACAAAAGTGGTAAAATGCATGAATTTAGGATGCAAAGACAGAAGCTTCTATGGAAGATGCAAGCTCTCTTTTCTATAAATGGCAGGTTTTGTCTGCCCTCTTTGAGACATGAACCTGCTGCACTCCAACTGATGACACTCCATGTTTGTCCATGAATTGGGAGTTACTGGTGCATCACACCCATGAAAAACAGGTCACTGGTGTCTGAGGCAAACACATAGGAACAGACACCCAGCATCAGCTACTCTTTGTCATATTTCTCCTTTGCTACCTTCAGAATGGGGATCATGGTACTTGCCCATTTCTCATGGAGCAGTAGTACATCTAAATCTATTAATTTCATATACATTTTGCTATTTAGGTAATTTAGGCTTCTAAGTGAATTTATTTTTTGTATTTTAGCTGCAGGGTTTATGTGGCAGACAGCCCATAATGCTGACTTATCCTCTAAAAATCTCCAACCCATGCAAGTTCATGTGAACCCATTCCTTATTTCTATATTAAAGCCCAGGATATGAAACAAATGCAGCTCAGAGTAGCTCCTGATCCTTCTCCACACCATGCATCTGAGATTTGTAATGGAGTTGCACATGGGATGGTGTTGGAAATCCTCAGCCACGCCAGGAAAGGGCCCCTTGGAGTCATGCAAGTCCTGCAGGTGGGACAGCTCCAACTCAGAGCCACATTCCACAGTATTCTGCATTCTGAGACTTTTTAGGAAACACCTCCTTGCCTTTGGAATGGGGGAACGCATTTGTCAAGGCCGAGTTTTTCATAATAAATCCTTTGTTATAGCTGGGCTCCTTGGGCAACCAGATTTACATTTGTAAACACTCACATACCCCACATCAAGTCTCTGTGCTCCACCTCATACTCAAGGATTCATGCTTTTTCCCCACTCTGGATTCACTCTGGACCTGCAGGCTTGTACTGCCACTACATCACATCTGAAGCCATTGATTTAACACACCATAACTGTTAGGAGTAGAATATGTCAGAGTCATTACCCTGATGTACTGCCCTCCCTCACTATGGATAAACCAGGGCTTTCAGGTGCCCTCCTAGGGCTACAATCTCCCATCCAGGCCAAAAGCTGCAGAAGTGAACACAGACCACAATCCACTGCTTTGCCACGTTTCCAGCCATGAGGTGACAGAGAGAAGCTTGGCTTAGCCAACCCTTTGTGCCTTAGTGCACATCTGATAATACCTGCATCACCTGCAGCCAGCTGCCATCTCTTGCCACACACCTCAGTGCAACCAGCACTGCCTGGAAACACAAGGAAACAAACACAGGGGAAGTGGCACACGGGCAGGAATTGCTCATCGGCCTCAATGAAGCCAAAGAACAATCATATGAGATTATTAATTACCAGCCTTGAGTGCTTCAGCAAAGTGTCAACTATCTGGTAATGTGAAGCTGTGAGGAGTCAGTGCAGGCACAGCAGGAACTCCAAAACTCCATGAGGCAGGTTGGCTACGGCCAGGAATTTTGGTCTTGCAGCAATTTGGTGACAGGCAGTAGGAGCAGAAAATGCCATGTTCAGAATCAATGTAAATATTGGGATACTGCCCTCTGTGGAGTGCAGGGACTGATACCTTTCAAATCTTCTCCAGATTTACAAACTTCCTAGGAATTGGATGGGTCATTCTTCCATAATTTAAATTTGCAGAGTAGGATTCAAAGCCCTTAAAAACGCTAAAATCTCTCTTAGTTTTGTTTGCCCATGTGATACCAAGTAGTGCCTAAGAACTTGCCTGTGCCTTTGCAAGGCAGCTTTCAACCCCAGGCTCTGCTTTCCAAGCTTATGGACAGGCCACCACCTTCCCACCGAATTGCTGCTCAAGGTGCTGGATGAAAGCCAGCTCAGGAGCAGCTGAATGTACCATGAACACGCAGCCATGGAACAGCAGATCCCAGGGGGACACAGGCTCCAGCTTTTTTCAAGTGTGCAGCAGGAGTGGGAAAGGCACAGATCCTTCTTCTCTGAGGAGATCCCTGACCCTGGAGGCCTGCTCCCGAGCACGGGTATCATCATCTGACACTTCCACTGATACGATCTATTTGCGTCACCTTTGATCCCAGGAAAAATAGCCTTGAATTTCCATCAGCAGGTTACCTGCCCGTGGCCACAGCCAGTGGCAGAGGCAACTGAGTGGAGCCGGAGGAGCGCCCCCAGCCAGGGAATGTTCAGTGTGGAACGGCTGAGCGGGGCTGGAACATCCCTTTTGCTCATCCCTGTTCCTGGTGTGAGCATCTGACCTACCTGTCAGGGGTGGAGAGGTACTTCTGCTTCTGGAACTTTTTCTCCAGGCCCATGAGCTGGATCTCGGTGAAGATGGTCCTGCTGCGGCGCGGCTTCTTGGAGCGGGGCGGGGGCTGCTCTGCCTCGGACTCGCTGCTGCCCTGGGCCTCGCTGGGGGAGAGGTCCGAGCCCGCGGGGCCCGAGCAGGGCTGGGCTGGCAGCCCCCGGGAGCTGCCCGAGGCCGGGAGCAGCTGCGGCAGCACGGGCGGCTGCCGGGCGATGACGGACAGCAGAGGGTACGCCCGCAGAGGAGGGGAGCCTGGCAGGGACGGAGCACAGGGGATGAAGGTCAGTTCAGTGCTGCTGTGTTTGAGTCACGGCAGCGCTGGGAAGAGGACAGAGCTTTCCTGGCTCTGCCGATTGCTTGTTAAAGAACCACAAGCAAGAATATTACCCTCTTTGGACCTGCTCCTTTTCCCAGATTGCACAGCTGTTCTTCAGATGGGGAACCCTAACCCTAACCCTAGGACTGCCTTTCCACTCCTTTTTAAAGAGCTATTATAACCATTGAAATCATCTGTCTAATTACTACAAGAGATTAAACTCCAAGCAAAAGATGAGATATATCCCCATTCTGTTCCCAACTTTGTTTCCCTGGGGAAACTGGGACAGAGTTCACTTGAGAGAGTGACCTGCCCTCCCCTTGCAGGTAACAGACGACAGAGTCCAGTTCACAACTCATTCCATCCCCTAACAGGCACCTGCATCAGAACCACTCTCATCCTCCACTGCCCCCACTGATGCCACTGACCATGCAGGAAGGTGAGGATGTCTTCACTGACTGAACTCTGCATCTTACATCAACCACTTGATACCGGCCCTGAAAAACAAATCAGTTCTGCTCCAATCTTTTCAGGTCAGGGCTGTTCTGGGATGACAATCCCAAACATTCCCAAACACTGGAGGAAGCTCTGATCCACATCAGTCCTTCTGGTTTACAGCCATAGCAATTTCCTGCTCAGCCTTAGCCCCAGGAGATTGAATGTTCCTTTAAAGTTTGGGCAGAGAAATTGAGCTACATGCGGGAAATGTTAACTCACTGTAAGATATACAACCTGCAGAGTCTTGGGAAGTCACTTTCTTGCTCCATTCCTCATTCTACCTCATTTGCAAGATGGAAACAATCCTCCTTACCTACATCACTGGTGGTAAAACATGGATTAAAATTTAATGTACACAAAGTATTCTGAGATCTTTAGATAAATGGGACTGTGGAAAGGAACATATTACACCAGTAGGCCTGATTGTGAAACCCTTCACATGAATCACCACTAATGAAAATAATGATCTCTAGACCTCAATGCGTGAATTGGGATAAGCAACTCCACACAGCGGAAGAAAAGAGTTGCGAGCCTGGCCTGCTGGTGACCTGTATTCCTCAGTCCTCTCCCCGGGTGTAGGGTTGTGATCACAGGAACCAGGTCCTAGGTGAGCTGGGTACGTGAAAGAATATCACAAGTTGTTGATCGTTGCTTCTCTCTTCAACCATGGTGAGCTGTACAAAATCTAGCCCCTTACAAAGCAAGCTTGGGAAACTGTTGTCAAAACCCCAAATCCCAACAGACTGGGATATAAGGATAGCTGTGACTACAGACTGGGGTTTAGGCAGGCTGGCTTCAGTCTTGCTTGCCACCAAGGAAGCACTTGAGAGATTAAATCAGAATTGCCAAGCCAACCTTTAGCTTGTGTCAAGTTTTATCTACCTTTTCTTTCTGGGGATTTTTTCCAGCTGAAGACTGTGCTGATCTACAGCACCACTGAGTAACCTGGTGGAAATTCCGCCTTGATTTACAACTTCAGTGGCTGTTCGAAGATCATAAATTAGGACAGAGTGTGCTGTCCTTTGCTTTACACCACTGTCCTTTGCGTTACACACTAAATCGTGCTGGTATTTCTGCACCCTCTGACACCATCCAGGTACACAGAAGATGAAGCAGATGCTGCTCCCATAGCCTATGTCCTCTTTGTCAACCCTCTACTGTTCATTTCTGACACTATGGGATAACAAAAACTTGCTGACCCACTCGTAGAACAGATAGTTTCTTGTCTTTCTTATCCAAATTTGCCCAAAAATCATCTCCTCTTGCCTCCTCAAAGGGTCTCTCCATTTTCAGGGTCCTATGCAGGAACATTGAGGTCACCTCCACCTTGAGAGGTGTTCCTGGGTGTGCCATGAGATTTATGAGAACATCATGTGTTGAAGTCTTCATTTGCAGCAGTCCTGGAACTCAGCGTCAGTACACAACTGCTCTTGGTCACTCAGGCTCCAAGAGGCTTCTCAGATCCCAGTTCTACTTTGTTTTGGAGAAGGAGACTTAAGCTTAAGCTTACTCCAAAAAAGAGTGGGTCCAGTCTTTTTACATCCCCTTATCCCACTACTATGGGCTCCAGGTTCAACCCTGCCCATCACAGAGCTCCTGCTCCTCTGCAGGTTCACCCTCCAAACCTTATCCCACAGCCCATTCTGGTCCTCACTCGTGGGTAGCTTTTGGCACCACATCATTGATTAATCAATATTGTTGTACCTCCACGTATTTCGAGCAGAGCCCTCCATAAAGCACAAAATTACTCATGAATAATTAATCACCAGGGCTCAGAACCCCCTGCAAGGCTCCAAGTGACTGACACCTCTGGATGAAATGATTTTTACAAGGAACTCTCTTCAAGAGAAGTCAGCAAAGTTATTTGATATCAGAGCAACCAGGTATATTTGCTTTCCTGCATGGCATGGCAGCAGCATGTGGGAGTGCTTGAAGGGAGGGGAGGATGCTTTCAATTGTCCCAGAGCTTAAGATCTGCCTTTATCAAAGACAGAAGAGTCTCTTCAGGTTATTTTTCTAATAGTCAGGTAAGATTAGGATTAAAGGAACTGCTTTTCAAGATCAGCAGCAAGGCCTTGGCTAGTTTGCAGTGGTTATTAGGGAAGCAGATGACACCGGAGTTATTCGGGTCTGGGTTTTCAAGTGCTGAGCACCTGAACGAGAGGATACATTTTCCAAAAAGCTCAGCAGCCAGCAGCTGTGCCCTGGTCAAACAACTAGGAAAGCTCATCTCATGCTTATTTTTGGTGCCCACGTCAGGACACAAATTTATTTACAGCCTTACTGAAACCACGGTGCTGCTTCTGCGCAAGTCATGGTTCACAACTGCCAAGCTGATTGAGTTTCAGGTGCTGAACAAATTTGTGAGGCTGTTGACACTAAGTGTCGTGTATTTGTTATCATTTGTGGTTGTAAGAGTAACCTTTGCTTATGGTTTGGCACCAACAGTTGTGACAGTGCTTTTCAAAACCACCATAAATAATGAAAGCATCATGATCAGCCCAGCTTATACAAGACTGCTCAGCTTTGTGCCCTCGGCCTGGTGAGGACACAGGAAGGTTGTGGCACGGAGTAAGGAATAGGGATGGCATCAAGAAAAGACATGGGGGTCAACACTGCAGATATTTTTTGGGGAAAAGCTACACATTGGAAAGGGGGCAATGCTTTTGCAGCCCCTTGCACGTAGAGCAAACCAGAAATAACCGACCTCTATTTCACATGAGCCAGCTTCCAGTTTCCAGAGAAAAAAGGTCAAGTTCAGTGTCCTGCTCTGGATCTAGTTATTCCAACGTTCAGAGCAGCTGAAGCTGAGCCAGTCCACAGTCTCTAGGTACACTGTAAACATGACTCCCCTTAAACCATCCGTACAGTTCTCACCATGATAAAGCCTTGCTTTCCAAACACCATGAAATCTGAGGCGAGATCTAAACTTCACATCCCCCAGAGTTCAAAGGTACTTGCAGACTGACGTGGCATTGTAAGAATGGAATAATTTCCTAATCTTCAACAAATTAAATGCTGGCAAGCAGCTCTTGTCTGCTCAGCAGTGTTGTGACACGCTCTGTCTCCCGAACTGGGATGAATGGGAGTGAAGAGCTCTTTCTTTCCATGCCTCCCTTTCACAATGATTCCACTGAACACGTTCTCACCTGCACTGTTGTGTGAGCACTTTTTCTGACCCACTGCTCTTTTGTACGTGAAAACCCAAAAGCTGCCCACCAGAAAATGAGGAATTTGCTACCCTAGAAACACACCTACAACATTTTACTATTTCCATCCTAAACTCTCAAGAGGCCCCACACCCCAGTGGTGAAACACCAGTGGCTTAGGACTCAGGAGGTCTCACTGCACTTCACAGGGACAATGGTCTCTATATGGTTTTCTACAGGAAAGTCCCAGTTGTATCTACTAGAATAATCTTACTCACCCCAAAGCCTAGGGTATTCTTGGGCTCGCTCTGCTGCTTAATACTTCTCAAATACGGGAAGAATAAGTATATATCCCATAATTCATACTATGCACAACTGAAGGATCACTGCCTAAACAACACATTTTTTCCTGCAGTTCTTTTTTTAAGGATTTGAACAATCTCAGTTTCAAGCAGCAAGAAAGCTCTTATTTCTGTCCACCCCACAAAGCAAACATCTGGCTACTCTTGCTAAAACTAACCAAGAGCTAAAAATAAAATAGACATTGAATCTGCAGAGCATTTTTTATGATCTGAAAACATTTTGCTTTGCTATTTAAATCTGTGTTGGCAGCCACAATACAGTGCATAATCTGCAGTAAGCACTGCCCATATCACCTTGGCATGAACTGGCTTACTCAAGCCACACAGGTCTAGGAGAACCTTGGACTCCTGTTTCCTAATTATATGTCAAATATTTCTGCAAAAAATGTATCATGGTTCGATGCATCCAAAGATTTTTTTGTCATTTGTCCTTCTTTTCAGTAGCAACAACAAGAAGATGTTACATCAAGAAGACCAACCTGAAGCTATCTCCACTCATCTTCTGGGATGTTTCTAATAAACTTCTTTTAAACTTCTTCTGACCACTACCTAAGATACAGTGGATACACCACCACTGCACCAGATCACCTTGCAGAAGCTGTAATTATAAATAAATACTTGAAACAAATCTTTTCCCCTTATTTACCCCCTCCTCCCCTGGCTTAATTTCAACTCCAGTAGACACAGAATAGAAGGAAAAGGGAAAGCACTAATTAGTTGCACGTTTTGACTGCCAGCATTGGAAGAACAGTTTTCCTCCCAGGCAAACTCAGTTTCCAAATGTTGTTTTGAAAAGCAGCAAAGAAAAAGGAAGGAAAGATTTATGGATCAGCTCCTCTTGGCAGGTCAGCCCTGCTTGGAGGCAGAATGAATCTTACTCTGAATGGGCTGCAGCAAAAGGTAAATAATAAAAGAAAATTAATTTATGACTCAGGGAGGTCTATAAATCTCTCATCTCCTGGGTGTCAAAACACAGGAATCAAGGAGTTGAGTTCATTTAGAAAAGAACTGGATTTTGCTGAAGGAGCAGGCAGTCTCCTGACAGGAATAAGCAAACCCTGAGTGAAGCAAGGAAAACAAAAGAAGCATGGAAACGTTGAGAATTAGTTGAACCACACACCGTTTCTTTAGTGGGGAGGGCATTACACTGACTTTTTCTATAGAATCTAAAAAGCAGATTTTTCCAACCACACCAATTCCACGGATCTCAGCTAGACTTTACCACCACATCCAGAGCTGAGCAGGGACCTAGTACAATCCAGGAACTCAATGTGGCCCAGGAGCCAAGAGCTTGAAGAGAACAACCAGGTAACCAGTGTGTGCTGCATGACACAGAATGTCCCCTCAGTCAGAGTGGGACTTTGCCTTAGGGTTGCCAGACCCGCCAAAAGCTGACCAGAGACAAAACCTGACCATTGCTCAGTTCCTCTGCTGAGCTTCCTCAGGCAGCAAGAACACGGACCTGGAGCACCTCTCTTGTCCATTAGGAGCCCCACTGGGGGCAGGAAAGCAATTCTTGCACTCAGGTTAGACCTTATCTCATCTATTTTTGATGACATCAGAATTAAACCTTCTCTGCTCCATCTGCACCAGGCTCAGGCACTGAAAAGTTCCCCAGACATGGGAGACTCTTTCTTATTAGCTGTTAGAAGGCATCAGGTTCTTCCCAAGACCAATGGTGTGCTCTACCAAGCACCCTGATATGGACATAAAGGCAAGAGGAAAGGGAAGAACAGCAACAGGTTGGGCATAGACCAGAGAAATTCACACCCTCTCAGGAACAAGTGCTTAGGAGAGGATTAGGGGAATTGCTGGGTCTCAGACTTCCTTGATCCAGCCCTTTCCAAGGTGCCTGGCCCACTGAGCACTGTCATGAACACTTGAACCCCAAGTTTAAAAAATGACCTGGGTGATGTTTCTGCAGCATGGTGGGAACAGATCCCTCTGCTATCTCCAGAACATGAAGCAGCAGAGCCATGCCAAGGCTGCTCCTGAGCCAGCTGTGGCCTGGGCAGAGGTGGGCTGATGAGGTTGTGATCATTTTGCTGACAGCCTGGCACTGCCCAACTGTGAGTCCATGTATTTGCATGGAGCAGCCCTTGGAATACACTGGCACAGATGGTCCTTCAGAGCTGGAAGTCCAGGCACAGCAACTAAACCTCCCTAAGGTGTCCCTGGGCAAGGCAACTGAGCCTAGAGGTGGTACCTAACGATGGAATTAGCTGTTTTTAGCACCCCGCTCAAACAAAGCTTGTCCAGAAAGGTGGAGACAGGTAATTTGTCAGAAACCCTTTGTATCAACCAGTTCAGGCATTGATTCTCTTCTCATCCTTCCCAGTCTTCCTGTAAGACAACCCCCAGATACTCTTTTACATTTCCTGTACCTCTTTTAGTATTGGAAGAGCTGGAAAACCTGCAGATAATCCTCTGAACCTTTACAAGTGCCACAACTCCGCTCTATAAGCAGATTTTTCTGTGACTATTACATATTAAGTGGGAATCCTGGAAGTGGGAGTGTTTGCAACCTCTCTTTGTTGCCATTCTTCTCCTCCAGCACCTCAAAGCTCAGTGGCAGAGTTAGCCCTGTTTTGGGAGAGGAGAATTGTCTGTGATCTGGTTTCTACTTGCTCTCTTTCTTTGGATACATGTGGAAATCAGCTGTAGCAAAGCTAGAGCTAAAGTCCTGCACAGAGCAGAGGCGAAGGGCAGTTCTGGGACATTTTGAAAGCTTCCAGAAATAGTCTCAAGACGCAGGCCAAATGCACAAAGACAAAATTTCCATAGGAACAATGTCACGGAAACTACAGGAAGGCAGAGCAATCCACCCTGAAATGTTAAGTGCAGAGCTGGAACACGAACAGACACCACTGGTACTCCAAAATAGCACCAGTGAGGTTCCTTGGAGTAAAGTTTAACTGCTCCTCAACTAAAGACTGCAGGTACATTCACACTAGACTGTTTTCCCACTTCAATGAATCCTGTTAATCCAACAAGGACCACGAGTCTTGCAAACATTAAATGCAACTCAGCACCATAGCAAAAAGTGTAGCAAATGGCTTCTCTTCCTCGTGGAAAAATCCAGACATAACTGATGTCTATGGCAAAATGTCCATCAGCTTCAGTGGAGCCAGGATTTCACCCACATGTGCCCACAGAAAGAAAGCAGAATACAAAACAAAAGAAAGGAAATTAGCACAGCTAATTTTAGCACAGCTAAAATGATCCTTTTTTTAGGCATTCTGACTGAAAGCCTGAAAAGGAATGCCTTTTTAGGCATTCTGACTGAAGAACTGAAAGTTCTTCACAAGTCTACACCTCTTTATGAGCAAACTGGGAATGGGAGAAAAAAACTGGCATCTGATCAAATGGCAATTTTTGACCTCAGATTTTCAGGTGAGAGAAAACCTGGGCTCATCCAGGAGTCACGCTTCACCTTCCCTAAGAGAACAGTCTCTTTTCTCCCCAATCACTTTTTGGGGGGAGAGCAATTTTCAGCTAAATCTGTTGCAAACTAAACCACTGATACTGGTTGTCTTAAAAGATGCTCCTCCTCAAAGCATCTCCCACTCTGCAAATCCCAGTACGACTCCCCAGGGTGATTGGAGCTGGACACAGCTCCAGCTTCTGTTCACTGTGGTCTGGAACATTTGGAGCTGTGGCTGAGTTCAGCCCAATTTCAAAGCTACAGGGGAAATTTTCTCAGCTCTTGGAGCAGTAGGATCCAGATCTTCTGTTGCAAGTCTGTCTCGATTAGCAATTTATCAACACATTGCTGTATAATTTCTCAAAAATAACAGCAATTAGTAAGTTGGAATGATGCAAGGCATGCATGCTGCAAGCCTCCACAAAAACCAACAGAAAAATAATTAATCCTTGCTTATTAAAAACATTTGATATTCATATTGTGGGGTTTTGTGTGTTTAAGGCCCTGCACTCAGTAAGTAATTGGCCTTGAACAGCTGAGAAGCCTGAGAGCCTCTCTGAACAACCCTTGTCTCCCTCCCTGCTGCCTTGAACAGGGCTGGATGTGGGACAATTATCCATCTTAAAAACACAATCCAAAACTCACCTAGAGCAGCAGTGTCTGGCAGGGATGCCAGATCCCTGAAGGATGGCGCCAGGGATCTTGTGGCAGGGCTGGCGATCACCATTCTGACAAACTGGCTTTGCTCAGGGCTGTGCAGGGGGGAGGAGATGGTGATGCACCTTGAAGCTGGGGTGATCACTGGGATGTCCTGGGATAACAATGCTCTGCCACCGAGTTTATTCCCAACTGCTGGAAAGGCACAAGGCAGCACCACCTGGTGCTAAAGGCTGCTGTCCCTGCACAGAGCAGCCTTTCTTACAGTCTGTCAGTCAAGCAGAGCAGTGTGCCGGGACCTTGTCAGATCCTCAGTGAAGAGGAAAATTTAAAGAAGATTTATTTTGTTTTAAAGAAGCATTTAAAGAATCTATTTGGCCAGCACTCAAGAAATCCTTTGTGGCAAATGTAATGGCCCTGTGACTTCATCATCAGAGAATGAATCACCACTTCTGTACTTTGAATTATTCTGCTTCATGTACTCAAATGACAACCTGCCTTTTTGATGGGGACCCCCCTTGACTCAAACCTGCCCCCTCCAGCCAAACTGAGCATGGCTCAGAGAGGTCCTGCTCATTGTCTAAGGCTACACAAAAGGGACTCTGTCTGGAATTCCTCATATTTAGCTGAGGATTCCTTTGAATCCTACTCACTGGGAAAGAAGGTGCTCTGAACACAAGCACATCTGCCTTAGTATTTTCTGGATACATGGGCCCAAGGCCATGGTGACTTCAAAGAGCTCCCAAGGGAAGGCAGGTTTGGAAGTGAACATCCATTCCAGACCCTTATTGCTTGGACTCAGAGCACGTTCTAAGCACAGGCCACATCAATCCCAGAGAAATAAACACCAGTGCATCTCCAGAAACAACATTCAGGCAGTGCAGGGAAGCTCTGGGATACAATCCGCCAGCTCCCTGCCCAGATCTGCACCAAGGGACACTTCGGGTCCACTAAGCCAACTTCAGCTTAAAACTCTTTCTTCTGAACTGAGTCACGTTAAATACTTCAGCCAACAGTTCCCTTCATCACTGAGGAGAAGGCTCAGCACTAGAGCTCATCACCCACTGGACCCAGACTTCACATGTGGAGCAGCCAAAGGATGAGAGAATGCAACAGCTCTAAGGGGTGGTTTTTACAGGAAGTTTCTGGTCTTTGCTATTGGGGATCGAGGGGGAATACAGCACTGAGACACCAGAACTCTCAGGGTATCTCAGCTTAGGTTGTGACAATTTACCCATGACAGACATGACCAGACATCCTGGGACATTGGGAGAGGCCAAATGGTGTGACTGGTCAAGGAGCAAGATTTGGAGTTTGATGGAGAAACAGCTCATCCTAGCTGAGAGGGTGGACTTTGATAGAAGTACTCTGTGCTCTGTTCTGCTTCCTGAGCATCTCTCACTGGCCAGTGCCCAAGCTTTGAGTCTATATGGACCTTGGACCAACACATTATGGCCATTCTTATATCCTCACACATCTGACAAATGATTCAGCCTTCTGTCAGGATTTCACAGTTTCTGGCCAAGTTCAAACACACAATGCCATGGAAGCATAAATCACTTAGTCCCTCACTTCCTGCTCTGTTAATTATTATCACACCACCCATAAGCAAACACCAGCTTTGGCCAGCTGACTGGCTGTGCACACAAAAGCACTCTTCAGGTTTCTCAAGCCCACCCTTGTGTGAGCTTCAGCAGAAAGCTGGCCATAAATATCATTACCTCCTCCTGCCCCAAGGCTCTAAAACACACTGCTGAGTGACACATGGGAAGAAAGAGAGTGTAATTGTTCCTCAATACCAGACTGTGTAAATTTTGCCTGATGAATCTTTTGGAAAACACTTTTTCCTTCTCAGGAGAATAGTGGATCAGTGTTTAAAATACATACACATCTCGCTCCTTCCTCCCTGCTGAAATGAAAGGGGGACTTCAGCAAGTGTCAGTGTTAACCTGGAATGGACCTGTCACATGTTGGCCAAGCCTCTGCCTCTTATAGCTGTGGCTTATAATCTCAACATTTGCTTTATTAATATTTTTGCCCCCATTAGGACACATTTAGCAGAGGGCTTGATCTCTCTGAGCTGTGTATACGATTCTTTGATTTTGCATCTGCCCTAACTCAGAGAAAACCCATCTCTGTTTCCTCTATGGACAAAAATAAACTCTGTGGACAATTTGGATGAACAGCTGCACAAACAATGCAATTTAGAAGGATGCAAATGATACACAAGCAGGTTGTGTTCACAGCCTGCCTGTCCTTTGTGGCTGCCAATTAGATCAATGGTCTTAACCCAGCTCTGGTGGCTGGACTAAGGAGGAAAGACACGTACAGGGAACAAAGCTGAGCATAATGGACATCCCAGTGTTATTCCAGGAAGATGAAACCCTGTCAACAGAATCTAGAGCACCCTGGAAGAGGGTTTCCTCCAAACCTGATCTTTTTGTTTGAATAAGCTGACTATGTCACAGGTCCATAAGCACAGGGCATGGCTGTTTTTATCCTCTTCACGTCAAATAACAGCACATCCTTGTCACCTCACAAATCCAATCTTAACCAAAAGAGAATGAATTGAGGACAGCTAAGCTTTCACTTTTTGCCTGGAGGAAAACATGCAGCTGGATTTCCAGGTTACAGAAACTTTTCACTACAACATAAAAATCAGTCCTGGCAACTTCATTTCTGAAGCAGCTTCCTTAACTTCAGGATTCTCTGTATTACACCAAGTCAGTCATGAGCTGAAGATGTTGCAAGAACCATCAGTCATGGCTCCATCTCCACCTCTACCTGCAGCCATGAGTGTCCCATATGGATATGGGGAGATGGATGCTCCCAGCAGTTATTCCCCAGTCTCCCAGAGAACTGACTGATGTGAGCTAAAACCCACAGTGTTCATTCCAGGGTCAGTGGCCTGTTGGGTCTTTTCAGCTGAAACACAAAGCAAGTTTCACTCTTACAGAAATTCATCTAATCTCAAAAAATAAGCTGAAAAATGTCTCAAGGATGGGCAGTCCCCAAATGTACACACCCAGAATAAGCAGTTTCATGAGAAAAATGTCAGCCTCAGAGCTGCAAAGTGCTTTGGAGGCATGAAACAAGGTATGTGCCAGAAAAGTGATGACAAGGTTTTCCTGCATATCAGGCTGTCCACACCACAGCCCCGATGGAAGGATGAGCCAGAGATTCCAGCTGGTGAGCTCCAGCTGTCCTGACCTCCTCCTGCTCGGAGAAGCTGAGGCTGCCCCGTCCCTGGAAGTGTCCAAAGCCAGGTTGGATGGGGTTTGGAGCAATTTGGGATAGCAGAAGGTGTCCCTGCCCATGGCTGGAACTGGATGAGATTCCAACACAAACCATTCTGGAATTCCATGATTCAATGATCTTCAAATCCAAGCCCTCACTCATGTCCAACATTAGTCTGTGTGATTTTTTCTGTTCTAATAGGAAGTCAGCCAAGGAAACACTGTTTTCAAATCTCCACACAAATTTAGATTAGACTTCAGATGGAGATAAGGCCCTAATAAATCATAATGGATGGAACTAATTTTCTACAGTGCTCAAATTCAGCCTTAATTGTGGATTAATGCCCTGTTGGGCAGAAATGTTAGAAGGACAACTCTTGCAAACAGCTCCAATCCAGAACTACAAACATGCCCCTGGAAATGCTCTGATTTAGAGATTGAGGTGGGAAATTTAGGGATCCAGATGGAGAACCCTCCCTCAATCTAAGATTTGAAGTCAAAGCTTTGGTTATCACCCACCTCTGGTTTCATCACTCATGGATTCTCCTCCAAGTTTCCTACAGCCCCTGCCACTGGGAAATGTGGTGTTGCTGTGTTCCACAGGGATCTTGGGGCTTCATAGTCTCATTTGAATGCCAGTTATAAAATAGGCAAAAAACCCCACAGCTCTTTCTTACACATAGGTGGGTGTATGATTCCCACTAGCATAAGAAACAGCTCCAGCCTGATGGGAATATTGTCACATTCCCACCGACTTCACTCTGTCCCATAAAAGCACCAAAAGAACAAAGTTCTGTTCACTTAGGTGTAGATTTTGGGGAAAGAGGACCTCAGGCACAGTATTTCCATCCCTGGCACTGCCTTAATGTTCAATCTCAGCCAACTCCCTGAATCCCACTGAACTTCTGTTTTCCCTACATGCAAAATGAGGGTGATAGCACCAACCCCAGCAGTGCTGTGGTCTGGAGAGGACCCAGGAGCAGCCATGAGGAGAGGCAGAGGTGTTGCTATCTCCCAGCTGCAGACATTACCCATTAATGCATTGCATGAGCACTGTGTTGAGAACTCTCTTTGTGTCACACAATTATGAAACTCCTTAATGTGCCATTAATATATATGTTAATTTTGAAGCAATGCATGTGTCCTGTTCTTGTGCAAGCAGCAATGTTTCCACAGGAACTCACGCAATAACAGGCACAGATGCGGCGTGCGGCTTTTCCAACAGAAATAGCTTTTTTAAGCTCCATTTTTAAAAATTTCTCCTCACCCAAGAAAGACATTCCGCCCAGGGTCAGCCATCCCTGCCAATTTTAACATGATGCTGATCTAAATAATTCTACAGGGAGTATTTCATGTATCTCCCAAATCTCACCACTACCAGACTCTGATTTGGCACTGCTAGGACAAAACACATCTTAGATTTGGCATTTCCACATGCAAACAGACAAAATCCTTACACTGACAGTGTTTTCATTAAGCTCTGAAATAGGGGCTGCATCCCACCTGGAATGTTATTAAGCTGTCCAGAGAATTTAGGCAATTACTGGCATTTACTACTTTCTGATGAAAACACCCAACACTGCTGACCCATCACGGGAATTGGTTTGCTCTTCTCAGCAATGCTGTGATAATTCTGACTGAGCTTTTAAATTCTGACACCAGAAGAGCCTTTAATTCACGTTTGGTGAATCACATGCAAAAAAACTGTTTCAAATTTAATTTTTTAAAAATCATCCTACTCATCTTTTCCTCTCTGCTGAACTATTGATGCCATGCCCACAGTTTCCACACGTCCCTGTTTCCATCCCAGGAGATCTGCCGGGAAGGAGATCCAAGGACTTTCAGTTTATGCAGAGCTTTCAAAAGATTTGCTTGGACTCTACATCCCATTTCATTCCCTTGAAACAGATTTTCTCCACTTAATCAAAAAGTGCTTTTAAAAGACTTTTTCCTCCTTACTTTAAGCCGTTCTACAAAAGTTAAAACCTTCACATTAGATGGATGCAATGTCAAATCCATACGGATATAAACATATAGTTGGTTAATAAAAAGGTGAGTTCTATGTCTACTCCATGTATTCCAACCACCACAAACACTCTACCACCACATCCTTTACACATACAAAATTACAAAGTGGAGGGAAAAGTGCAATTGAAACTGCAGCAAAATCAGAAACCTTTAATCTGATACAAAAATTAGCTCAAATACCTAAAGATTTCAAATTATTTTAGTCCTTTATTTAAAAATAAATTAAGAAAACAAAGTTTAAGGCATTTGAATAGCTTGCCCCTTCCAAATTCATAAAATTTCAGAATGACAACACATTCCTACTTGTTTCCAATTAGAGAGAACAAAGTAACAATCTCGAAAGGAAAAGAAAAATCCAGTATGAGAAAACAGTGTTTTGAGTTGTCTTCTCACATTAAAAGGAGGCAAGGAAAAGGCAAATTTAAATTATTTTATCTTCTCTGTGGGTCACCTTTCATTAAATTGCTGAGAATGAAACACACTCCCATCAGGACATTAACATCTCATTTTCAATGCTGCTGGGGTAAGGAGCCTGAATAAAAATAAATGGCTTCTCCAATGAGACACATCATCCATCGTCAGCATGTAAAACACAGTCATTAATCACAGCACAACCTGCTTATTATGGCCATTCAAGCACTGGCAATACAAACGCTTATAAAACAGGGGCTCCTTTCACAATTCCCTGCCCTTGTCTCTCAATAGTTTAGAGGATTAACCCTTTTGCAGTGAGGGATGGGCAAACTGGTTTTGCCTAATTCCAAACCAATCTGACATCATGGGTTCAAAAGTTCGACTTGAACTCGAACATTCTCAGGTGCAGTTTGTGCTGAGGGAACAAAGAGCTCAAGGGGAAATAAGGGAAGGAAGACAGCAAAAGAGTAAATTGAAGAACCCTACAGGGCATGGACTGAGTGTGAAAATCCAGTAAGAGACAAAGGATGGATAAAAAATAGTGATGAAAGAGTTGAAACTCTTGCAAAGTAATAAATACAGTTTTGTCTTAACAACTATCTTATGGTGATTTGTGGGGAAATCTCTTCCTTCCTACAGAATTTCCCTCTGGGAAAAAAACAACAGGATTCTACTTGTACTTAATACTCATGAAGAGCACAGTTACACATACACAGTTAAACACACATAGTCCCCACTGGCCATAGGACTTTGGGCTTCTCTTGCATTTCTTAGCAAAGGATTTTAAAGTACTTGACACTAATGTGTAATGAACCACCATTTTTCTTTTAAAAATGAGAAGGATGAGGAATTCAGCTGGGTCCGTCTCATATATGAATTCAAGGACAAAGGCAGGTAGGGATGGCCCAGGCGCAAAGTGCTGCCTGCAAAGCTCTCAGCTCTTCCCTGGGCTCTGCAAAATCCAGCTCCACTCAATTATCCCTGCTCCCAACACGGCATGTCCCAAGCTGCCAGATAAATGAATGCTTAGCAGAAAATGGTCATTTGTTTGCAGTCTGATGCAAATCCTTTTCTTTTTCTACACACCCAAAACATCTATTGACTTCAAGGAGAAAATAAGTGGAGACAGGAGGAAAATCAAGAGGTACTGAGAAAAGCAATGTTTGGACATCTATGCAGCAGGCAGAAATACTTAAGCCCCGCTACTTACTGTAACAAGTAACAAGTGAAACACCTGAATGAAGCAAATTCTTGTGGAGAAAAACTAGATGAGGTGTGTATTTGAATTTTCTCCTGAGGTGTAAACTGGCCCCAGGTTAACCAGAGTTGGTAATTTGTCAAACACTTAAGTTTGTCATCAACTGGACAAGTATTTCCAATGTTGATATCAATTACTGGAGGCAAATGACCCGTGACTGGCTTTAGGGAAAACAAACATTTTGAGAAGACAAATAAATAGTCCACCACATTTTAAATTACACTAAAGCTAAACACCAGGTACTGGAAATGAACACTTAACTTTCTTCTGGGTGGATTTTTCAGTTAATTAACATTTCAGTAATGGGTGGTGGCAGCAATTCCATTATAATTTACTCCATATGTAAGAAATACTCAGTGAATGCATCATAAGCATGACTGGTTTAGAGTAGAGTGGGATACGTCCCAGCAAATCATCAGCAAGGAGTTAAAATTAAAAAATATCTTGAATTAAAAGAGACTCACAAGGATCATCAAGCTCAACTCCCAGCCCTGCACAGAGCAAAATCACACCCGAGGTACTCAGAATTTCATCATTTGCTCTACTTCCTGTAAATAGAAGAACTATCTGGAGTTTTCCCCAGCTATTTCTTCTAAAGGGAAGTTTTCTTCAACCAAAGTCTCATGCAGGAAACCCTCCATCTGCAACTCACAACTGCTCCCTGCCTCTGCTGGAAAATGGTCAGGGAGGAAAAATTCTGAGCACAGAATGAAAAGAGCCAATCCAGAATGTATTAAAAATACATACATTGTCTTAAAGGAAGCCTGTGAATCACAATTTAAAAAATAATCTGCTCAATTTTGTGAAAACATTGCCGTACTTGAACTTACTTTCATTCACTGTGATGAATGAAAGGCTTCTCAGTATCCTTCACTGCCAAAAGAATTTTCTACCCTGTAATTTACTACAGGAAAGCACCAGTTTTATTTTGTGGGTGGAAGCTCAGAGATAAAAAGTACCAGCAGGTGAGAGCTTTACTGATGTGTTTGCTTTTTCAAAGGCATCCCCAAAGCTGAGCTCAGTGGTGAGCCAAGGCTGTGCTGAGCAATGTCGGTGAGGAGGGAACAGCAATGCTCAGGTTTTAAAAAGCTGCCAGCTGATTTTAATGCATTTTTACAAGTTGCATCAGGACTAATTGTGCTAATATTGAAAAGGGAGAAATAAGGCCTGGATCACAGAAATCAGCTTTTTCAAACATATTAAAGCCACAGAGTCACCAGCTGCCATCAAAGTGTCTCGTTGCTCTCACGGTTTTGCTCAGTGTCAGGGAAGAAAAGGGACAGTATTTTCCCATGGCTGAGTATGTGCCACAGAAGTCCTGTACTAATGTTTAGCACAGTTCCGTTCCTTTTTCCTGATTAAAGCTGCTGGATGGGTATAATTTTTCCCCTTCTTCAAAGGCTAAATTTCTATTTCATAGTTGCCAACTCTGTAGAATGTGACAGTAGAAGCTATTAATTGATCCTGCTATTAATAGAAAACAAGGAAAACAGAAAGGCCAAAACAATTACAAAAACTGTGACAGTACAAAAGAAAAGGAAATGATTTGCCAAACGGAGTTTTCCAGACCAAAGTTCAGTCCATGAGCCAGGTACACAGCAATAAGATACTCCAGCATTCCCATGCCAGCTGGGCATGGAGTCAAATCCATCTTTTCCATTTCCACATGTGTCCAGCACCTCCCTCCTCCACACAGAGCCTCTCACCGAGCCAAAGCAACGTCATGCCATTAAAACCAGGATCAGGCCCTGTCTTTCATTTCAGCACAACTGCTGCAAAGACAGAAACCAAGCCAGACTGATCCCACACCTGCAGAGTTCAGCCCTTGGCACAGACTGAGAGATCATCTGTACAGAGAAGGTTTTATTTCAGCCGGAGATGGGGATGATCCCAGTGAACAGACATTCCCTGATGTCTGCACAGCTTGCCATAACCCAAGGTTTTGATGGGATGGCACTTGGGATGTGGAGCTCTAACCTCTCAACACAGTCAGACAAACCAAGCCAGGAAACCCTAAATCTGCAACTCACAACTGCTCCCTGCCTCTGCTGGAAAATGGACAGGGAGGAAAAATTCTGAGCACAGAATGAAAAGAACCAATCCAGAATGTATTAAAAATACATACATTGTCTTAAAGGAAGCCTGTGAATCACAATTTAAAACACAGTCTACTCAATTTTGTGAAACACCACCATACTTGAACTTATGTAAAATCCACCATTTTATCATGAAGATTATTTAAGTAATATTTTGGATGCTGTACTCCGTTCAGCTGAGTAACAGATGAATACCCATAACCATTTCAGTTTGGGATTAGCTCACGTAAAAGGTTTATTAATTTATGAGCTGGTACTTACACAAGTAAGCTCTCTAAATCTTGACAATTAGATGAAACAGCAGTGGGATTTCTACAATCTCCTTTCAGTCATCTTTGCTGCCTCTTCTGATGCAATCCCTCCAACAGCAAGTCTGTGATGGATAAATTCATCTACACTACCAATGGCTGTGACATCTCTTCACAACAGACAGGGGATCTGGGGATTAGACCAAAGAGGTCTCTGTTGCAGCCACAAGGAGAAGACTTTTAATAGGGCTTTACAAATAAAATAAAATCAGTCAGGATTTCATAAATGCTTTCGTTTTAATGTAATTTAAGTGCTGAACTACCTTACAGTAATGTGCTTTAAAATGTTTACAGTTAAGGCATAACTGAATTTGACTCATTCTGGCCCTGATCCAGCTACGATTTAATTGACTTCAGTGGGAGTTGGACTGGGCTCTAAGTAATTTTAACTAAAGTAATCCATCAATTGTTCCTCACCCACATCATCAAACTCCTTCCTATCATTTATGATTGCTCTGTAATTTATTGCAACAAGGTGAAACCAATCCTTTTAACTTCTGGCACGGCTTTCTGACCCTCAGTGGAGAGCTTCACCACATGCAGCCACCTAAACCAGACCTGCTTGAGGAAAGCCAAGAGCACAACACAGCTGAGCCCCAAACCTCCTGGTACTATCCACAGAAACCTCCAAATATCAGCTCCTCCACAGCTTAGTCACCACAGGAACAAAATGAACTGTTAGCAAAGCTGTCAATAGGAGGCTTGGAACAAAACAGGCAGAAGGGTGAAGTGAAATGCGTTCACAAACACTCACAAATTTTTTTTTGCCAAAAAAATCCCATTTGCTTCAGACTTCTCATCATTTCCTTCTATCAATGATTACATTACTAGTTTCTGTTTCAGAGGGCCTTTTCCTATTTTTCCTCTTTGAGCCACAGGATTAAACACCATCCAGAGCACTAGGTCTTCCAGAAGGCAGATCATGTTATGTACGACATGCCAGGAGAGGTTTTCCATAATAAAGCACCACCACTGCTAATTTTATTTCAAAGATGACAGGTTAATCTGTCATAGAATACCCTGTTTAAGTAACCACAAACATATCACTCACATTTCTCTGTCTTCTAAAAGAAAAGGACATGTTTTTATTAAGGCTTCTGTGATTACACAACAGAGCTCTGTTTTTTAATGGATCAACGTAGGCAGCTCTACAGTGGATGTGGCAATAGGCACCTGCACACTCAAAGGTGCAGGAACTTGCTGCTTCAACATTAGTTCTCAAGATGTCTATTAAAATTTAATTCAGATGAAATTCAACCCCTGTAAGGTGAAATAAATCCCAGTTTGGGAAAAAAAAGTCACTGGCAGGAAAAGTAGCCATTAACTGCTATGTGACTTGCAAAATAATCATTAAAAGAAATATCCAGAGGCAAATGGTGGCCAGATGTTTAAAGATGTCTTAGTGCCTACATGGAAAACTCTTACAATGATGAAAATGTAAAAAATGAGTAGTAAGATTATCCAAAATAATAACATAAATACTTCCAATATAAATACTTCCAAATATAAATATAAATACTTCCAATTCAATCCCTTCTTTGCATGAGTCGTCCTGTTGGAGTCAGATAACGAACTACACGAATAGAAACCACTGGTATATCAAAAAAATTACAAGATAACACCTGAACATACACATCCAAACACATTAAGGTCACTGAAATGTCGCTTGGAGAAAAGACCGTATATTTGCAATTTTTCTATTATCACATCTGCAAAGGGAATTGTAATTTTGTTGTATGGAAAGTTCAGAAAAACTGTTTTTTTCTTTCATTCAAAAAAACCCAAAAACAACCCCAAAACAAACAAACAAACAAACCAAAACCCAACCAACTAAAAAAAAGGGTCTATAAAGTTTTGCTTCAGCCTTCAGAAGATAAGCTTTCAGTATTTTATTCCTGACTATTTTCTCTGATCTGATTTTACACATACACACACTTTTTAAACCCCTCCCTTGTCAAGCTAAATTTATAACATTTTGCTTTGCTCTGAACTGAGAAAGACACATAATGATTATTTCTTCAATCTACCAACAATCCAAACCATCAGTTTTTCTGACTTCTCCTATTTTCACCTGGATATGATGAGATTTTGTACGTGGCCTGCAAATGCAAACCCAGGCTCCAGCGGCTCCAAGCAGGGCTGCAGTCACTTCTAACATTTATCAAGGGCTGAGCAGAAGAAACAGATGAGAAGAATCAAGCAATTAAATCATCTGAGCAAGCAGAGCAGATCCTTTCTCCAAACCAGCAGTGGATTTAGAAAAACCTCAAGCCAGTGTATTGAGCAAATTCCTCCAGAGCTCAGTTCCTGATGTGATGGATCAATTCCGGCTCTGCCATGCACTGTGTGCATTCCATGCCAATCTGCCTTCCCCACAGCCTGCACCGAGGCCATGGAAGTGACTTTGAGCTGTAAAAACACAGATTTTGTTCCATCACCCAAACCTGCTCACAACACTCCTGTCAGCAGAAAATCCATCCTGAAGGTGAATCCATCCATTGCCAGAGCTGTGATCCAGGGAGCTGTTTGTCACTGCACACAGATGGGAAAGAAATGTACTGCTCAACACAACAGAAGAGAAATGACAAAGTCTCCTTTGGTTACTGCCCTGCTCTGCTGCCCGAGCCTGCTGGGGTGATAGGAGCTCCACACAACACATCAGCTCTAAACACTCTCAACCCTTTTTCCTCACCTTCCCCAGTGAGGATTTTTGCCCTTGCTCATGCTCAGCTTGTCCTGAAGGCAGCAAGGCTGGGGGTCAATGATTCTGCAGGATGAGATGGTCTTTTCCTGCATTCTACAGAAACAAGTTAAATAAAAGTCCTCAAAATAATAACGGCACTCGGTCTGCACAGCGGAGTCTCCATGAGCAGTGGCCAAATTGAGAACACTTAACAAAAGTGCTGCATTTAAACCTAACTCACTGTGCAGATGGATTTAAACTGTGCTTCAGTGCCAGCTGTGAGGCTTGGAAAACGAGGCGTAGGTGTCAATTTTCCCAGTAGAATCCCAGATTCATTAATGCCTCCTATTATAGCATTCCTCCACAATGCTTATTCATGCCCAACCACAACCAAAATGCTGATTACTTGCCACTGTAGGTTTTATTGCAATCACTGCGGTGTGATCTTTTGGTTTGTTCACTGTAATTTTGCCATTCATTATTTCCTTTTATTCACTATTAACAGTACTGAGATAAGACCGCAAAAGTCAGATTTATTACAGATATTTTAATATCTAGCACTGAAATTTCTTTGGAGACAGATTTCTCTGCTCAGTCCTGAGATCTGCTTTAAAATCCAGATTTGAATCGAGGTTTCCTTCCGAAATGCCACATCTAGTACTGCATATAATCCAACAGAGAAAATTAACAGGCACTTCTCCAAGTATCCATTTATCATCACCCAGCCCATTATTATCCCTCATATACAAGCCACTTCGGAGCATTTCTGAACTAGATTTTCTGCTAAAAAACATCAAAACACTTAAACGCCAAGATCATCACCCTGAAAAAACACTAGGCTTTTTAAAATTAACTGTTGTGTCCAGTCTAAGCAATTACAGAGGAATCTGCTTTCAGTTCATAGGTTTCTTTCATCTACCTCGGTTGATAAAGTGGTCCTCATCTGCAGACAGGCTTTCCCTTGTAGGGCTAAAATAGAGGGAGTTAAGGAGAGTTTGAGAAAACTCAGATTTTCCCAACGTTGCACCTCAATAAATCCCACTACAGGAGCAGGGACACAGTCCCAGCAGGAAATCCCGACTTTTCTGGGTTTTCAGAGGAATGCTCAGAGACAGCAGTGGAACTGTGACTGCACTTTCTGCCATTCTAGGCAGAAATATCATCTCTGAACTATCTTATATCTATTAAAAATACTCCATAGCTTCACTAATACTGGATCAAAGACATCTACAAGGGAAGGACTTTGTATTTCTCAGGATTAATAGAATTCCTCTCTGATTTTGCCCTTAATTTTTGCTACTCAACCATAGAATTCTACTGATCTTTGTAAGCTAAACCAAATAAATATGGGCAGTTTTCAAAGCATCTTTTTTTCCCCCCCTTCATATATTTGCACAAATAATCAGCAAAAATCCCAAACAGCCTGGCAGCAATGCAGATTTCCACACGGAGAGATTTTCAGCTTTGCAATTTAGGTTGGCACCTATTGTATAAACACAGATTCTTTTTGGCCTGCTTCCCTCAGCATTTTGGGACACAGATTTTTCATGGACTCAGGAGCCATTTAAGACATGTAGATCTCCTGAGCACCAACTTCACACGGCACAGGAGCAAAACTCGGATTTCCAGGACCTTGTACTATTTCCTGGGATGCCACTGCATCCCTGGCAGTGTCCTGGGGGATGACGATCCAGCCGCAGCTGCAGATGCCAGGCTCGGGGATGCCAGGGCTCAAGTCCCAGTGAGCCTGGCAGAAGGTGCCCCCACCACTCCACATCAGCTTTATTCAATGGGATTTATCCAGCTGGGGTGTTCCAGACTGGAAACATGATGAATGGATGGCATCTCATTTTTCCCCATCCTGGAACACACACACTACATGGATTCCCTTTTCCTTTCCCAAGTGTTCTGCCTTCCCCCAGGAATTCCATAACAGAATCTGTTCAATTTAAAGGGAAATATTCAGCAGGTATTTGAGCAAAAGAAATGGCTTCTACTCCAATTTTAAGCAATGTCCCACACCGAAACCAAGCCTTGCCCATATCAAGGCCTTTTGGAAGACAGTCAGAAGGAATTTCATTGTGAGGTCACACATAAAAACAGAGCTATTTTAAGTCACAATAAATCTACTTTCTCACCATGGTTTCCTAAAAAGGCTGAGAAGACTGAGTGAGGACCAGAAGGATCAAACCTCATACTTTATCTCCCAAGCAATGATTCCCCAAAGGCCGCAGGTACTGCTGGGTTTAATCCAGCAAATATCATTTATATGAGGAAAATGACAGTTCAAAAGACCACTTTGGAATAACCAGCTCCCAATTTCATCCGAGGAGAAAACAACAGAAGACAGACATGGAACTGGAAAAGAAGAATTCAAGATTTGAACAGTTCTATACTAGACACCTGCCTACATTAAAATCCCAACCACACAAATCCTAAATGTCTTGAACTCAAAAAAAAAAAAACCCCAACAAACTCAAACAAACCAAAACATTCAATCACCAAATTAAAAATCCCAATAATATTTTGAAGATCGCAAATTGTAATGATTATTAATGTTCTTTAAAGGAAACTTTTTTGCATAGACCAGCAAGCAGAGTAGTAAATTTTCAAAAACACAAGTGGAGAAACTTAAGATTGCATTCACTTCCCGAAGTTGTGGAGCTTTTAAATATACATAGAGCAGTAGAATCCTCTTCAGCACAGCTCCCCTAAAACATGGGTAAATATTTTACATCTTAGCAGACAATTCTCTCAGAAATTAAGCAAGGCCATACTGATCCATGGTATATTTTTGCCTTGCAAGGTGTTGTTCTGGTATAGCAATTAAAGAGAAATCAGCCCAGCCCTATCTGAAATATGGAGTAGTAAAAAACCTTGCCACAGACATAAATTACTCTGCTGCTCATTAGGATTTAAATTATAAACCACTAACATACATTCAAATTTGAGGGATTTTTTTATGAGCTCTGGAATAGGGCCTGGTACAAATGAATACATGGCACAGACAATTAACAGTTTGTATTACCAACTTTGCTGAAATAACTGAACCCTGCAATTGAAGGCAACGCGATTATTTTTAACGCAGCCATCTCAATTCATTTGGAGAGTTTAAAAAGGCCATCCAAGACCAATATTATTGATTACTAACAAACAATGCCACAAATTCCACTAAGACCAGGGATTGCACACAACTCCCCTCCATACCCCAGCCTAGTTTTCATTTTCAAGCTATTTTAGTTCCTTTGACAAATAAGGAGCTTTACTAATTTGACCTTGTAACGCTGCACATTGACAGTGTCCTTTGATTTTTTTATCATGCCCAAAACTACCAAGAAGGCAACTGGATTTTAAATCTATCACTAAGCCAAGATAATAAAAAATAGAGGAAACAAACAAGAATTGGAGTAGGCTTGCTTACAAATATTTTTAATTGAAAAATCATATAAAGGCAATTTGCAAAGTGATTCCTATAGGACTCGGCAGTCAAAAAGCAATTGTCAGCAATCACTGCAACAAACCAAGCATATGAACAGTGTATCGTTACTTATAAAAGTTAATCAATTGTGACATAATATGAAAAGCCAATAAAAATATAAATATCATGAAACAAGATAAATAGTATTTTCACTCAGCCATCACAGCCCAAAAAGTCATAAATCAAAGTGGCATTTATAACCATCTGAAAATATTTCTAGTCTTTGAAATTTTAATCATAATGTCTCTGAATCCAGACTAGCATTTTGTTACAAATTTGGTATTGGTTCAGCCTTGTTTTTTTGGCTCAATAAACACCACAATACATGTTCATATACCAAATTATAAACTAATGATGGAACATTTTCACAGGGAATTGCCATTTTCTTTCCAAAAAAAAATAAATTGTGTTGGGGCTTATTCCAAGCTCTCTTCAACGGGAATCTCCCCGGCGGCACTGGCGAGCTTTGCATTAGACCTCACAAACACTCCTCACAACTAAATATCAATCTTGGACCTCAAGATGCACCGGAAAATTTCAAATGCTTCTTCCATCTCCTTCTGCTCCAATTCAGATGCACTCAGTTAAATATTCAGCAATTCATCACAGCCAAAAGAAAACTCTTTTCTATTGGGTCAGCAAAGTTTTCCGATCTCTCTTCACTTAACCAGGGATGTTGTTGAACACACACGCTGCACACGTACAACATCTTATGTCTTTCAGCTCCAAATAAATTATAAAGGCATATCAGCCTTCTCTGAATTCACCCAAGATGAAAGAAATATTAACTCTTTAGCCCATGAAAATGTCCACAAACCCAGACTCCTGCCTTGAGAAAAAGCCACTGAGGAGATGTTCAGCTGGAGTATCTCATTACTCATCACTGCTTCAAACGCTCACAAGTCCCAGCTATGAGGGTACAGTAACAAATCTCTGTGGTTTAGGTTAAGACTCATTTTCTTAGATCATGAGGAGACTAAGTGCTCACTCCCTTCCTGAGGCAAAGGAAACTCAGGCAGTAAGTTAAATGCCATACAGTATTTCTATATGCTATATTTCTGCAGCCTTGAGCCTCCAAGCAGTTTGAGGGTTTTTAGTTTATTCTCACTCTGTGCATGTGTCTTTGTGGGTTTGGTTTTGTATTTTATTTTAGTTTAATTACAGATTTATATTTTCAAATTCTTTCACATTTAGATATCTTATTGTACACTTCTTAGCCAATAGTTTCCTTTCATAAAAAAAAACCCCATTCCCATTGCCTAATACACATAAGACTTCAATTGTGCCTACACTCATTAGAATCTGACAGTTTGGAAGTGTGGACTTTGGTAGCAGTTTCCTCTATGATTTTAATTCCACAAGCAAATCCCTCTCTGTACTTCATTTCACAAGAACTGCAATTCCATACAGCTTAGTCCATCAGAAGCAGATATTCACAACCCGGCCTGACATAGGGACAGGCCGGAGCTTGGGCTAGAAACACAACCTTGAGGGCAAATCCATTAAAGATCCCAGGCAGAAAGAGAAATAAGGCTTTAATTGAAGAGTAACCTCAAGAGATTCACTAGCATTACTCTCAATCCACTGCTGAATCATATAAGGATTATTAGTGATTATTTACTGAATGTACATCACTCTTGCAAAGACAATGCTTGCTCTACTTGATCCAGAACTATGTGTTTCAAAAACTTCTCTTTTCCATGGTGGGTGGTGAGAGTTAAAACAGCTGCTAGGAAGCACCTCACCCATCCAAAATCCCGACGATCTATTAGGTGAAATTCAGACCATACTTTTTTATGGGAAAGTAGTTGTACATGCTTCTGGACACTGATAATATCCAGGTTAATATTCCTTTTGGGTGCTAAAGGGACTTTCTTTTCTAATTCTTCCTCTTCATGTACAGAAAGAAAGAAAAGCCTCTTTCCTTGTCCTGGTGGATTGAGGTCTGCAGGCGGAACAGGGCGCTCCGTGTGTCACTGCCACGCACCAAACCCCTTCAGGACGTTTTGGCCAAGCACTGAATTTCTCTACACAGTAGCGAGGGATCAGCTCTCAAAAATTCCCTTGTCAGCAATACCTTGATTAACAACTAGTTTTTATATAAAATATGTCAGCAATTACTTAGGGAAGGCAAGGGGCGTCACACACAAATTGGTTGGAATAAATAAATGTTGATGGAGGATCACAATGTTCATGCAAGTTCTTCCCAAAAGCTGGTCATCATGGGTCTTAATTCTGATCCAGCCTTCTAATCCCTCCTGGATCTTTAATAGCTAGTATTTACAAAATAATTATTGAGGTTGAAGGAAGATTTATGCTTGGAGCATGGATTTACTCTACTTGTCAAACACTTAGGGCACCCCAACAGCAAGTTTTCTATCAGCACATCTCTGCTAAGAGCTGAAAAGATCCTTCTTATGTATATTCAGAAATAAAAACCCACAAACTAAACCAGCAAACCTAAGCCAAAGTATGGGCCTTGAGGTTTTAAACACAACCTAATACAGGGGCAAAATGAACTTTTCCCAGCAAACAGAAAGAGGAAAAATAGAATTCTATGACCCTGAAATAGGTATTATTTTATTGGTAATTAGTCCTTTACAAATATTTTTCAATAGATAAGATTTTTGTGAAGAATGCATTTTTAAGTTGCAATTTCATCATCTCATTTCTCTTGACACATTATGTGCCACCATTGGAAAAATGGCCTTATGGGAAGAACAGAAATCTGGAAAACTGCCTGCTTCACCAGAAGAAGGGATTTAAAAAAATATTTTTAAAAATCTGTAATATATTCTAAGAATACTATTTTTACTTTAAATGTGGATTTTTAAACGCCCACATTAGACCAGTCTGCTCGTGAAATTTTATAATGCCCATGGTCAAGACCCTATTGCTCATCGTGTTGCCTGTTCAGGGCAGAGCCGCTTGTGTGTATTTATTTGGGGCGTCTGCAAAATCTTTACAATTATTTTCCCGTATTTGCTGTTAGAAATAACCTACGTTCTTTCAAAGAAAAAGAGAATTTAGGGTAGAAAAACGGTGCCTCTATAGATTTTTTTCTCCTTTTCACAATATTTCTGTTAATTTCTTTGTACTCACACAGACATTATGAAAAAAAATAGCAGAGGTTTTAATAAGCATAAGATGAAGGACGATTTCTACAGGAGCTGGACTCCCGCAGAGCTCCTTAACTCCTTATTTTAGCACTGGTTATATATTTGCTCCAATGCACACCCCGATGACGATTAGGCTGAACCCCACCACTACACACTGATGGTAACTAAAAACTAACTAACTGATAGCTGCTAGTTACTGATAGTAACTAACAACGACCCCTGCCCTGGCAAAGCCAGGGAGTGGGCACGGAGTGTGAAAGCCGGGCTTCATTCAGGCAGGGTTTGGGGGGGATGCAGTGGGAGATGCAGCAGCCGCTCGCCCCAGACCCCCGACCCCGCTCCCGCCGCATCCTCGCTGCGGGCACCGCTGGGGTTTCGCTTACCGGCGCAGGAGTGCAGCGGCTTGGGCCGGACCAGGAGCGACGGGCACACCGAGTACAGCGAAAGTTTCTCGAAGTAGTCGCAGGTCTCCTTGGAGAGGATCTCGTCGATCATGAAGGTCTTGTAGCGCCTCCTGCCTGCCTTGGGCCGGCCGGGCGCGGGCAGGCGCGCCGGGGGCTGCGGGCCGGGCGGGGGCTGGGGGTGGCCGTGCATGGCGGGACCCCTGCGGGGCGGCCAGAGCCGCGTCCGGCTCGCATGGGCGCCCGGCTCCGCGAGCCGTCCCTGCGGTGTCCGCGCTGTCCTCGCCGCTGGGGCCGCGCTGCGCCGCCGGCTCCCCGCTATATAAAGCCGCCGATAAGCATCTCTCCCATCGCTCCGCGGCCTTTTTAGGAGGCTCGGGCTGTCAATCAGGGCGCCCGCTGCTCCCCGCCAGCACCATTGTTACACTGCGCCGGGCTGGGAGGATCCGCCGCTCCTCTCCCCTCCCTGCTCGCTATTTTAAGATATTGGGGTGTGTAGCTTTTTTTTTTTCTTTTTTTCCTTGCCTTCCCCCCCCGCCTTTCTTCTCCCCCTCCTCCTCTCCTCTAGATTGTAATTATCTAAAAAAGTTAAAATACGCAGCAGCGTGCCGCGTCCCCGGCCCCGACAGCTTTCCCCGACCGGCATCAAACCTATTCCCGAGCCGCAAAGTGCTGGAGTGCGGCAGAGGGGGAAAACAACCCCCGTTTCTAGGTGCCTTGCAGGAGCACTGTGTAGAAGTTATTTTTCTCTGGAGCGGCACTACTTGGACCCTAAATCTGAGATTATTTTCTGGTGGATCCCTGCTTAGTTCAGCTGGATTTTTGCAAAACTGAGCTTTCATCCCCTTCTGCTGAGGGGCGGTGAGGCTTCCTCACTGGAAGTTTTCTTAGCAGGCTGTGGACTGAGTTTTATTTCTCAACTCAGTGGCCTCCGACGGGAATAATCAGAACACCGTACTCAGAGAAATGTGTATCAGGAGGAATCCTCTATATTAACTGGTTGCTGCAGGTTTTCCAGAACCCACAGCCAGCTCACTAACTTTAAATGGGTAAAGAGAGGCTCATTATGGAGATTTACCAACCCCAAAAAACATTATTTGCAGGTTTCACATAAGGATTTAAATATAATCTGCAAAAAGTTATCAGCCATCCTTCAGTTCTCATGCTTTGGTAATCCAAATGACAGCAAACTTATTTTAGTAACAGAAAACTCAATCTATGTTTGCAAAAGATGACAACCATTTCAAACTCTCATCAACGATATGAATAATTTTTATTTTTTCAACTGTAATTTTAAAAAGCCTTCAAAATCTTTAAACTATCTTTAACCTCTTTTGTAAAAGCACTTTTTTTCAATTCAAAATTTTGTTTAACTTCAGTGATACAGTTACTTATTTATAGAGACTCAAAATCTAAGACGCATTACCCACACACTGTCAAAACTGGAAAGCAGATGCAAGAATATATCAGACTTCCGATATATCCATTGAACTTTTTTTTCTTAAAACCTCATTACATTTTTTTAAAAAACATAGCACAGCAAATTATATTAAAACAAATGTAAAGCAAAGTGTTCTGCTCATTTTAAACTATTGGGATGACATTCTCATTTAAAATAAATTGCTTGGAAATGGTTTTGTTTCTTTTTATTTTGAGAAACTAAAGCGATCTTACCACAAGGAATTTAACTAGAATGATAACAACTAAGGAGTTCAAGAACTTCTCTTCTCCATGATGTTTTAACGCTTTTTAAATTACTTAAATTGCTGCTTTAATTCCTAAAGAAACTATTGCTATTTAAGCAGATGAACTGACTTTGTTATGAATGTAGTTTTATTAGTACTCACCTCTTCATTCAGACATAAACCATTTCAGGAACACATTTTCTTCATCTTTTTCAGACATTATTTTCTTTTTTTAGGAAACAAAGTAATTACATTAACTTCAGCAATTAGTACTTGCTGATAATTATTGCAAGGAATATTTTGGAAGCAACAGTGAGCAAGCCACTGATTTAAGCCCCAAGCAGCAGCAAATGGCATTTTACTGCTCTGTGTTTCCTCGGGGTTCAGCCAGAAGCTGCAGCCCCGCTACCCCCACTTCAAATTTATCCTGCTTTTCCTGCCTTTGCAAAACCTGACACAACAGCAGAGGAATGTTTCCTGAAGAGTATTTCGGGAGCTTGACTAGATGCAGCCCAGAAATCAAGAGGGGAAGCAAACCGTGGGCTCGCCGAGCTCGCACACAAGTGCCGGCGGGACAAGAGACTCCGCTCGTCTTTAAATGTTTCTTTTTTCATCTGAAGGGCTGAATATCCGGAGGTGTGTGGCTGGCACCTCTATCCATACTCTAGAAATGTGATGGTCTCACCTGAGCCCAAGCAGATGAACTGGCAGATGGGATTAGCCCACACTGACACATCTCTAGAAACTTTATTTCTTTTTATTAATGGATTTTTTAAAGTAAGTGGCCAGAGCAATAACGGTGGCTTATGTTGTATGAAACACACGCTGGCTGTCAATCAAAAAGGGAGTGCTTTGGTCAGGAATAATCAGGGGTTTTGTTTCCAAAATTAATGAAGGGGCTGGAATAACGCACATCTGCTAAAGGGACTCAAACCCCGAGCAGCTGTTGGAGCCCCAGGACCCTTCCCATGTGGGACAGCCTTGCTGATAAGTGCTTCTCCCTGGGGTTTCTCTCGTGGTTGAGAACTGGGACTGGACAGGAGGCTGGGAAGTGAAAGGCACATTTCGGGAAGGTTTGGAGGGCAGGGGATTTGACACAGTCTGTGCATGCCACAAATGGCAACCAGGCAGGCAGGGACCAGGATTTCTGCCCTTTTCCAAGAGGGAATTAATCCAAGGGACACGATCCTCCATTTCACTGACTAAAGCATTTTTTCAACCAGAACTGAGGAGGAAAATAGCACTGCTATGAGCCTGTCAGTCAGTAACAAGTCATTTCTAAGGAAAAGCAGGGAGGTCAGCCCAGACCAGAGAGCTGGAAATAGATTGTCCAGGAGGGTAGTTGTGTTCCATCAGGAGAGATATGGTGGCAGACTCTCTAAACTGGGGTTTCTGGAGACAACTAGTTTTAATTTGGAGTTAATTTTTGTTACAAGGCCTTTTGTGTGCAGTGCCAGGGCCCCACACCTTGGTGCACCTTGGGAAAATGATTAAGCGCCTTTGAGTTGACTTGTTGAGTCCCAGTACAAACATTACCATGAGAGACAGTGATTAAGGCAAGAGGAATTAAGTTGCTGCTGTATTACTAAATTTGTGATTTAGATAGTACCCAAGTGGCTCTGCTTCGGGCAGAGTCAGCTGGTTGTGATCACTTGCTGCTGTATTTGTACATTGCTGAGCACACTGGGATTGTTTGCTGAAAGAGAATTCTGTCTGTTGGGTTTTCAGCTCACCAGTTTCCACAAGAATTTAAAATGCAATGCTATTTTGACAGAATGGGCAGGATGAACTAAAGTGCCAAAGTCTGAAAGTGCATTGGCTCTCAGTCTGAATTCCTGTATCCATATCGAAAGGGAAAAGATACCTTTCACAAGCCCCTGACATTACTGTTTTTAATCACTAGAAAAGTCTCTTTTCCAGTGGAATGCAACCATCTTTGAAAACAGCTCTGTACAGACATAATCAATCCTGCTAAACACTGACACTCTGATCTCAAATGTATGCCTCTTTCAGCGTGATATTGGGCTTGATACTTGATCCAGTATAGAAAAATCAAATGTGTGGCTAGAAAGAGGAAGGCACAATTCAGGCCAGTGCTTTGCTCCAGGGAATCCAGAGGCTTTGTCCTCTCAGCATGAAAGGTCCCAGTGCATAAAAATCCCTTTGAGTAAAAGATCTCAGATCTCAGCATCTGCCTCACATAAATAAAGTGAGTTGCTAGTATCTACCCCATGCCAGAGAAAAGGGCATTGCCCAGGAAGATTTTTTTTAAGCCAGGGAGAGTGTAAAACATCCCACACATGCACATAGAAGGAAAACCCACCTGATGGGTGGCTAAGTGAGCCCCTCAGTCTGGTGCATTCCCCTGACAGAAATGCTCATTGAGAGAAAGATGCCTCTGAGCAAGGTCTCCTCACCATCTCCTGGAAAGCCTTGTAAAGGCAGAGGATAGAAAAGAAATGAAAGTGTTTGTTGACCCTGAACTTTACCTTGGCCCCTTTGCAGATGATAAGATGATACCTCTGAGCAGCTGAGGAAACAGAAATTGCAGAGCAGCAACTGCACAAGCTCACACACCCCATCACCTTCAGGGGGGCTCTTAGCTCCCAGCTTATCTTTACAACCAAATTTCACTCCTCGCCTAAGTGACTATGGAATATGACTGCTCCAAGTCCAGCAGTTTCATTGGAATTTTTTCTTCAGCCCCCAAAGCTACAGAGCTGTCTCAAATCCTCAATTACATTATTTCCCCTGTCACCTTTAATCTGTATGCAACCTCTCTGAGTGTCACCAGACCTCACTCTGAGTCCAACTGATTCCCCTCCTACTCCCTATCCCCCACTGTGATGATGCAGCATTTGTGTGGTTCCAAAGCATTCCTGGCTCCAGTTTTGTCCCTTAATGGACAGCCCTGGGCCTAGGGAAGCAACACTACAAAGGTGTCCTTGACATGCTCAGAATAAACCAAAGCTTGAGTTACTTTCTTCAATAAAATTATACTGAAAGCTGAACTATCAATTGGGACACCTTTGTTTTATTTCCTGCTCTGCCTCAAGCTCTTAACCTAATCTCCCTTGCCTAGAGCCAACTTTGAATCATCTAGAAATAGAGTATAAGGGTATTCATCATGTGACTGGAACCACTGGCCAGTCCCCAAATTAGTTAAGATGCTCTGATTTAAAGTTATAGTACAGCTAATAACCATTTTTATCAGTGCTGATAGCAGGCTCAGAACACACAAGCCATAAAGTTCATTAGACCCTTGCAAAATCCCTTAGAAATGAGACCTAGATATGGCCTCAGATCTACATGCAGAGAAACTGAGGCAAAATTTCCCTCTGTTAATGCTTGGGACAGAAGCCAGATCTAACTCACCATCATGTCCTCTCCAGGCAGAGCAGAATCTAAATCCCAGAATTTTCCTGTGTGACCTCACTTTTTCCCCCACAGCACACTGGGGGCTGTGAGACTGTGTTAATTTTTTTCTTGTTACCTCTTTGCAGGACACACAACACCTGAGCAGCTTCTCCTTCTGTAGGCTCTGTTGCTACCAAAACCCAAACAGACTGGAGTTTGAGTATTTCCTGACCTCCCAGGGCATCGCTGTGCCATTACCCAGGGCACCAAGGAACCAAACCAGAAGGAATAAGTCACTATGAATCCTGAGACAGATCCACTGGCAGAACTGAAGGCATTTAGAGAGATATTTACGGGGTGGCTCTGATTTTTTGGGAGTTGCACAGACACCACGTACACCAGAAGCTATGCCAAGGAACAGAGCCCATCTTTCAGCAAGTGGGATTTGTTTTTCCAGGCTATAGCTAAGAGACTACATTCTGGACTTATAAACCAGGGCTAAGGAGTCTGGGAGTGGCAACCAGGAATGCAAAGGAGCATTCTGTGCCACCTGTGGGTCCAGTTTGGGCAAGACAGAAGCACCTGGTCCCCTACTAGTCATCCCAAATATTCATGGGACAATAAACAGTGTTTTTTCCCTTTTTCCAGTGAATTCCACACTGCTGTGACAACCCACCCTTAAAGGGAAGGAAGCACCTGACCATCATCCTCCTCCTACCCACATTGCTGTCCTCTCCAGGATGCCAGTGAAAACAGAGACAACTATTTTAATATGGCCAAGGTAACAACAATCTCATTTAACTCATTTTCCTAGAGGGACTGGAGCCAGTTGTGAGGGGAAGTATCTAATCTCATGAGAATGAGAGTGTCTGGAATTGGAACATCTTTCAAAAAACACCCCCAATTTTTGGCAGGGAAGGCTTCCCAAATCTAACACTGCTTCACTATTTAATCCATGCTCCAGCCTCATTTGGATGAGGATCCACATGTGAATGCTTCATCCAGCTTTGCCTAAGGCCAATTATTTTTTGCACAAGTCTTGTGAAATCTCTGCCAAGCTGGTAGTGTGTTAAAAAGGAAGAATCAAAATATTTGCAGCTCTTTCTATAAAACAGTCAGGATGTTTTGGTGTTATGTGACTGATACTTTATTCATTATTCAGAGGATTATCTCTGCTTTCTTTTTTTCTGCAAGACAATTTACCTGAAAGCAGCAAAGAAAAGATCCCCAACCAATAGGCCAGAAGAATGTTGCCAGTCTCCATAGAGACACCAGGAAAACACCAGGATCATGTGAGTTGTACACAAGAAACCTATTCATACTGGAATGGGTGGTGTTCCAGTACGTTAAGTAATTTTGACAATCTGCCACTATCTCAGCCTGCAAGAAGCCCAAAGGGAGTTATTGATGCCATCGAGTTCTGATCTTTATTAATGGTTTTTAGACAGCCTTCATCATTCTGGGCTCTGCAGGACCCCAATCCAAACCTGCAAATGGATCCTTGTAGAGTTATCCAAGAGAAACCAGGACCCCCATTCCCAGAGAGCCTGGGTCTGAGTGTCCTACAGGAACTGCTCAAGCTTCCCCTCCTGACAGGCTGCAGAGTCAGGAGCTGCCAGCCAGAAGCCCAGTTATCCCAGAATGCTGGAACAGCCCAGGACCTGCTCTTCACTTAGCAGGTGCTATGCTGCTGCAGATAAACTTGTGCTTAATTAATACAAGAACAAGCAAGGAGAGATAGGGACTCAATAAATAAAAGAGCAACCAAAACTAACTGTAGCATTCCTGCATCCACAGGTAAGGCCAGGACTTTCATTGCCTAATGCTAAGGGAAGGACAAAGATGAAGAGCCTGATCATGCCTATAAATAGATTAATTCCTTCTAAACAAGGAAAGAGGAAAAACCTCAGATACAGTGAGTAGTGCTTTCCAGAGGTCCCAGCCAAATTTACCCTCCTGAGGAGCAGGCAGAGTGGCTGTGTGTGTGTAAGCCAGCCAAGGCAGGGTTTGGGGGCTTGAAACACAGAGGAGAGTCTCTCTCCTATTAGCAGTGTCTAGTTTGGCTTCCTATGATGCTCTGTGTCATTCCCTGACCTTCCACAAAGTCACAGAATCCTTACCTGTGTAATAGCTCATGAATCAATTTCCTCACCAGAGCTGGAGAACTGTGCCATTCCCAGAAGGATTTGTTACCTGGGTTGCAGCAGTTGGGTATTTCAACATCAGCTGGGAGCCAGCACCCAGCTCCAGGGGTTTGGGAATGCTGCAGATGACATTCTGCATTGACAGTGGGCCTGCCTGCAGAGCACTCAGCTTCTTCAGTCCTAGCTCAGTTAGAACTGCTCAGAACACTGAAACCCTCAGAGCAACCCTGGACTAAAAGGTTTGACCCTGAAGAATGAACTGGCTGCACCAGTGCCGCTCTGGAAGCAAATCTAGATTGCTTAACAGCACTGAGGCACCCTCAGGAATCTGCAATCCATCAAGTTGTGCCACTGCTCAGCTCCAGGCTCTGCCTCACTTCCCTTCCCTGCAACACAGAGATTTTTGGGTAATCCCAGCTCCATGCAGAGACAGGCCCTGACCCCAGCCTTGGGATCAGACAAACCAGCCAGTGAGGAACAGGGAGGAATCAACTCTAATTCCATTGCCATTCCCTGTAATTAGGATGTTCAAATACACATAGCTGTTAAGACCCTGGTGCCAATAGTTAAGCCCCAGAGCTTTCACTGTGTTATCAGTGCAAGGGGGGGTAGGACATCAAACAACTGGTATATGTGTCCAGTGTGCCCAATCCCCTTATATTTAAGGAGCACTCCCAAGTCCCTTAACTCAGTTGTCCCATTTGTCTGCCCATAGCCTCAGCTTTATGCTTGATCCTGAGCTGTTTTTCTTCTCACCATTACCTATTTCTTTGCCTGCTCCCCCCAGTCCTTTTCCAATGGCATTCTGAAAGACTTTAATCCCTATTGCCATGGAACCTACATTTGCTGAGAGCCTCAGGGCTGTCTCAGCTGGTAACTGAGCAGCCCTGGTCTTTCACTCATGGCTTAACCCAGACTGCACAGATCCTCATCTTGACTCTTTGCAAGGCAGAAATTATTCTCATTTGCCTTCCACTCATTTCAAAAACTTCCCAGGGTAGATAAATTTCCACTTTTGTGCTGGAGGAAACAACAGCAGCAATTGCAGAGTATCCTGAACACAGAAAAGGAAGGCCTCTTGACTCAGCCTGAAAGCTTGTCCTGCCACCAATCTGCCATTAACATTTCTTCATATTCCAGTGATGTTGCTACTTAACTGCACTAGTATTTTACATTTAAATTCTTCATGGCTTAGCTCCATTTAATGCTTTCATTTTGGGGCACCACCTTCCTTCCCTAGTCAGGACTTCATGTTTTGCTGTGAAAGTCTTCCTGCTATAAGGAGAAGAAGAAAAAAAGAGAAATAAACAGAAGGCAAGCTCATCTTCCCCCTTTCATAAGATGTCCAAGTCCTTGCACTTCCACCTGCAAGCAATAACTAGGGGTCATTGTGCATTCTGCACTGTAAGAAGGAGACGAGACAGACTAAGAGAGCTGTAATAGTTATGGTTGCTGGTTATATTGTGTTAATAGATCAATGTTAATGTCAGCAATTGAAAACAAAGTGCTTTAACTGTTAAAATAGGCAAGATTAATGTAAAATGAGTTTGTATCAGTTATAATTGCACAATGTTGGCCTAGAAGGATGCCATGAAGAAAAAAAAAGGTCTGAGCTTTTGTAGTAAGAGCCTATTATTATAGATCATTCTTTATTATACAGAGCTCTTTTTTTTTCTCAATTCTAAATTTCCCATGAATGCATTTTTAGCACTGCAAAAAGAATGTTCTAAGACTTAGTTTCTGAAGTCTTTCTAGCTCACACAAAATTTTATTTTCATCAACTATGGATCCCTGGTGTAGGCAGTAAATGTCCTTATAAGCTACAGGGGTCGGGGAGCACTTGGAGACTTCTTAGTCTTAACTCTTCTCTGTGTCCTATTCTGTGCTTTGTGTATTAAAGAAAATCATGGTTTACCACAGGTGTAGCTCTTAAGTCTAGAAGAATATTAGTATAGAAGCATTAGAGTAGGTATGTACATTAACACATGAAAGAAGGGTCAAGCCTTGTGGAAAGTCTCCTATTAAGAGAGCAGAAAGAAATGATTCAGCTGCATCTAAAGAATAAATCAAAATACACAATTTTTCATAGTAAACCATGTTTCTTTTCAACTTATTACTACGCCTTCATAGCCTGATAGTGATTGATAAATAAATAAAGTAATTGCAGTGAGATGTTTCTACAGACCTGAGTGTGAAAAAACCCATTGTTCCAGAATATTGGGATTGTGAACAGGATCCAGTTTAACAGATGATTCCTGTTCCATTGCCTGCAATGGCATTTTACTGATAGAGAATAAAGATCTGTCTTGTGACCCAGATAAGGCAAAGCTTGAGAATAATTACCAGCTAATTAGGTCTCCATGGTCCAACTGTTTTCTTGGTTGAATAAGTAACTGGTTAACAATAAAGTCCTGCATCCTTGAGAAAGTCGCTCCTTTCAGCTTGGTGTGATTTTTAATTTATTTTTAAAATATCTATATTAAAGGCAGGACAATGTCATCTTCATTCAGGCAAAGAATGGGGACTGAGGTTGTACTGGTAAGCCACAACTGATTGCTGGGAAGGCAAAGAATAGATTAAAGGGTTTTCTGTCCCTAATTGTTCTCAGCAGAACAGGTATGGCCACATTTCTCCAAGATGCTCTTGTGTGCAGAAGAACAAACAACTCTGCCATGTCCCAAAGGGCTCTCTGGGTCTGAGGCAGAGCCTTTGTTCCCCTCTTGCCCAGTTGTCATGCTGCACACACAAGTAACAGGAGGTGTGCTGCCTGGCCCATGGGCTAGGATAAATGGGGCTGGTTCTGTTTGGTTCCACAGGGCTTGGCCAGCTGACACTGGGAGTTACAGCTCTTCTGGACAAAGGTCCACATGGGCAGTTGCTGCTTTCTGACCCCTCTGCAGGGATTTCTGAGGGTGATGTGCATCCGAGCCACAGCAGAGTGGGTAAAGGTGAGCGAGTGTTCCTGGGCTGGTGGTGGTTGTGAATGTCACCCCTTTGTGCATCACAAACAAACACTTTCAGCTCTAAAACGAGCATGCAAATAGAAGACGATTACAATCACAGACCCACTGCATTGTTTGGGTTGGAAGGGACCTTAAAGCTCACCTTGTTCCACCCGTTCCATTGGCATGGTGCTACCAAAAACCAGACTGATCAGGAGTCCTAGACTCCTTGTGACCTTTTCACATCACACTGCAAACGTGGAGAACAGCTTGCAGGTCAGAGTGACAGTAATTCATCTTCCCTAACAGACTGCAGTGGGATCTGCAGAGCCATACTCCACTGGGTATGGAGTCACTGTATTAGTAGAGGAAGGTCAGCAGAGCTTCATTGGTTTATCAATACAGTTATCAAGTCCCCGTTTCAGGAGCGTGCTCTCACGGTGGAGTGGGTGCTGACAGCCTGTCTGAGGCACTAATGACCCAGTCATTAACTGCTGAGTTTGAGAAGCTTGTTTGTCCAACGCAGGGCCATGTGTGCAGTAGAACAGACAGCAGCATAGGAACCCAGATGCTGGCTGGAGAGGCAAAAAAACAAATGTGCCTTTGGTGTGCTTCAGATGCCATCCAAGCCATGTTCAAACACCCAGATGGGGCTGCCGTGTTCTCAGAACCAACTGACCCCTTCCCTTTGCAAGTGTTAGGTCACAGACTTGTGGGTTATTCATGTTAAAAGACAGGCAACACAACTCTTCCATAAAAGTCCACCAGACAGACACTTTAACCCCTATAATCCCTTCCTGTGGTGTATGTGACGCCACACAGATTTATTAATTAAACCCTGTTATCTGGTGGCCACTGTCAATTAAGTGTTTCCTTGTAACATGCATAACGAGGGCTCATTCATTAGCAAATATTTCCATTACATTTAAGGCTGTGAGTCTCTCTGAGCAGTTCTCTTCCCCGAAAAGAGGTAGAGAATTGGCTGTGGTTTGAGATTCTGGGTGAAGGGAGGAGAGAGAGAAGTAAAAAACAGGAGGGACAGATAATGGATCTGTTGCTAAACTGAGCAATTAATAAATGTAATTGCTGTGCCCTGGGAGGGCACAGTGCCATCTGCAAATAACTCTGTTTCAGGAGATGGATGCAATTCTTACTGTGCCACTTGCTAGCACTGTGACCCCAGAAAAGTTACAGCACACCTTTTCTGTTGCTGTTCTCTGCTTTGACAGCTCTCTGGAGAACTCTGTATACAGTTGAAAAGGAACAACTTCATACGCAGGACCTGCATCTTGATCAATGCCTCTGGAATGGTCTCTCACTGACTAATATGACCCAATAATTCATTGCAAAATGTGCTGACACTTTGCTAAAAGTACCAGCTCCCTGAATTCTGTTACTAGAAATAGTCACATCTCTGCCTGATAAACTTTGACTGCTGAGAAACTAAAGTACCAAAAGACTTAACCAAAAAAAAAGCTTCTTTCAGGCAGTAACTGTAATAATAAAATCTTCACGATTTTAAATGAGTACTAAAAGTCTCTTCAGACCTGATATGATGTTTAGATCATTGGATTTGGGTAAAACGGATCTAACAGAATAATTAATCCACTTGGAATGTAGACAGAGCTCTTTCCAGCAGCTGTCTGGAGAGAAGGAGGGAAATGACTAACTGAATCCAAGGCATTTAAATGGATTCCTGTCACTTGTGCTGGAGCAGCTGCTGGGAGATGGAGCTTCAGTTCCACCTTCTGGCAAAATTTTCAGTTGCAAGTCTCTTTTAAAAACAGGATTTAAAAAAAAAATCAATTAATCCAAGGCTGCATTAGGGCTTGTTCTGAATAAAGTTCAAAGGTAAGTATGTCAGACAAATCACAAAGTCTGCATGTTGAGGAAAAATTAAAACATATAGGGAGATAATGACAAATAGTCAAAGAAATTAAACTCAGCCAGTAACTTGTTGGCTAACATAATTAGTGCTGCAGTGTTGTTAGGTCATTGTACACCTGATCTCAAGGCTTTAAATTTATTACACTGGCAAAAGGAAGGAAAACCTCTTGTAAAGATTCATTAGCTGCCAGAGAGCCTGGAAAAAGCTGAGAGTGGAAATTTGGCTGTCAGGGCTGAGAAGGTCTGGGGTGGTGTCCCTGTGCTGCTGGAGCACTAAAGCATGGTGGAGCCCTGGAGAGTGGGGTCAGCAGCAAATCCTGAGAGAATCCCACAGCAAAGATTCAAGTCAGATGTTCCCCTTCTCCCAGGTCCTTCTGTCCCTCAGACAGACTGAGGGAGCTGTTACTGTGGAGCACATGGAAAAGGCAACCTTATCGAATCAAAATCACTGGGAAAAAGACACAATGCCATCTGGCTCCTCTGGAGAGAGCTGGAGACTGTGCTGGCACTACCTCAGGCAGGCTGTGCACTCATCCTGCCCCACACATTCCTGGGACATTTCTAATCATAACTGTGAATGGCATCCCGCAGGGCCTTTCTGGGATCAGGTTCCTCTCTACAAGTGTCCAATCCTGTCTTTGGAGGCAGAGCTCCCACTAACATCCATTGAAACATAGCCTGCCTTGCTGCCATCAGAGCTGCTATTTCATGGAAAGCCCATTTACAAAGTTTTTAATAGAACATAATTTAGACTTTCAGAGTATCATCATATTTATTCAAAGCTGCAATTTTTTAGGAAGTCAGCAAGACAGGCAAGGATAAAATGACATATTCCTTGTCCTGTCTTCTGGATTTTCTAGAGTAACATGTATATAATCAATTATGGAGAGCAAAAAATAGCATTATTTTTAAGAAGTCCACTTTACTTTTCTGCCTTTTTAGTGTTGATGTGTTCACACAATTCAGCCTGGATTGAAGTGATAACGAGTAACTCAGCACATGGCCCTGTCCGCTTAGTTTATTATCATGCATTCCTATCTGACTGTCTAATCTAAGATGCTTTTAAAGGACCAAAATATTTAAGTGCTGCCACAGGATCTAATTAGTAATCTTCAGGAAGAAACACTGGCTTTGCTGCAGATTTGGAATAAACCCCCCTTAAATCTTTCTGAAGGTTAAAAAGCAAATGTGCGTAAAACATAAAATTGCCTTTCCTTGTACATGTCTGGGAACTCTGGATGTAGGATGCAACATAAAACTATTGTTCTATCAGAAACCAAGGTGTTGTTTCACACTGCACGAGACCATGAGTCATTAAAACTGAGTTGTACCACAGCCAAGGAATGCTTTACATTGGCCTGTGTTCTTCATCACTCTCTTTATTGGCTTGCTTTTCTTTGAGCTTGTTTCCACAGCATTTGAGTGCCCTGCAAATAGTTGCGGATTCATTCTCCCAGCACCCACAGATCAGGCAACATTATCCCTTTTTTTTTTTTTTTTTTTTTCCCAGGTGTAGGGAGTTAGAGGCAAAGATGAAGGATGAGATTTGTCTAGGGAAATAAGAGTGATTTTCACAGCAGCATTCCAAGTATAACCAGATGTCTTGTGTCATAAGTCTTTCCCTGTAGGAGCTCTGCTCATCTAAATAGAGCATTTTCCCTTGTCTCCTGACAAGCCAAGGACAGGTTCACCAGCTGAACCAAGTAAAATCACAGCCAAAGTCTGAATGCTTCTGCTCAAAGGAGTTATGAAAACATTTGAAGTGCAATAGGCTCACAGTAACAGTGTTGGACAGAGACCTACCATAGAAAATGAAGGAATAGCTAGGGAATGAGTATTTTATACTTGTTATAGAAACCATCTTGCCTAAATCTAGGTCATTCCTTCCTTCTGTTCCTAAGTCACTACCAGCCTTATCCTCAGTTCCTGCCCATCAGGAATATCAGGACTGTCCTGCTTATCCATGTTTCTGCATAATTCTTCATCACAGACAGGAACAGCCTCATGACTCACATTCTTGTGTCCCAGAAATAAGGGAAGACACTAATGGCCCTCCGTCCAATTTAGTCCACATGGGACTCAGCTCTGTTTGATTTCCATCAGTCAAAGTATGATTTTCCTAAAAGCACTGGAAAACATTGGGTGGGCACAGGCTGATATAGGATTTGGGAGCACGGGTCAGTTTGTAGCAGTACATCTGAGCTGAAAACGAAACCATTAGAGCCAATTCCAATTGTAACTGACCCATCACTGTGGTGTTACTGGTGTAACTGTGTTTCTACACAAACCTCCACAGACAGGGTTACCCAGGCTCATGGAACAACCACCAGCCACTTGCTTCCATGGACGAAAATGCAGACCATGTTCTGAACCTTCTCAGCCTGGACTTCTCATCCTTTTTTTCCAGGCACCCTCTTACCAAGCAATGGCAGCACATTCATGGAGTCAAGGCACGTACCATAACATTATCCACTGGCTCAGTGCAGATGTCCTTGGACTGCTCTGGTTGGTGATTCTGGGGTGAAACAGCATCTTCAGAAAACCATCCACAAAGCCTTCATGTGATGGCACCTGGAACAGGGAATTCACATGTTTGCTAAGATGTGCCATATCAAAATTTTATATCTAATTTGAAAGCATTCAGCCCTAGCATCTAAACGCTGATTTAATAAGATTGTTTGGCATTTTATTTGAAATGCGCCAACTTCTACTTATTATTTTGCTTTGTAGTGCATTTAGGGTGTTTTGGGTTTTTTTGGTTTTTTTTAAGTGCATTTACTGGGCTGGCACCCAGTTGGGATGAACATCCTTTATGCGGCGTGTTGAATTCCTGTGCAATAAAAATGGTCCCTTTCACCAAGATTTTACACTCTAATGTTATTCCTTTTCTCTGGGGCACCCTCACAGATGGCAAAGCCTCTTTCCTCCCCTGCCACCTCCTGGGCAGAAGTCAGACAGACACCGTTATACCCTGCACATGCCTTGGGAAAGCTGCCTGCTTGCTTCATACTGGGTCATTTGTGTGGTGCAGTGAAGGGGCTGGAATAAGCACCAATAACAATCCTCTCCCTCCCTATATTCTCCCATAATTATAGCACTCATTACATTTGTTACTTTTAAACCACTAAAATATAAACCAGTCTCAGCCTAGAAGTGTTCATGCTGGGAAGGACAAAAGAAGAATTTTAATGACACCAGGATTGAGTGCATAAACCAACATTAAAAAAAAAAGAAAATAAATCAACTATGCAAAGCTTAAGAAATCACTTAAACCCAGCATTAAGAGGGAGATGGTGTTTTCCTAAAGGTGGGGAAACAGAGAGGTGCCTGCAGCCAGTAGCAGCATGGCCTTCAGCTCCTGAGTTTGGGGCTCCCAGAGCTAAGCCCCTCTGACTTCCGAGACCTTCCCCACTCAGAGCTCGCTCAGAATGCCAAGCCCACGATCTCCCTTTAAAAACACTCTCCTGCTCCGAGAGCCTCCCCCACTGTCCCGCTTCTGCTCTACTGTCACACCAGAGCCCGACCTCAGCTCCGAAGTTACCAGAGTTACCAGAGTTACCAGCAGGAGTGAAGGAGAGCTGGGATGGGGCTGGATGCCGAGTGCCAAAAAGACAGGGAACAGCAGGGGGAGGTATCAGGCCGGGAAAACCAAGGATATGCGGATAACCAGGAGAAATTCCTGCTTTGTGCTGCTAGACAAGAGAATCACTAAGGTCTCTTTGGTCTGTGGGACACAGTGGGGCCCTAAAGGTAATTGTGCATAAGGAAAAGCGTTTACAGGTAACAGGCAGAGACAATCTTCTGTGCCCTGCTCAACTGCACATCTGTGAGCTCTTGGAATGACAGAGGCACTGGAGGTCCAGGGTTTTGCCCTGTGGGTGTATTTCTGACCTCTTATATCGAAGGAAGAAAGGCAGGGATGCCATGTGCATCTTGGGAAGAGGATGTGCTCTCACCCTCCCAAGACGTGGGTGCTCTCAACAACCAGAGGTTCCAAAGAACACATCTGGAATCACTTTCAGCAGCATCTGGAAGCTGTCATGAGCTGCAATGAGACACAGTTGTTTAATTATTCCATATCCTTTGCCACTGTGAAGTTGTCAGTGGCCATTCAACCTCCTCTACACAGATCCCAGCACACCAGCCCTGGGTGCTCCTTGTCACATGGAACACTTGTGATGGCACAGCAGCATCAGCATCACCTTCAGCCCTGCCCTGATGGCATCCAGCACAAGGAAACAACCATTGCAAGTTGACTGTTACAGCAAGAGGAATGAAATGAAAATTGAAAACTCTTACATACTGAAAGAGCCTAGAACAACACCCTAACAATCATAGAATGTGAGCTGCAAAGGATCCACAACGATAACCAAATCCAACCCTTAGTCCTACACAGGACATCCCTAAGAATCAGAGAATTAATCAGTGAGAGAAGAGAAAGGTTCAGTCATAATTTATTTCACCACCAGACACATTCCCAGCATCAATCCATTCTTTCATGAGAAATTCATCAAGAAATCAATTTCCAGGAGCTGTATGGCTAACATTCTCTTGTGAGAAATGCTGGAAGAGGAAAGGAGTATGAAAGTACCCAGGACAGACTTCTATTTCATCATCATACTCTCAGTATCTCATGCTCTCTTACCAATACAGAACAGATGAATTTTTCATGGAAGATGCTCCTTTTTGTTTCCCTAACTCTTTACCAACACTTTTGCTGCTGGCAGCAAAGGAGTTAATCAGACTGTACCGAGCATTTTACTCATAGCACAAAGGGGGAGGGCTAAGGAGTCTTGCTGATTATCCCAGTGCTGAACTTTAAAAGCTTTTAAAGCTGGACTTCCTCTGTAATCGTTTGCACCTTCCCTTTCCGCTTCCAGTGTCTTGACCTAGGGTGGATGGGATTAGAGCAGGAGAGGCTGATGCCTACCCTCAGTTGACTGTTTCAGAGTGGGATGGTGCTCCCTGTGCTAACAGGAAGCACAGAAACATGAGAAAAAATGGAATAAAAATAATAGAAGTTGAGAAGTTCTGGGACAAAGAGGAAACATGAAAATACGTGGGATACAAAAGAACAGAGTGCACTCAAACAACAGTGGCTCAGGAGGTATGAACGAGACGTATGGAAAATGCAAAGGAATGACAGAGAAATCACTAAACCAGAACCAAATTCCAAAGGATACATCTAAGAGTTCAGCTCATGCTGCAATAAACAGCCAGATGGCTGCGTATCCCAGAGAGATGCTGCTGGGAAAGGAAATGGAGAGGGAAAGAGGGGGCGAGCAGGGTCAACTACACATGACTCTTCCATTCCCAGTGAAAGAGGAAAAGGAAATGTAGATTAAGAGGTGTCTTCATGGCCCCAGCACTGGCTGAGCCAGCACAGGAGGCAGAAGAAGTCAAAGAATGTCTTTGAACCTCTTGTGCTCACATATTTTTCTTGCCCTCTTCCTTCTCATTGTCCCTCACCATTCCAGTTTCCTCTTCCCTGCACACCAGCTATTCCTCCATTCCTGACAGTCCCTCTGCAATTTTTCAGAGGCCCAGAGCAAGAGCTGGTTTCTGGCACCCTAAGCTGTGTGTCAGGGGCTCGTGTCCTGCCTTCTTTTGGAGCTCTTGAGCAGAGCATGTCTCAGGTCACCCAGGAGAAGCAGGGAGACAAGGCTTTATACTTACAAAAAGTGCTCTCTGCCATCCCCAAAGATCCACAGGATCTCCCAGACTCATCTTTGCCATAAAAATAGGAAAAAACAGCTTTTCTATTAATACAGCAATGCAGGCTGAAGTTCCCGCACCAGGACAGTTATGGAAAATAATGTGAATTTCAGATTGCATCCATTAGCTCAAAAGCAGAACATCTTCTTGTAGTTGTCTGTGTGATCACAGTGTGATCTTGCAGAAGTCACCCACTCAGCCTGTGTCTGTTTCCTTGCCTCTGCAACAGGGAAGAATGCTGACCTTGCTTTGTACAGGACCCCAAGATTTTGTACTGAAAACAGAGAAACAGTTTAAAGAAGCATTATTGGGTGAATCAGGTGCTATTAGTGCCATCTCTAAACAAGATTTTAAAAGCTTTGATCCATCCTTCAGCAGTTATGAAGGTGAGAAACATCAGTGAATTCCAAAGAAGCGATCTGTTGTTGTTTGGGTTTTTACTGGGCTCCTTTTCTGGCTTGGGCTGTAGTGTTCCGCAATGAATATGGGTTATTTTGTCCTATTCAGCTAGGATACATCAAAGACAAGCTCTCGCTGAAGTCAGAGAGATAAGAGAGTGTTCTTGATGCATCATTTAGTGGTTCATAGACAGCCCTGGCCCACAGGGTGAAGGGCAGCAGCAGGAAAGGCAAAACCCAGTGCCTCAGACAACTGGCAAAACAAAAGTAAATAAAACAGAAAACCCCCACAATATTGTTCTGTTCTGCTTTGATAAAGCTCCTTTTAATTGAATATTACTATACTACCTGTACTGAATTGTACCTGTATAACTGTACAACTGAGTCTTCAATTAAATTACTCTGGGAAACAAGAGAGCTGAGTTACACAGAAGGAGCCTTTCTAAAAGGCAGAGAAAGTTTGGACATTAATCAACATTAACCAGGTTCTTTTACTTCTCTCTGCAGCTGGAAAGAGTCTCGTGGAATAAATCCAGAAAGCTGAGTGTCCCACTTACAAGTACAGATTCCAAGCACTCCTGAGAAGCCAGCTGTGCAGCCTTAGATCTCCCCTCTGCTCCGCCACTGAGCTGCCAGACTGCCCTGAGCCCAGGCCAAGGGGACTGGAGCAGCTCATGGAATGGAAAATAGTAGGAGCAGTATGGTATTATTACTGGGAATGCCAGTGGGATTCCCGGAGAAAATAGTACCAGAAGCCATTCCTCAAGACCTATTCCCATTCCAGCTGTAAAGGGCTGACAGTTTGTTCTGCCCAGGAATACAAAACTGTGAGAGATGTGACCTGTGAGCAAGGGCTCTCGAGCGGAGTGAGACACAAAAACCAGGCTGCAGGTTGCACTCTGTCCACCACTCTGGAAGGTTAATACACCAGGCTGATTTATTCAAGCTTTAAAGAAAGGTAATATATTCAGAAAAGGGAAAACTAGACTGGTTTTGCTTTTTTCCTCTTTCTTCTGTATGCTAGCTACTCCAGGTTGAATAAGGAATTATTTCTTCTAAGCTTTTAATTTTAGCATCACTGCTTGTAAATTATTTTCCCTTTTACATGTTTGCCTTTAGAAGGAGATTAAAGTCTGCTGTGAGGAAGATGTTGGTAGTACTTCTGTTCCTGGGTGCCTGACTGACAGGGTGCAGCACTTTGAGAAGTCAGCATTTTTAGGGCTGTGTGCTTTCATCTGCTTTAGAACCTGCTGACTAAGCAGGGGAATAAAGACACCAGGGCTGGCTCAAGCAGGAGAGAGACAACAGACTCCACAACACCTTGCTAAAGGATCCCTTTTACACTAAGACTGCTAATAATGCTGCTGATGCTTTTCCCATCCCTTCCACCCCACGAGAAAGAGCTGAATATTAAAAGAATAGTTTCATGAATAAAATAGTAAACCAGATCCTGCAAATTTTATAGATCATCTTTAGGAAGTCACTGTGTGGTAACTCATCCATAGAAAACCAATCTGCTTTTCTGCCTTGTCTTTTGAGGCTGTGTTTCTTTGGTGACTCACATGACCCACCTAGCATCTCCCCACGGTGATTTCTGTGCCTCTGAACCACCCCACACTGGGAAAATCAAGGGCTGAATCCTGGGACACAAGGTTTTGCCACCACTCTCACTTCCCCTTAGATCACTCCTGGCACCTCGAGGAGCAGGAGGCCCTGTTCTTTGAGTGGCTCAGATTCCAGAGCCGTGGAGCAATAGAAATTGAAACACATCATCCAGAAACATTTAATAAAATAGTCTTTCAGCCACAAAGATGGGCACCAAGCCATTCCCCTTTGCCTAGCAGCATTCCTTGGCTGACAGGCAATCAGAGTCCAGAAGAGCCAGAACACAGGAAAGACAACAATTCTCCAATGTCAAAACAATTGCAGCATAGAAAGCATTTGCATTTCTGGGCTGTTGCAGTAACTGAGACAAATGCACATCTCTACTTGCCACAGCATTTGCAATATCACATACTACAGAACAGCCCAAGGTAAGCAGGAATTCAATGGAATTTGCCCTAACTTCCTCCCTACTCCTGCTTTTGAAGCCAGAAATCCCTACTTGCACCATCAGAACAGATAAAGATTTATCTGTATCTTTGGTGTTTTCCTTGACTGATGTAATGATCTGTGGGGTATTTTTATTATCATCATCAGTGTTGCAGGAGTATCTCAGATCCCAGTCATAGCCCAGAAAAACCAGCTGTTGTACAGAAAAACACCAACAGGCTTCACCCCAGTTCCTCTGATCAGACTTGCTGAATCCTCCTTGTGTCCCAAACACATATACACAGCTAGTTCCTACAAGTGGAAAGGAATTTACACTGAGACAGCTTCACTCTCTGAAAGTAAAACCATTTCATAAAAATAAATAATAAGATAATGAATAAAGCCAAAATAATAAAGCAAATTCATACAAAATTAGGCTCCCCAAAACCACCAAGCTGGAAAACAGACCCAGATATTTGTTTGTTGAGGACAGAAGGAGGTCTAGGTCCACTAAAACTGGTGGAAACTTCCTAGAGGATAATGCTAGTTAATTAATTAATTAAAGGGAGGAACCTTTTAGACAGTCTTGCACACTTCTTAAAAATTGTCTCAGATGACACAATTCAGGTCTAAACTGGACACTGCACATCACAGTGATGAAAAAAAAAAAAAACAACAAAAAAACAAACAAAAAACCAAGAAACAAAACCCCCCAAAGAAAACCCCCAAAGCTGGGCTTTCATCTAGGGCTCTCAGGTACATGTGATTTTTTTGTTGTTGTTGTTGCTGTTCTTTTCCTTCCAGAAGTTTTTATCGAAGCAGAACTGAAGACTACACTCAATTTTCTGGATTTCTGGGTATTCTGCAGCAGCTCTGATCAGGCAGTTCTGCCTCCGGGATTCCTGAACATATCCATTGGGTACGTAAAACTCATTCCTACAGCACCTGCAGAGCAAAGACTAAGGCTTGCAGGAACTGAGGAGGCATTAAGCATGCAGCTCACAGCCCATCCATGCAGAGCGACTCATGGTGCTCAGAATGTGCTGCACAAAACACCTGAGCAGGAAAGCTGCAGTTCTGCATCTCGCTGGCAAGACAAACACTGTCCTTGTGACAGGGACTTGGGAAAAGATGGTAAATCACAAACCAAGCACCTAAAGTGTGCAAGAGTAGGAGACACTCTATTGTAGGGCTCCAGCTCTATCTAGAGGTTGGTTTCAACAGTTCAAGAATTTAGAAATATGCTGCAGGGACCTATTTCACCCTCTGGCAACTCCTTTGGTTCTCTCCTACCTAGATCCATGTTTGAGCAGCCCCTCCAGCTCAATTCAGCAGGAGTTGTAGGCACTAACACCCCACAGATCACACCCTTGCCAGCCCCATTGCCTGGATTTCCCAGCTCAGAGGATGTTTTAAGGCACCTGTATTCACATCTTGCCCAATCCTCCCCTCTGGGATGGATCAGGACCCTGAAGAGCTGCTACTTATCCATGTCTGTGATAATTTCCTAGAGACAGACTTTAATTTTAATGGTGTCAGTCGTTTTTGCTTGGCACATGATTTGCAGAGCTCACTTTGTGTTTTTCTCCTTTCTCTCTGAGGCACTGCAGAATCTTCACACAAACACCTCTTGTCAGTGGGCTCATCTCCGGGATGGAGACAAGTACTGAACTTCCAGGTATGGAAACAAGCCTTGAAAGGCACTTTGTGCTCCTTCGTGGGAAGTAACATGAGGACAAAACTCTGTCTCTTCATCCTCTCTCATCAGTAAATAAATTTGTTCCTCAATATAAGACAGAATAAGTGTGGCAAGAAAGAGCAAAGGGAAGAGAGATCTCTCTGAAATGAGTAAAGGTATTCCAGTAATTGAACAGCTCATATTTTGACACAGAGTTATTAAATTTTGAGAACCGATGAAATATCTCTCTAGACATAGCACTGCAGCCTAAGTGCCAGGACAAATACCAGAGCTTAGGCAGACTGATTTTCCACACAAATATACTGTCCACGGGTCAGGCAAGCCTACAGTTGCTGCTGGTGCAGAAAATTTTTAGGAAAAAGCCTTAAAAGGAGAAGGTGGCTCTGAAGTCAATGGATACTGTTCAATAACTGTGGCTAAATCATTAAATTAGAGCCTGTACCTCAATATTTCTGCAAACTCTTCCATTATCTACTGATTTTACTGAAAGCTTAGGAACCTCCTCCCACACCATTCCCTCCTCCAGTTTCTGCAACCTGCTGCATGTCCAGCTCTTTTCTGTTCCAACGGGAACTGATGGGAACCACTCCCACAAGCCAAATTTGGCACAGTGCTTCACTACCTAAGTATATACTTGGCTTTTCACTTGCAACCTGAAATGTGCCATGGATCCGACTAGACTGCAAATTTAATATTTCACAATGAAACGAAATTATTTTTACCCTCCAAGTAACTGGGAGCATTGCTGTTAATAACTAATAATCATCCCTAGCACATACATAGCATCTCTCATTCACAGGTCTCAAAACACTTAAAAAGCAACAATTAATTAACCCTGTAACATCTCACTGCTGTAATTAAACCATGTGTATAAGGAATAATTGCACCACTGGTGATTCCGGTTCCAGTAATTTCATCAAAATGCAGCAGGTACGTCACATCTGTTGTAGTGCAATGCAACAAATGGTGGCAGCCTGAGAAAGAGCCTAAAAAGTTCTGTATGAGGCCCTGGAGAGGCATTAAGGAAAGGAAGATATATATAGGTAACTCGCAATATTACAGGACAACATGGTTTAATACTTCTCTTTTATGGATCCATATAATCACCAGTATAATTCTGTTCATCATATTCATGTTAGGTTAAAAGTACCCTGTAGAATCTAACAGAAGCCCTGATCTCCAAATCCCACAGAAACAGTCAAGACTTCCAGCCTATGAAACAAAGTTTATGGACCAGTTGGACAAGAATGCCTGAAAAAGGCAAATGAGTTTGTGTGTCCATCTGATGCTTAAAACAATTTTGAGACTTACAGGCTAAAAAAGGAAGAGTAGTAAGTAAGTGCTAACATCTCAGACTCCAGGGTATTACATTTGCATTCAGGGAACAACAGCCATTGTCTCACAGGCCCGTAATGTCTAAATGTTTATGGCATACCCTCAAAAGAACAGTTTGGGAATAATTTATGTTTCACTACCGGTTTGGATGAAACTGTCTCCCATCTCTTCATTTTCTAGGGCTGTATCAGCTTCTTTCCTACCCCTCTGTACCTCCTTTTCAGTAATAGCTGTCCTGTCTTCATGTACAATTATGATATTTTAGTCCAAGACAAAGGAAAATGGAATTTGTTCCTTTAGAGAGCTTTACTCTGCACACAATGCTTTAAGGCATCTGCCTAGATTTATGTAATCTGACAGCTTAAAGATGGAATAATACTAATAATAATAACGGTAAGACTTGCCCTTTGTTTTCCAGCAGCTCTCAAAGCAGTGTTCTTCATCATTAATTATGTCTTACACCATTGCCAGTGTTTTTGTAAATTGGAAATCTCAAGCATACGGTGCTAAAAACATTTGCGGGTGTCACAGGAGCGAGCAAAACATTCAGGAACAGAGTCCAAATATCCAGACAATTGTGGCAAGGCCTTATTTCTCTTTATTTCTCCCGACTATGTAATTAAAGTGTGTTTCTAGTGTGCTGGTTTATAAGAAGCAGCTGTACTTTATGCCCTGCTGCTCTCCTTTTCCTTCCAAGCCCACAGACCATCAGACTGCATCAATTCCCAACACTGCACTCCAAATTAGTGCTTAAATGCTAAACCTTGCAATGTCATACCTGAGGTTTCACAGGGTGCTAGACCACAGACTGCTGAGATTGAGTTACCTGCTATTGTCAGGCAAAAATCACACAGCAATAAGGGACTAAAATCTTACCAGGTGTAATTTACCAGCATTTTATTGCGGGCAGAAACTCCAGACCAACTTAAACCAGTCAAAGCTGTGGTAGCAAGACTTGAAGGAAGCCTCCAGCATGCATAAAACCATCAAGATCTGGAGTTTCACCATGATAAAAAGAAAAATATCTTGCTTCAATATTTATGCCAAACTTTGGAAGACACCCAAAACAAGACTTGGGTGAGATTTTCCCTACACACTCACTTTATTGCCTAAACAAAGGAGAATCACATTATTTCCATCAAAGCTCGGTCTTCTGCTGTATAAAGAGCAGAGTTCTGGCAGTGCTTGGACCAGAAAGGCAACACTGTCACAGAGTGACAATGTGGCAGCCAGTCAGCAATAAAAGTATTAACCAAAATCTGGGCTTGTATTGCCCCAAATTGCTGTAAAAGCACCTGGAAAGAATTGACTCCACAGCTCAGAAGGCTAAGGATGCCCCAGCATCAGTTGTAGAGGCAACTTTCCACTTGTTTCATACCCCAATTCCTCCTGAAGAGGAAACTAATGAGTGGCATAAAAGCTGCTTTTAATTAAGAGCTTCTAAGACGCCAAACCTTCTCCATGCTCGGGCTCAAGTCAGCAGTTCTGCAGGGCTTGGTTCAGGCTGCACACCAGCCCATAGCCCCTGGCAGCAGCAGTCAGATATTTGGGAAGATGTTCAGCCAGCACTTAACCCACTGTTAACAGAAGTCTGCATCTTGCTTAAATTTCTCAGGCTGCTTGCTCCTGCTAAGAAACATTTGATGTGACAGAGCTCTATCAAACAGCTCAGAGGTTGTAGTTTTTGTCTAGAGGACCCAAGCCAGTGTTAAAAACATGCAAGGAGCACTCCAGCTTGGTGAAATCAAAGAAAATGTAGTTATTCTACCTCAACAAAAGTAGTGCTGTGCAGAAATAGGCCCCAGATTCTCAGGCTCCAACAGAATTCCCACCACAAAAGGCCTATCTTACAAAAGGCTGTGGGTCTCTTGCAAATTAAGAGGCACTGCCTATGTTTGGAGGAGCAGAATGTTCTGTTTTACAGAGCTAAAGCTTTCAATATTCATTTCTGCCTCGATACAAATGAGGCAAGCAAATACCATCCAAATCAAAATCCATTTCCTTGCTGTTATGGTACATGGGACAGATAAGCTCATCAAAACTAGGGAAAAAAAGGGAGAAAGGAGACCAAATAACAGCGTGTTGGTCACATCTCCCAGGCTCCTAGCTGCTGAAAATTAAGAATCTACTTGTTATCGCCAAGGTTCTAATATCCTCAGATGAAATAACTTAATATAATAAACTTAAATATACTTAAATAACTTAATATAATAAACACCCTTACAAATTGCCCTTTATATGAAACCTTTGAGATGAGAATCTCCTTATTTCATGTAAAGCACCTGATGCTGCAGCAGTGACTGAGAGCTGTCAGCAAGCACTGCCATTACCCTGGCTGCCTCCTTCACCTACTCACCTAACTGGGAATTACAGCTTAAAAATTGAAAAATCTAAAAGAATTCAAGCAAGGAAGGTGGGTAACTGTTCTGCAGTGTTTGTTCTCATGACAATTAAAAAAGCATTCTTCAGTCCTCCATGGCTGGCTGTAGAGAAGATCAGATATTAAATTAAACACACAGTGTGGGACAACCTCCTCTCATTTTGCTCTAAATCTGTGCACAGTATGGAGAACTTGCTTTGCAAGGAATGGTCTTGTTTAAATGGCCTGATAAATTGGATTCCTTTGATGCTGTTTGCTCTTGCCTTCCCTAATCTCTCCTAATCATAATGATTTTTTTTTTGTCTGCAATGCATCTGACCTACTTCCACATTCCACCCCCCCATCCTGCTGTTCTTTTCTATCTATATTCTCTGTGAAGTATCTGTATTTTTCTGCCTTTTACAAAAAAAAAAAAAAATCCAGAAATTTAGGGTCCTTGGGCAAATCAGGAGAGGTTTTGATTCTCACCAGCCAGTGACTGCTGGAAAACACATGCTCAGATTTTTTCCCTTTAACCAGTCCAGGCATCAACCTTTATTAGTCCCAAGATACGGGGTGTCTACATGGAATTTGTTGAGCTATTTGAACAGGACTCTGAGAGAGACCTACAAAATGCAAGCAGATGAAATTTTTAATCACTCCAGCAAAAAATGAATTTGGCAATTAGAGAACCAACTTTGACACAGGGACAGAAGGAAAATAACTGGCTTTAAACAGTGGCAGGTGCATTACTTCAGATAAATTATACACCATCCATCCCAAACACTGCCTGAAGCAGTAGAATAGCCAAGGGATTAGGGTTTCAATAGAGAATTTAGAATTAGGGATTACAGTCCCTGCTCCACTCCTGCCGATCTCTGCAGCCATTTACAAAACACGGTTAACAATTTTCCTCCTCTCTCAGCAACATTAAGTGACCATAAATGCCAAATATTTTCAGGCTATTAAGGCTAAATACAGCTTAAAGTAAATAATTTTTGGATGGGATCTGCTGTAGTTTTGCACAGACCTAAAAAGGCCCGGACCTGAGCTGGGAAACACTTCAGCTCACGTGTAAATTCTGGCATAATTTAGGAGGGAAGAGCAAAGCCTGTTCACAGCCCCATCTCAGCAATCAGATTAGTTTCTACTGGATCCCAGAATGGTTTGGGTTGGAAAGAACTTTAGAGCTCACTCAGTTCCACCCCCTGTAACGGGCAGTAGACCAGGTTGTTCCAAGCCCCATCAAACCTGGCCTTGAGAGTTACTTCTCCTTGTGTGTGTATATGTGTGTGTGTCTGTGTCTTTTTGTGTTTGTTTGTGATTTGGGGTCTTTTGGGGGTTTTTTTTATGTTTTTTTTTTTTTGTCTGAGATAGTGGTGCAACCTCTGCCAAAAGGCAAGGAAAGAGCAGCTGGGTGAATGCAAACCACTTCCAGGACAGGTAGGTGTTGATGAGGACCAAAGTCCCACCGTGCAACTGAAAACAGCATTTTAGCCCAAACGTATGTGTGAGGTTGTCCCTTTTGGACACAGAATATGGCAATAAAATAGGAGAGGCACTCAGTCTGAATAAAGCTGTGACAAAATAACACCAAAGACTTCAGGACAGTTATTATTTTGGTTCAGACCATTTTCCATTTTTTGCCACTTCCACTCTTCCCTGGAGATCAGGAGAGGTAATAGAAAAAGCAGCTTTTACATCAAGAAAGTAACTTCTTTCCTTCTTTCTGGCAAACTCCACTAGGAAACCATTTGCAGAGGTCTCACATCCAGATTTGAGAGCCAGTCCTGCTGCAGAGTCTGCACCCATCTGTACCAGTGATGCCCCAGTCTGCACTCCGTGTTTTGAGTGTCTTGTGACCAAGTAAGTGAGGTTTCTATCTACCCTGGGAACATGGCTGTTTGGACATGCCTGTCCCTTGGGGTATCCATCTGGCTGAGTTCAGCAGGAGTCAGGCAGCTCTACTGGTGGTGTGGCTTGTGCTGTGACTACAAGGCAGTGACGGATGATCAGGTAATTAGAAATAACATGTGCTATTAGCACTCAAAGTGTAATCACTCAGTCCTGGAACTAATACTGGAAGATTTGAGAAAAGCAGTACAGAATCCTTTACAAAACTTGGGAAAAAATGAATAGTCAAGATTCCTATTTCCCCTTGTGTGTGTCAATGCTTCCTAACTAATTGCTTCAGAGGGGGTGTTTGGTTTGCTGCAGCATGGGAGAGGAGAGAACCTGGGCTCGTGTTCAGGGAACAAAATGTTAAGAGCCAAGTGAGCAAAGACAAAAGGATAACAGGAATCAAAGAGGGTTGTATCTGATCCAAAAACACGAGGCAGTTGGAAAACCGCCTCCGAAGTAAATTGAAAGAAATGGCAGGTACCATTGTAGCCAGAGAGCTGAGAAACAAGGATATTCCTGAGCAATAAACCAAGTAGTATTACATAAAAGAAGAACTTAATTGAAAGGGACAACCATGCCCACTTCCACCACCCTTAACATTTTGTGACAAACCAACAAGACACCCTAATACTTCAGCATCCAAGGGGCTCTTATTTTACCACAGAATCTGTGAAATAATTTTAATGGATGCCAACCAAACCACAGTGAGGATACGTGACCACATTTGTACAATTTGTCTCTGGCACCTTCCAGCTGAATCTGGACCTCCCACAGTTCAGGCTCTCACAGCTGGACTCCTTTTTAACACATCACCCCCTCAACACATGCACACCTACAAAAAGGGGCAGGACACTCGGCTCAATTTATTTTTGTTACTAGAAAGCCAGTGAATCAGTTCTCACTGAGAAAGTACAAAATCAAGAACACGTGACTGCTCAAAATTCAGGGGAATAGGGAAATACATATTTTTCCCTCCTGTCCTCAATGCTTTACATGAAATGAAATTGCAGCATGTGAACCCCACCATATCACAGACTCCACTATTCTGACTAACAGTGTTTGTCCTCTTATCAGACACCTGACAGAGCCAGAAGAGCTTCTTCATCCAAGAGCTTTCTGCTCACACTGAGCATTCAATGCATTAATTACAGGTCTCATTCCCACTGGCTATCTTGCACGTGTCAGAACTATGCAAAACTCCCTACAAGTGAGAAAAGAAGTCTCCTAGATTAAGCAGGCTTAAAAAAAATTTAAAAGCAGCTCTTGAATGGAGTATATATGTCTAATAGCTAATTATGCTGCTAAGTCATGGAATCTGATGATAAAAAAAAATCAGCTATCCCCAGAAGACACACAATCTAATAAGCGTTCATTGCAAATCTAGCTCCTAAGTCTGCTGCCCACTGAGCTAATGAGGAATGATTCAGTCAGCCCCAGACGTTTTTAATTTCACTCAGTATTGTGTGAGGATGTTACAGAGAGCACAATTGGGAGAACAGTCAGCACAAACCAGCAGCCAGGAAGGGCTCCCTGGCTAATTCCTTCAGGGCTGGAAGATGAGGAAGAAAATAGGGCCATAATGAAGGCTTGGGGGCAACAATTGCCAGTAGGATGTCAGGCTTATTTTTTGGTTTTATCTAACTGTGGAGACGCACTTTGTTTTATATTTGGCTGATTTATAAAACAAAGAGAAGTTCTAAAGACTTTGCTGCTTGTTAGCAAATTTTCTCTCAGGGCACTCCTCATCCTTATCCCCTGGTAGGTATTTTTATTTATTAATGCCACTAAATCATAGAATCCCAGAATGGCTTGGGTGGGAAATGACCTTAAAGCTCATCTCATTCCACCCCCTGCCACAGACAGGGACACCTTCCACTATCCCAGGGTGCTCCAAGCCCTGTCCTACCTGGTCTTGGACACTTTCAGGGATAGGGCAGCCACAGCTTCTCTGGGAATCCTGTGCCAGAGCCTCAGCACCCTCATAGGGAAGAATTTCTTCTGAATTCCTTATCTAACCCTGCCTTCCTCCATCTTAAGGCCATTTCCCCGAGTTCTATCCCTATATAACCTGCACCTGCCCTTTGGGAAGCAATACTTGGTGACGTCCCTTAATCTCTGAGCTAGGAACAAAGCTATTGCCATATTACTTAAACATATTACAAAAACTGATCAGCAGCTCCAGTGATAGAGCACTAGGCAACAAAACTCCCATCTACTAAGTAAATTGGGATGTGCTTTATGTTTTCTGACTTACATATTTAATCAACATGTATTTTCAAGGGGCTGGTAGCACATGGCTTTGCTCCAAAGACAGCCGGAGAGTTTCCATATCATAAATGAGCTCCGAAGAAGTGCCACAACTGATGATGCAGCATTTTGAAACAAAATTAGATACAGGGAGGTGAATGCACTTCCTATTCACCTCCTAAGAGAGGAGCCCAGGGGGAAAAAAGACTCACAACTGAACAGGCATGTAAAGGATATATTGGGGAATTGTCCTTGGAAGGGACATTTCTTATGCCTTTCTTGTTTGCTGCCCACAGGCTTAAGTGCCTGGCCCAGCTGTCATTCTGGGATGCTTAGAGGGAGAGCAATCACATAAAAGCACTGCATACTTGACCTAAGGCCAGTTTCTCTCCAGCAAACCTTTTAGCAAAATTCCCTGCTTATTTCTCATACTTCCCCTGTCCTACCCACTGCCCCAAGCCACCTCAAATTATCCCTTCCTTCCAGTGTTTTTTTCCTCCAGGTTGTCCCTTCTGGCCCCAGAAGCTTTCTGGCTCTCTGTGATGCTTCCTCTCCTCATCTGGGATTCTTGAGCAGTGCCCAAGTACAGTGCTCTGTTGGCTGCACACAAGTCTGGAACACTCAATCTGCTGGTACCAGATGAATTCCTGCAGAAGTCTTCTCCAGGGGAACTTTACTCACCTGGGAATTGCAGTGCCCTGTAGGGGCAGAAAGCTGGAACATGTCACCTCTTCTGTTGCATTTGCCACACCTCTTATGCTCAGTTCTTATCATCTTTTCTACTAACTCATAATTTAGTCCAGATTGGTGCTCAGGACTTTTTCCTCTCCCATTCCAGACTTTCAGGGTGGCTAACACCAATATCCAGAAGTCTGACACAGACCAGCAATAATCATTTTCCCAGCATTGTAGTCCGGGTATCTGCCAATACCGGCAGATATCTCCAGCTCAATATCAACTTGAAACTACAGAGCTGTTACATGCAGTGTTCATATCCTGACCTTTCTATCTACTCTCTTCTAGTCCGTTCACTCAGGTTAAATTTTGCAGCCTTAACCTTTTTTTTAATCTACAGATGAAGGTTTTTATAGAGTACTTTAAGTGAAATAATGTCTATAGAAGTCTAAAAGAATAATGTGTTGAGGTCCAGCCTACCCTTAAAAATAAGTGTGATTTCTGGTTTTTACTGCAGCAATATTACAAATTGACTCTCAGCAAAAGGCAGGGTGAAGTTTTAGATCATTACTAAGTAATTCCATGGGTTTTTGCTATAAATTTTGTGAAGGTAAGAACTGAGTTTTGAGCTGTTTTAAAGGCTTCAGCTTTATAGCTCTGTATTAACTTTTGTGAGGCCCAAAGCCAAGTACAGAGTGCCTGTGAGGGCTGACAACAGGTGACACTCACTTTAAAAGACTCTTACATTTAATTGTAAGATTATTAAATTCCTACAGTATTGTTTATTTGCCTAAACGAATCACCACCCAGTACTTTGGGTTAACAAATGTAGTCTTCCTTGACAAAAAAATAAAGAAAAAAAAAGTGAATAACCATTGGTTGAGTGCTAGATTTATTAGTTTTGTTAAAGAATGTGCTCTAAAACATCAGCAGCCTTCCAGAGCTTTTCTGTCATTGTGTAAAGGTCACACAACATGGGCAAGTTGCCACAAATAGTTACACTTGTGAAATAAGTTTTGTGAAAGATGAGATGAATAGTTGCGCTGAAATGAGCACCCTGCCCATGAATACTGCCCTGAAGCATCAAAACTTGTGGTGAAAAAGTACCCAGCAACTCATTTGCAAGAGGTTTCCCTTCCACCAGCTGATATCTGGGACACCCAAGCACTAGAAGATTTAAATACTTCTTCTAATAATAACTGAATATATTTATAGATATTTGTGGATATTTTCATCCTCTGGATAAATATGCAACACTAATTCCTGTTTAGCACCAGTATCCTATGGCAGCAACTGCTGCTGATTGTAATTATACAGCTGTCAGAAGTCAGGATCAACTTGGGCTTCCCCCAGCTCCAAGCTGAGTGTAGGAAAATTAAAATCATGCTCTTAGTTCTAAGTCTTTAAACACAGGAATTCTCAGTTTGTGCATTTGATGTAAGTAACCACCCTGAGCTTTTGGAAAGTTCACAGCCAAATAAAAGAACTTGGTTCAGTTGTGCCTTTTCTTACTGTGACTGCTGGGAAGTTTTATCCACCCCTGAACTTCACAGTAGATTTATTAACAAGATAAAACAAACAAACGAACAAACAAAAGCTTGAAAAATAATCACCCCTCTTTCCTTAGATGTAGGATCAGTTCCCTGAAACAACAGAACAGCAAAAGAGCTGCCTCAGCACTTGAGTTCTAAGGTAGATGGAGATTTCGCTGAAGATTTCACCAAAAGTTTCACTGATTTCCCCATGCTGATTAACCCATTCAAACATCACAGTGCAGGGGTGAGCTCATCACATCAGGCTTACACGATGACCAGATGAAGTGTTCCAGTTCAGCAAAGGAATAAATGGAAGATAAATATGGGACACAGCATAATAATGAGGTCTGGCTCTGTCCTTGCTTGTAAGCCCTCTTGACAGTACAGCTTTTTTCTTTGTTATACATTTCACTAGTTCCTTCCCACAAAAAAAACTCTCTTGGATCTGGCTGTGTCTAAAGTGCATGTGAGGGGAAACACCATCCACAAGTATCTGTAAGCCAGAGTCCGCCAAGCATCTGCATCGTGTGTGACATGTTCCCACTTGACAGCTCTATCAGGCTCTCCTGGAGGCTCCTCAAATGCCACACGTCTGTCCCAGCTCCAGAGAGCAGTTCTGCTTCTGCCAGCAGGAACCAGAGGCCATTTCTGGCACCTGCTCTGCAGCCCCTCACTTCCCCTCCTTTCACTTGCCCTTCTTGCAGGAATGTAACTCAGTGGGTGTGACTGGGAAGGCAGAGTTCAGATCTCAGCCCAGTTCCAACCCTGACAGCCATCACTTTGTTTTAAGCTGTCCCCATCTCAGCAGTTCACTTTCAGATTCCTTCCCATAATGTTTTCAGGCCCCCATCTAAGTCATCCTGCAACTTCTTGTAATTTTTCCAAAGAAGCCTCTAGACTTCATTCCCCTTGCTCAGGGTTACAGCAGTCCAACTCAAAGCCAAGCCATGTCTAATGTTCAGTTATAAGGAAATGCCACAATTATCATTGTTTCAACAACTGGGTGTTACAGCTCCTGCATCAGGGGTTAAGCCACTCTCTATTAGAGATTAAGAAAATCTAAGGTTAAAAATGCAAGATTCAGTGCGCTTCTCGCAGGATGCTTGTCCAGTTTGTGTAGCTAAACCTCAGGCCTGCCCCAATCTGCCACCTTCCCTCACTCCATGCAGTTCCAGGAGAGAGAGGAATAGGAATAGGCAGCTCTGGCCACACACAGTCATAAATATGCAAATTATTACACAACAGAATTTGCATTAAATATGGTGGGGAGCAGCAGCACTGAATCAGTCTCTGTGAAAACAAGGCAGGGGCTGGTCTACCCTGCACATCTGATCTCCATCCCACAGTGCCTCAGATATCCTTTTCAAGATGCATTCCAGGGCCTTGCTGGGTTTCCCTCTGCCCAGTATCTTTGATGCTTTACATTAGTTTTCTTTCTCAGTGCCTTCCTCCCAGGGTGTAGCAGCAGAGTGTCCTAATTCACACCTACTTCCCAAACCTTGGGTCAGCTTTTCACAGAAAAAATACCCAAGCATCAAGTTACTAAACCGAGATTTTGAGCACTTGTTTTAACAAGTCACAGAGGTGCACAAGTGCTAAGCCTTGCAGGGCCCTGGGTCCCTAACTCCTCTCAACTTCTGCTTTCACTACCAGAGCAAGCTATGCCAGTTCTCCACCCACACCAGTGCCTGCAACTGCCTGGAAAACTGGTGCAAACCCATCCCACAGTGGGGGGAGTCCATCCCAGGTTATACCAACAGAAATGCAAGTCTGCAACCTCCAAGCAAATTCGGCACGAGTGGCTCAAAGAGAGAGATTGTGTGAACAAGTTGTAACACGTTCTCATTTTCCTATGCACCAAGGTCACCAGCTGGAATGCCCTCGCCTGAAGTTTGCTTTGGGAGAAACAGCCTGATTGACCCAGGGAGTCACTTGATTTCACACATGCTGCATGGCAGAGTAGCTCCAGGAGCATTTGTGAGACTGTGAAGGAAGGATTAAAAAGCAAGCAGTCAAAAGAGCAGTTTTACTCTGTCCCAAGCACAGCATCAGATTTGCATGCAAGGTGAAGCCCAATAACTGGAAGAATTCCATTTGGCAACCTGGGCACTCGTATTGGTGGATTTGACCATCAAAGAGACAGGCTGCAAGAGAAAGTAGTATTCTGCTCTGCTTGTATTTATACACAGCTGAACTTTACATATGCACAGTCCCAGAGACTGAGTGCACACTAAGAGTATTTTGTGAACACTGAGGTTCAAGGCTTTAAAAATCAATTTATCCAGTTACATTTCTAATCTTTCTCCTTGCCTCATATGACCAAACACAATGTTCTCCACTGGGATGAAAAAATGGTAATTATTTTAAAAAGGTGGGAAAATGTCCAACTCTTGGGCTAAAGGCTACAGAATATTGCAAATTTAGCCTTTGTTTGCAATCATTTTCAGTAAACAGTGACTATTTCAGCCAAACCAATTCAGAGGAGGGTAATTTTTTTGCAAAATAATCTAAATGAATGGTTCACTAAAAATCTGATCTCAGTTATTCTGAGTGCTTATCTTTGTGAGTCCAGAAGTCACTTGAATTCACAGAGCTCTCTGTATGTATAGGAATGTGTCCAGCTAAAGGGTTTGTACCAATGATCCTTTCCAATTTGGCAGCTGTTTTACCTTGGGGAGTCTTCCCCACCAGGACTTTTTAATCCTGAACACCATCTCTGAATTACTGAACTCTGTTTCTAACCGTGCACAAGGCACACACCAGCATCACACCTGGCATGCCCATTGTTTAGCTATCCTCCTGTCTATTGCTGCTTTTAAAAAATGTCACACAACAGCAACAAGCTGTGGCATTACCAGTGACAAGTATTCATGGCACAGCCCCTCGATGTAAGAGGCACAAAAACCAGTCACAGACTGATAGCTCTCATTTTGTAAACACCACGCCCTTTGCTTTTCCAAGGACGAGCAGCTTCAATAATACAGATATGCTGTTGGGTTTGTCCTGCATGACTCAGGGGGATGCTCACATTTAAAAACAAATATTCTAGCCATAAAATACTGCAGGGAAAAGGAATCTACTGTATCTGATGACTATGACTTGAGATGCCTGAAAACAAACCCCTGGGGAATGGAGCACAACCTGCCACAACAGAGTGACCAGCTGAACAATGAGCCAGACAGAGTCAATACACCCATTGCCAGGAAAAGATATATTTATTCTCTGAAAACATGAGTTGGAAAATTAGTATTAACTAGAGCCTTTATCTTTCCTCTCAAACATGCCAAATTTGCTACTGAAGTTACTTGGATGAAATCTCCTGCTCTTATCATTAATATCTACTTTTGGGAAAGAGTAGATTTCAATTGTCAACAGCAATGTGCCTGGTGGCTTCAAGAGAGGCAAGATTTCACACTTGTTATCCCCATCTTAACTGAATTACTTGCTTTTCCAGCAGGAATGAAGATTAGCTCAAAACTGAAGTTAATGAAAGTAGTCATATCTTTATGCTCATGCTTTTTTCTTGATGGCAGAACCACTGTAAGGCTTTTGGTAAGTCAGCTCACGTCTCCACAGTGATTATCTCAGAGCCTCAACCCAAATTCATCACCCCTAGCACAAGCTGCCATAGCCCCACTCCAGAAAGGACTTGCCTTTCTCCCTAGGTTATTCATATCCTTGAGACTCATCCTTTGAAGGGTGACAAGAATTGCCTCACTCATCTCCCAAATCTGGCACCAGCCATGACTAATGCTTGTGCTGTGCCCTGAACCACTGGGAGGAAAGGTGCTACAGCAGTGCAAAGCAGCTTTCAGGAACAGAAATAAATCATCTCTCACTCTTCCCTTCCCCACCCTTTATCCTTTCACATGTCTTCATTATGGTCCCAGTTTATTTTGTAAATAGAGTCTAGTACTCTTTGGCATCAGCATCTTCTCAGAACAAACATACAAAGCTCAGAAGAAGTCTCCAAATGCAACTGATTTCTTAAACATTTATCATTTCACTGCAAGAACAATATTTAAAAGAAGATGAAGGAAGGAAAGATACAATTATTTCACATCAACATCTCAAAGCACAGCCAGGCCAGCTGATGTAAACCAGAATCAAATTCTGTACCAGGTAGCATAGAGTTGCTCTCTAGGGCTTCTCTCAGCAGAGGCATCTTGCCATTGACATATCCAGGCAAAAAGCCACCCCCCAAACCCCAGTAATTCCAAGCTAGGCAAAATCTCTTTCAGTTACCCTCATCTTCTTCCTCAGTGCGAAAAAAAAATAGAAGAAAAAGAAAACCATGTGGATCAAAAATCCTCACTCATGATAAAATAAATTGGTATCCTTGCCAACAAATAGATCTGCACCAGTTTTTAAAATCTGAAACCAAGAAATCAGACCTGGAGTAACTGCCACCTGGTGATATCCCTTCCTGTCATCCTCTGGGGAAGTTTTTTTCCTGGCTAACTTGCTGATGAGGGTCAAATGACCTTCAGATCCATGGAAAGGGCAGACAGACCCTGTGGATACACAGCAGCAACCTATAACTGGCAAGGGCTGAAAAAGTTTGGATCAGTCTTTTCCTGTTTGGCAGAGCTGGATATCAGGGCTCTGTGCTGGTGAAACATTTCCTGGCATCCCCAAGAGCCATTAAAGTTTTCCAGAAAATTAGCAAGACCAACAAGAAACACAAAACCCACAAAATGTGAGATGGGGGAGGGTTAAACATTCTCCCCTTATTTATTTATCTTTTTAAGCAAAGTGTTCAGACACAAAAGTGAAGGCAGTGAGATTCAAATCACAAGGCACAGCTTGATGGGAGGCAGTTAAAGGGAAATTCATGCAAGATCCTCACCACTGAGTCAAGACCTTTCTTTGATCTCCAGTTTTCCCAAGCCGCATTCCCACATGCAGCCTACCATTTGTTTTTAGTTAGAAAAGCATAGTGAAAAATGCTCTGCTAGGGAAGAGCAACAAATGAGCCTTGCAAAAATCATGCAGCAACAGCCAGTCAAAATCAGGAAGAGGCAAAACCACAAAAGTGAGATGATGGCATCTATTACAGTGAGAAAGGCTCAGCTGCTTGGGGATACTCCCAGTATCTTTCTTCCAGGAATTTCAAAGTCTCCCAGATCAGGGATGAATAGATAGGGATCACCTCCATGCACATTACTGAATCTTCTCTCTCCTAAATAGGGAGCCAACAAATCGCTTCTGGCACCCTGAGTTTTATCAGCTGTGAGCCATGCAGGGACTGTCCTGCCTCATCCTAATTAATTTTCAGGTTTGACAGGACCAGAGTTGTAGACAGCATAATACATCACATCATTTTGCCTTGTCATCACTATCATTCATATATTTTCCACCACCTTTTTTATTAGCCCACATAATTATATTTCTTGCCATTTTAGGGACTACTGTGCAACATCTTCATGATTTGCTGTCTACTTACCTGTGGAGCCCCAGCCCCACCAATGTTCTTAACTCTAGTTTTGTTTGTTGGCATCTGGCACAGCATATGCTGACATCTCAGAGCTATTGTTCCAGACTCTGCACATTTACAGTTACCATCAGTTATTCACAGTAGGCTCTGAAAATTTTCATCACAACAACTAGAAATTCTTTAAATCTTTTAAATTAAAACTCACAACTTGGAATTTCTGCATGTCTAAGCTTGCCTTTCTTAGTCACCCAATACATTAGCAAACACTGGTATCATTTATCCAAACACTTTGGGTAGGTGGTATCACCACAGCCCTACTGTAGATTATTATACTTCCTTTACAGTGTTTCACAGGTGGAATGAAAACCAGAATGCATCAAATCCAGCTTGAGGAACAGTTTCAACTAGGCTTTTCATTCAGAACATTTCTGAAAATGTATCAAGTGGGCCATTTCATATTTGCTTTTGCAATGCAAATGTGGCTGAACCCAGGCACACCCCACACACAGCTCTCTGTGAATGCCAGGTGCATGATCCACACCCCCACATCATGTTCCTCACTCCATGGCCCTGGGCCCTGGCCAAAGACAAGGAGTGCTCCCAGGATAACTGCCTTGCAGTGCCACTGCTGGAGGAGTAAACAACACCAGCAATCAGACTTGTAAGCTCTGCGGTCACAAAATGCCATAATTATCAGGGAGGGGTTTCCACACGTCCTGCTGACAGCAAGATCGAGTCTGTGTGTTCCTGGCTATGTTAATGAAACAATAAAGCACATAAAGCAGATTATGAAGTGGTTTAGGGTCAGCCACCGAAACACAACACTCAGGTAAATGGTGCTATCCAAAAGATCCTCTACTACAGCATGTCGTTGTCAAGACGG
>VZSR01001113.1:2840169-2851080 GCA_013398615.1 Brachypodius melanocephalos | reverse complement strand
CCTTTCTTTTTTAATTACACAGCTGAGCATTTCTAGAAAAAAACCCCATGTTTAGGTAAATTGACATTATGACAACAGCACAGCAGGTCCTTGCATTCACAGAGGCACTTACCTGGAGGAAGAAGTTTGTGCTTAACACTTAAACCTCACTTAAAAGTGTGAATTAACTTTTACTGATAAAGCAACACTGTCCCATACAGGTTTACTAAATTTGAAGCTCAACTAGAAGGGAAAGTTTTGCATTGTGAACAGGATGTGCAAGTGGCCTGTCCAGAGAAACATGTCTGTGACTGCAATAAAACTCCTTTGCACTACCACAGTGAGGTGGGAGAGTTGTGGTGCAGGCAGGTACCTGGTACACCCCTTCTGGCTGGGACCCCCCACTCAGAGGAGTGTGTGCCTTAGACAGTAAAAAACACACAAACAAACTTCAGGACATCTCTGGTGAAGTTTTGCATACTCAGACATTCAAAACCCATCCTGGACATGTTCCTGTGTCACTTGCTCTAGGTGACCCTGTCTTGGTGGGCGGATTGGCCCAAATGATCTCCAGAGGTCCCTTGGAACTCCACCATCCTGTGACAGGAGCAGCCCTGGCCTCACTACAGCACACACAGTGGCCCCGCCAGCTCCATCCCTTCTGCTGTCTCTGGACCAGCCACAGCACCTTGCACATCCCTGAACTCCAAATGTACCTCATCAACGTGTATAAATATATAAAGAGGGGGTGCTAAGAAGATGGACCAGGCTCTGCTCTGTGGTGCCCAGCAACATGACAAGAGGAACAGGCAGGAACAGATACACAGGCAGTTCCAGCTGAACACGAGGAAGAGCTTCTTCCCTGTGCAGTGATCAAGCACTGAACAGATTGTCCAGATAGGGTGTGGGGCATCCCTCACTGGAGATATTCCAGAACCCACTGGACACAATCCTGTACCCTGTACTGAGATGGCCCTGCTGGAGAGGGGAGCTGGGACCTGGTGACCCTCTGTGATCCCCTCCAGCCTCAGCCATCCTGGGATTCTGTGAAATAACCCCAGTACCTTCAGCTCAGCCCTCACGCCCTCCCCACCTCCTCCTGACCCCAAACCAGGCACACTTGGAAGTGCTCTCCCACACTGAGGGGAAACATTTCCCTGTGCCCAGACCCACACCTTCCCCATCACCTGCATCCCAGCTGTACTGGCTTTGATCCCGGAATCACAGAGTCATTTCAGTTGGAAAAGACCTCTGAGACCATCGAGTCCACCCAGTGACCCATCTCCACCTTGTTGCCCAGCCCAGCTGAGTGCCACTTCCAGTCATTCCTCGGACAGCTCCAGGAACAGGAACTCCACCACCTCCCTGGCCAGCCCCTTCCAACATCTAATCACCCTTTCCGTGAAGAAATTCCTCCTGATGCCGAACCTAAACCTTCTCCGGTGCAGGTTAAGTCTCTGTCCTCTCATCCTATCGTTGTTCCCTGGGGGCGGAGCCCCACCCTCAGCAGGCTACAGCCTCCTGCCAGGGAGCTGTAGAAAGGAACACGCTGCCCTGCCAGCCCGAGTCGGCACCCTGAGCTCCCTCCTCGGTATCCCCCTTACAGCCACTCCGACATGCGCCATCCTCCCTCTATCTCCACCTCTTTCTTTCTCCCTCCCTTTATCCATCTCTCCCTCCCTCCCTTTATCCATCTCTCCCTCCCGCCCTCGGCCGCCGCCTCACGCCCGCCCTTCCCGGCGTGGGGGCGGAGCCGGCGGCGGCAGCAGCGCGCATGGGCCCCGCCGCCCGTCCCTGAGCCCGAGCGGGGGGCGTGTGCCGGACGCGGCTTCCCCTCGCCGGGCCCTCGCCAGCCCCTTCCCGGCGGCTCCTCCTCACCTGCGGCGGCCGCGGCCATGGTGCTGCGGGCGGCGGGACGAGGCTGCTGAGTGGCGGTCGGGGCGCGGCCCCGCGACGGCAGAGCGAGGTGAGCACGGCCAGCAGAGGGAAGGGCTGAGGGGCAGGTCGGCATAGCACCGACGGTCGCGATAGTGTCGCGATAGTGTCGCGACAGCGCCCTGCAGGTCGTGAGGGCGGCGCTGGGGTGGACGATGGGGCGCGCGCCGCGGCCGCTGCCGCTATGGGCGGGAGAGAAAAAGGAAAAAAAAACCGAATAAAAGCACTCGCGGGTTTGTCGTGGCGGGGTTTTGTTCGTCCCGGGGCTCCCCCCGCTCCCTCCCCTTTCCCGCCCCTGGAGCTCCGCCCGTGTCGCCGAGAGTCTCCCAGGTGGATGAATTCGCCTGTGGCCAGGGAACAATCACTGGCACGGAGGGAGGATGGGCAGTTCAGCCCATGCGGGCCATCCCCGCGTGGGGTTCGGCGTGGGGACGCGGCTTTGTGCCGGCTCCATTGTCCTGCTGCCCTTTGTGGGGCTGCTGCGGGCACACGGGGTTCGTGTCCAGGGACTGTGGGACACGGAACAGCGCCCAACAGGTGCTATGTGTGCTCACCGGGGTGGTTCATCCAAATTATCTCGGTGAGCTTCCCGCTCAGTTGGAGAAGGTGAGCGGTGGATGCCGGAGTGAGGTTTGTAGGGAAGGATCCAAGACGCTTCTGGAGTCTGAGTGAGCAGTGGCAGCTTGAGAAAAAGGTGAATGAATCTTCGAAATTCTCACATGTATCCACCTACAGTGCTGCCTTCCTTCTGCAAACTGTGCATCCCATCTTGTTCTCCCTTGGGAATCTGTCTTCTGTGGCCAACGTCTGCTCCAGACCTGACCAAGGGCTGTTGGATTGTTCGAAGGTGATGGGAACGAGTTAATTTTTGTTCCTTCTCTGTCTTTTCCACATGAGATTGTGCAGAGAGCAGCACTTTGGACAGAGGCTTGGACTGCCTCCGTGGGCGCCCAGTTAGTTATGTTGGTTGGTGCTGGCAAGGGGAAGAATGCAGTCGAGAGGAATAGATGGAGAGGCAACAAGGTAGAAAATTAAAATATGCCATTTAATTTCAAGAAACAGCTGTAAGTGTGTAATCCAAAGGTGACCAGATGCTTTTCTTTGAAATGAACCGGATGAGTTGGCTTCCAAGACTCTTAAAATCTATTTCAAGTGTTTAAGGTTGGAGCTTCTGCAGGATAGGGACAAATTGTGCGTGTGCTTGTTGAGAACCGTGCGGTTTCTTTCCCACTGCGCAGATACCTTCTGGTTCTAAAATCAGGTTAGCCTTGAGTGAGCAACTTATTTTGACTGGTAAGTAAAATATTACATATTCTTCGTGATAAAAGAGCAGTAAATAGTTCTTGTGCTTGAAATGGTTTGTTTTCATGAAACTTACTGGAGCCTTGCCCCAGGGTGTGTGCATGTGGAGCTGATGGGTTTGAACACATTGGAGCCAGCTGCAAGAATCAAAATTTTAGTCATTTGAGAGCATATGGTGATAGAGATGATAAAGTGGGGGAAAATAGAGTTAGTCTTGTAAAATGCAAAGCCTGTTACTTAGGGAAACAGAACTGAAAGTGTTACTCTGGTATTAATGCCATTTAGAGTGTACAGAAGAAATATTAGTCCATTGCTAGAAGGAAATTATTGGCCGATCTTTCAGCTTGTGGTCTTAATCTGGGGTTTGTTTTTTTAGAGTGCTCTTTGTTTCTTCAAAAACTCAACAAATACATCTGAGGCAAATCAGCAGAAATATCATCAGAGAACTGCTTTAGTTTTTAGGTTTTGTGTGTAGTTTGTAGCTGGATGTTGCAGTTGTTTTGTGTCACTTGCTGCTGATGGATTGTGAAATATCAGGATCACAGCCCCTAACAATCTATTTTCTGTAATGCAAAGTGATGGGAATGATGATCATAATGTTGAGTTTAAGGGGGATGATTGCAGTGGTGACTTACTGGCTGAGGAGAAGATCCCAGAGGGAGTGGAAGAAATCCAACCAAAAATGGAACTAGTGCTACTTTGGCCATTTTCCCCCTGGGCTTCTGGTTCTTTTGTGAACTTCTGAAAAGAAAATGTCATTTTGCTGTCTGAATGTATTGTTTTGCATGAAGTGTCAGACCACATTATGGGGATGATTCCAGTCAACTTCCCCCATTTCAAAACAAACATGTCAAATACTATAATATGTTTATACAAAAACTCAGTGTGTTTTACAGGAGCCCAATGTCCATATTTCCAAAAATAACTTATGTTTTTCATACTTTATTATGGCTAGAGTAGTTTGTGTGGGAGAGAAGAATTGAGACGGGTTCCCTTGGCCTTTGTGAACTGCTCTCTTCCAGAGGAAGATGTTGGCTTTTTCTTGAACTGGGGGATTATCTTCATTCTTATTTCTTCAAAATATTCCTATCTTTGCAGTTCTGATTCCGGTGGCTGTCACCAAGGCAAGAGCAATTGTCTCTCCTGGTGCCAGGGTAAGGACAGAAAGGAAAGAAGAGATACGTAAATTTGTAAATTATGGCTTCAGAACCAAATTGATCCCGTGGGACTGTGAGCATGGGTGGCCTCTGCCAGGTATGGTGTCCACAGGGCCAAGTCCTTTCCCAGGTGTGCTCCTCACCTGCAGCTCCTGGTTCTGGTTTCAGCCTTCCCTGTGCAGCAGCAGCATTGTGTACCAGCGAGGCTGATGGGCTTGCTGCTTGTAGGGGTTTGATGATGAGCCAGGTAGGTCGAGCTGAGACCTCCTGACAGAGCCGTTCTTCCGCACCAGACTCGTGCAAGAATTTGAACTTGAGCACGTTTTGAGTCTATGCTTCCAACAGTGAAGGTTGTTCCGCGTCTCCCTTCGCCGCTGGTAGCTGCTCTTGGGATGTCTGATATTGCGATAAAAGAGAAACAGATTGCAGTATTCATCAACTTTTAAAGTCCCTAACTGCTTTCCTTGGAAAAATAAGTAATTTTGGTATCTGGGGTGAAGCAGGTCAACAAGTCTGGGCAGTCGGAGCATGTGGATTTTCCCAGTGATTTCTATTCTTATGCTAATCCTTTGAGCAGGCTGGCTGAGCAGCAGTTGGAGAGGAGGGGTGTGCACATCCCAGACACTAAAGAGAAGCCATTTTTTGTATTTATTGTTATGCAGATTAGGTTTTCCAGCCAACCAGAATTAGGAGAATCGCATAACCCGAGGATGTGATGCTGCAGGTCAGGAGTCATTTAGCAATTCTCACCCGGTTTGGCCAAAACCGTTCCTCTTCAATATTAATTTCGAGGGGTTTTGTTTTGCTTAGATTTTTATTTTTGTATATACGTGTTGTAGCTGAAAATTTATTGTTATCTTTGCTGCTGAACAATTTCAATTTCAGTTGGAAAACTTCAGTTTTCAATTTTTAATTATGGTATTGGGTAAGAAGTGTAGGAAGACAACAAAACTGAGTTGCTCATTTGAATCCTTGTTCTGTTTCTGTGTGTGCCTTGTTGTGTTTCTTGCACACTGTCTGCAAGCTCTCAGTTCCTGCAGTGCAAAAGATTTTAGATACATAGATTACTGAGTAGTCTGTGCATGTTCCTAGGGAGGTATGTGTGCATGCCGTTAGAAACCAGGTAAAAGGTGTAAATCTCACAAGATTTACTTGTTGTATATTGGTCTTCTAAGATTGTTTTAGAAATGTGAGGTACTGGAGCAGTCTGAAGGAGATGTTCCAAGTTAGGGTTTTGTTGTACAGAAAAGGAAACTGCAGCTGTTTGTGGCCTCTCTCCTGTATAATATCCCAAATAATATATGAGGTTTCTGCAGTGCAAAGTGCTGGGGCTGTTAGGAACGTTAAGAAGTCTCTGGGTGTTTATTTCAGTGGTGTTTTGTGGTTCTGGGGTCTGCACTCATTGCAGTAGATCCGCTTATCCATATTTGTGTGTAGCGTTGGATTCTTTGGAAGTGTGCAAAATAATTAAGACCTGCCCTTTAAACTATTTAGTAAATTGGATTTGCTTTGCCAGCAGTGGGGCTGGAAGTTAATCGTGTTTAAGCTTATGGTGACTTTTCCAATCTGATTTTCTCTGGGAAGAAACTTTACTACCTAGTTGTTAAATGCACAGTTAATTACCTGCTGATTGGTTAAGCTGATAAACCAATGCTACCAGGTTTACTGTAATCAGGTTGGTAAATGTGCCACGTATGTGCTTCCTCATGCTATTGTCTTGCTTTTTGATTAAACCCCATGTTAACTGTCGTCATGCTCATGATTTGAATGTATTTAGTGTTGTCACGTGATGATTGATACTGAAGTTAGCATTCACTGGATGTCATTGCTCTGTGCTTCAGTTACACGTGTGTAGTTCTGGAGTTCATAGTGTCATCTCTTAATATTCTGTGAGAATATGGCTCACAAGCTTTCAATAGTTTAGAAAATAAAATACATCTCCACTTTTTAAAATAGTTGTTGTAGGCACCTGTATTGTCTTTCAGTCTTGTTTCTGTAGCTGTTATGTTGCAATATTTTGAGTGTGTCCTGACATTGTATGAGGTCAGTGGTTGAAACAATAGCATTAATTACTGATCAGTGAATCATTCGCCGTCTTGGTCATCTCACTTACTTTTGCTGATGAAGAAGCTGCAATTGCTGCCCCTCCATCCTATCTCTGGTGTGCCCAGGGCTTTTGCCTGTCCTCATCTCGGTACTGATGTTTGTGGATAGAAAGCATTGATTTTTAGTGTATCCATTATAACTCATTGAGAATCAGAGAGGAACTAGAGTTTCTTCAATTTCTACCATTAATTCATTAAACCAGGACTACAAGCACTTTGGAGCCTGGCTTCCTATGGATTTCAGGGTAAAATTAACTGCATATCCTAGGGGTTTTTTATTGGATGGAGGGACACTTAGTCAGCCACAGTTGTGGCCTTAGGTCTTCTGGTGGCAGCTCTTCCAATGGGTGAATTGCTTTTAAGATATGTGGATGAAAGGTGGTTTGCTAAAAGCTTTGTCATCACTTACTAGCAGATTGAGAAATCAGTTTTCCCAAAAATAACTTTGATGGCAATGTGTTAGGTTATGTGTGATTTGAAAATTATTGCTTCTTACAGACATATTTAATTCTCTATGTATTTTGTTATCTGAGAGATATTTACTACTGACTAAAAAATTTCTATTAAAATATTAAAGTTAAGTTGCTTTTTTTCCCTCTTTAATTTCAGTAACAATGTTTCCTGGCATTTGGGAGATGAACTTTTTTGCCTTCATGCTCAGAATGCTCAAGGTGCCTGTGAGTTCTTTAGGGAAAAAGAGAAGATACAGTGCTTGGTGTTTTGAAAACAGTTAGGTTTTTGGTGCCAGTGTAAAACCAAGAAGTTTCCCAAATCTAAATGTTATAATTTGGCCATATTCTTACAGTCTTCACTAAGGCATAAGCATGGCTATTATGAAGAATGTGGCTGGACAACCCTGTTTGTGCACAATTTTAATTGTTGCAAGAGTCTTTGAGTTTGCTGATATTTACCCTTTTCCTCCTTGTTGTGATTCATGAATGTCTTCATTAGATTTCATAATAGCAGTCTTGTGCCAGGCCTTTTGTGTTTGTGTTTTACAAGAAGCATCTCTAGAGAGTCAGCTCCTGCCTGCTGCGAACAATCAGTCTTTTAACAGGGTGATTTCAGTAGTTTTTAAAATTTAGTTTGACTCCAGAAAGACTGTTATTTTGCTTGATAATGCACCTTGCTTGTTCTTCCCCTCAAATTTTCCATAGCAGCTGATACAATGGAATCTTTACAAATTTTATGAACAATTTCCATATCCACTTTCAATGGACTATGACTACATTTCAGTAGCTGCTTACTATAACTTGCCCTTATGATTATCATCTTATCCCTTACTCTCTCTCTCTGGGATAGAAATGAAAATTGCTGTTTGAGTATCATGATTTGTTGTTAATGCTTATATATGTGTATTTATATGTATTGATTTTGATACAACTTTTGTACTAAAATATAAAATGTAGGTTTTTTGTAAAACTCACAAATGAATGAGCACTAGCTATAAATATTCAGATAAACCAATAAGAATTCTTTGGCACAGTCTGTAAACCAGAATGTGTTGCTCCTTCCTCACTTCTAAGAATATGCAGAGGTGTAATATGTTCACTGGAGATTGAATCAGAAAGGAGTACTTGATTTTTATTTCAGCAAAAGTTCTGATAACTTATTTTTGGAAGTTTAAAATCCAAATGAGATTCCATAGTCCTCCTGTTGCATGATGCACAAGGCAAGCTTGAGATATAAAGTTCAGTCTTTGGTAACTGCTGCAGCTTATTTCATTGAAGAAACAGGAACAAAAGTTTGTTTGTAACTACTCTGGAACTGAGAACAAAGGCTGAGGGGACCTTTGAACCCTTGTGGCTGTGCATCTGAAGGAGGAATTGTTCAGGAATGGGAAAAACTGCCAGAAGACCAGGGATTTGCTTTTCTCGACATCTTTCTCCAGCATGTTCAATGACTGCATTTAAAGAAGAAAAAAAAGAAAGAAAAAAAAGTTTGTTAATTGGAAGACTCCCTTACTTGTTCTTCCCACCGAGCTCTGATTTGGTAATCAAGCATGCAGGGATGGTTATTCTTACCGTTTTTTTCACCAAGGCAAGCTTTGAACAAATGAGAGTGTGTGCTCTCTTTTTTGGGAGAAATCTTAATGATTGATTGCATCCTTAAACATTTTGTTCTCTCTCAAATGTTCTGTGCTAGGGATTCTGGCGTATGAAGCAATTTGTTTCTCCTGCTTCCTGGTGGTGTTCTGACTTCACAGTTATTTTTCATTCACTGGTAGCTGTCTCCTCAAGGAAGACAGTAGGGAATTATCAGTGTTCCGAAGAAATTGTTACTTCTTTGCAAAATGTGTTGACTGGCACATTGGGTGTCCAGTGGGTTGTCCAGCGTGAAGGTTCTGCTGCAGGCAGTGATTTGTGCCTTATCATTCACCTTCATGAATTTTACAAGGCTTAAGCAGAGGATGGGCTGCCCTGGATGAACAGATTCTCCAAACTGCTTCGTGCACAGGGAGAGAAACCACACTATCGAGGGTTTATTATTTTTCCTTGAGTAGTGAACATAACACACCAGCTGGAAGAAACACAGTTGTTCATTTATATTTCTCATCCTGGCCATGCAGCTCATAAGTGTGCTCAGGCATGCGTGTAATGTGCATGTCTGTCCCTCTTTCCCCTGCTGGAGAAACACTCTGTGCGGTTCTACAGTTTTTTGGTCAGAAGGGAAAAAACTGGGTTTGCCTCTTAAGAATTGAATTAGGTGCAAAACAGGTGGAGGCATGGAATGAGGCCTGGAATCTGTTGTCTTCGTGCAGTTATCCTTGGGGAGGATGCTTCACACCAGGTGTTCGTGGCTGCAGCCACTTGTGTGAGAGCTTTTCTCAGGGTGTTCCCTGCATACCTGATTCCCAGAAAAGGACAGAAGGGATTGGGAAGGCTCCAGATACCAGAGAGAAGGAGTTAGCTGTCAGATATGTTTTGGCTGACAGATAAGTATTTTAAGTAGTGATTCCTCTTGCTGCTTGAGAGGGAAAAAATTCAATTTCTTTCAAATTATCGGGGAGCTCCAGTCCTTCCCCCCTTTTTCCTTTTCCCCGAGGGAATGCACACGTGGGATAGCACTCAGGGTGAGGCTGTTGTAGATCCTTGTCGTGTGTTCAGCCTGCCTTTTCAGCTGTCCTGAATGACAGCAGCTCTCAAATGTCTTGTCTTAGTTCTTAAAACCGTTGATCTCTTTCTAACCTCTGGCTGCCGTTTCTGTGAAGTTAGGCTGGGCTGTAGGGAAATTCAGCTTTGTAAACCTGGTTCCCAGGAGCATGGGAAAACTGTGGTGGTTGTCCTTGTCTTTGAAGTTCCTCACTGGACATGAATTGGTTGTCATTGTGCTCTAAGATACGCAGCAGCTTGAGCTGCTCAAGTAGCCTACATTCAGTCATCCATACACAGAACAATTGCCAATTTCATAAGGAAGCCAATACACTCATGGCTATTTAGTTATGTAGCCATATTGTATTAATTCAAGAAGAATGCAGCTGTCTGGAGTACAACTTCAGTTGTTAACAGTTTCACCTAGATTGCAGGAAAACTCAGTTCTGCGATTGCATCCTTTGCTATAGGTACCCTTTGCATTTCCTGCTTGGCAAATGCCAGGGTTAACGATTAAACCACAGTTAACATCTACAATTAAAACTGGAAATGAAAACTTATAGATCAGTGTTTTAGAAAACTTAATTTGTCAGTTCTTATCTCTAGCAAACGTGTGGAGGAGGGATGTCATATGGCTGCTAAATATAACTCAACTTGCTCCTGAAAGCAGTTGAAAAAGTACAGAAGTTCACAATCTGGTATCCGCGTTGTTAATAAGAATGTGCTGCAGACTTGGAGTGCAGAATAAGGTAATGGGAAGAGAGCCAAAAAGTAATCCAATAAAATGTAAGTATTTCCTGTGATAGGCGATGGAGGCTGACACACTGGGGAGGTGCTCAGCATCCTGCAGACACTGGAGCCTTTCTTAGCAGTGTCTGTGCAGCGGAAGGGTGGCAGGAGCTGCCCAGTTACACCAGTTTTCTGCTCACACCCTCGAGGTCCTACAGCTCCTATCCTTGTTTGCTTTAAATATTTACACTGCTGCAGCCCAGTGCTGGGATGGTGGAGAACTCGATCAGCTGGAGCTGTGTGAATATCAGGAAAACAGGGTTGTGGTGGCAAGGCTTGAGAGTAGTTATTCGCAACTTTTAATTCTGTTTTTTAATTTTTCCTTAATACTAACCTTTAGTGTTTTTTTGTGTGGATATGTTGCCAAAATACATGCGATCCCATGTACAACTGTAGTTGAAACATGGGAGCATTTCTAGTAAATGTTTCAAATTGTATCTGCATATGTTTGAAGGAAGTGTAAGTTAGTTATACATCGTGGAGTATTTCTATGTATTTTTCAGCAGTAGATATTTTTGTGAAATACTTTGATTGTGAAGTACTAATCTATTA
>VZSR01001113.1:2822927-2840085 GCA_013398615.1 Brachypodius melanocephalos | reverse complement strand
AAAAATTCCCCACCATGCCATACAGTCATTCTCGCTCCTCTTTTTGAATGCAAGCATCCAGAATAGGTGTTGAACTGATTTAGCAAAGCACTTTAATAAATGTCTAATGTTATCCTGTGAATAATCCAAGGGCTCCTGATAGGATAAAAGACATTGCTGAACTGAGGCAGAAATATCTGATAGGAAAAGCTTATCCTGGAAAAGAATCAGAAGAGAAACTGTATTGGTTATATTCCTTCAGGCCTTTAAAATATTTCAAAGGGATGAATATAGACTTTCTGGTGGCTAAAAATGCAGTTATGCAAATCACAGCTTGTTGGGGCAGGGAGAATTAATTTATACACTTGAACATGTGCTCGTCCACTGTTTTCTCTGAAGTTGAATTATAGACAACAAGAATGCACTTTGTTGTTCCTTAATAATAAATAACAGCATGGCAGTTTTGATCTTCAAAGTGCTGCTCAGACCTTAATTAATCTTCATAACAGTCCTGTGAGAGACTTAAAAATACTCCCTACCCTTTTGGACAAGGAGCTCCTTAGCATGGAGTTGGAGGGTTTGTTCTGGGCCACATTGTCGGGGTCAGCTGGGCCAGTTGCTCAGAGATTCCTGGCAGTGGTAGCTTTGGCTCCTTCTGGAGGCTGTGTTACTTTTCTCATTTATGTGTTAAAATTTCAGAAAAAATTTGAATACACAAAGAACTGCAGTTCTAAATTATTTTGGATTTCCAACTGAGTGTTAACTTATGCATATGCATGTTGGAATTTCCCTGTTGAATATTCCTGTAGGCAGAAAGTGCAGAAAGTTTGTGTGTGTGCTGCTGTGTGGGAGCAGGTATGGAAAACTGCACTTCAGAAAGCCTGGGTCACGGCTTTGGTGTGACAAGGTGGAAAATAAAAGTGTGTAAGGCTTTAGAGTCTGTAGGACATATCATAAATACAGAGAAAATCTGAAAGTCTCTCAGTCTACCTTCCCTAATCTTCCTAATTATTTCTGTTTAAAATAAGGAGAAGAAGAGGAATTAATGTAGATGTTGATTTTCAAGGTTTTTCCAAGGTAGTTTCTGATTGGAGTTTCAGGCCAGATTTAGGTAGTACATTGCTTGCATTTGGAGAATAAGAATGGCAGAATGAACTGGGACTGTTCAACTCACCTGGAAAAATAGTTCAGAAGGAATTATAACATAAACTCTTGAAATAATTCCATGTGACAAGTGGGACCCAAGCTTGCTACATGTGCATTTTTCTCACAAACAGCGGGAGTTCATTGAGAACTGGTTACTGCTGCAGATAAGGAACCCAAAATATGAGCTGTCAGGAGAAGTGCAGAGATGTATCACAGTATTCACATCTGTGTTTGCTTCTGACATAACAGACCCAAGGGCAGAATGTTTAATGTTTTGTTCAATACTGTGTAAACTCAAACTAGCTTTTCAGAAACTGGGATGCTTCAAAATCATGAGTAGCTCCTGACTGGTGTTTTTGTACTGAGCTCTGTGAATGCTTTGACGTATTTTCTGCTGGAGGTTGCACCAATTTGCATGAGGAATGAACATGGGACCGGCTGGCAAAGCAGAAAGCTGACAACCCATTAAACAGGTCTGAAGGATTCCTCAGCATGAAGAGCAAAGTCAGCAGAATCCTGGAGCCAAATGCCAGAAAAGCCTGGTGCACTTAACCTTGTGACCTTGTCATCTTGGAGAAACCTGGCAGGATGATGGTCCCAGCACTCCTCGGGTGAAGGTCTTTTCAGCATCCCCTGCTGAGACAATTATTTGGCCCATGGGTTTCCAGGAGAAATCTGTGAAGTGTTTAAATGTCTTTTTAAAATTTATTGGAAATGCAGTGACTTAAGCTGACTCAAGCTTAAAGCTGCACTTTGTTTTGAATGCAAGGTGGAAATAAAATATCCAGGTGGAAAAGCTGTGAGAAGTTTCAAGAGTTCTCAACTAACAAGTCTAATCTTGTATTCTAAATACTGTTGAGATTTTTATTAACAAAATTTTCCAAGCTTAACTCTGTTGGGTTTGTGCGTTCTGTTTTCCCACATTTTTGATACATTAGAGCAGCAAATCTTGATTTAACAGAGGGCAGAATATATCTTCATTAGGGAACTGCAACCTCATAACGCATGCAATGCATGAGGTGTGAGATCTTTTCTAGGTCTTCCTTCTCTGACTTTGCTACTTCATTTCTAGAGGCTTCTCAGAGGTGTTCAGACATCAACAAACAAGTTGGAAAATAATTTATGTATTTTAATTTCCCAGGTACTGTGACAATAAAGAAAAGGTTCAGATTGCTGGACAAACACGTGGTTCTGGATGTGCTGTGACTGATAACTGATAAGTGAAACCCCATGGCATATCCTTTAGGACAGGCAGAGATCTGCTGCCTTTCTGAAGCACACGCTGCAGAAATGCTGCTGGTTAAAAATGACTGCAATTATTGAACTTGCCTACCTTTCACAAGTTTTTAAAGCTATTTATGCAAATAGCACTTTCAGTGAGATGACAGTAAGACCCAGCAGTTGTTTGTTTTGGGGCTTTCATGCCTCCTTGAACTTATTTCTGGCCCTAATTGTGTCCATAGATGTTTAGTGCTCCTGCATCTCCTGAGAAAGGTCTTTTCTTCCCTCCCTGCAAGGCATTTGTCTTCCTGGACCAGAGCCAGCTTCTCTGGTGGCACTCTTATCTTCCTAAAATGAAGGAAAATCTCAGTCCTCATTAGTGTTACTGGTAGTTTACCTACCCAATAAGGACTTTTAGAAATGGAGATGAAGGTATTTGAGGTTTTAATTCATGGGCATGTATAGATGAGTTAAAAGTATGCACTTCTAAGCCTTCTAATTCTTGCCTGAAATTTTATTAGCATATTGCTAGACAAAGTGCTGTATGAGGGACTAGACAGTGTATGATTTGAAAGATCTCACTGTTATATTTAATTTTCCTAAATAAATTCATAGGCAACTTGTTCTCTCCCCAAATGCTGCATATTCTAAATCAGACTAAACTGTGTGGTGTTCAAATCCATACAACAGGCCTTGTAAAACTCAGGGAAGTGGTGCATGGATTTTCTCCAGTTGGTTCAGCAGCTCTTGAGCTCAGCAAGTCCAACAAGTCTGTAATTCCAAAGAACTTAAGTTGTTCTTGTTGCTTAAGACAGTGGCAAAAAAAAATAGTTTCAAATGGGAGTAGTGAGTGTGGTCTTTATTCTGCTCATATCCATGGTACTGGTTTTTGTGGAGTAGATTGACATCTTCCGAGCACTGAACTCCTGCCCTATATTTGCCTGGTGTTTGAAAGGATTAATGCATGGACAGTGTGTGGATTTGCTTCTGTCATGGCTTGTGCCTGCTTGTGGGGGGAAATCCGGACGATTCCAAGAACGGTTTTTGAGATCTGATTTTTGAAGGTTGTTTGCTGACTGACATATGGTGTGGCATACGGTGCTATTTACCACCTCAGAGTCTGAACTTACAAGGAAATGATTTTTTTAAAACATTTAACTCTATTAAGTACTTGTAGACATCTTCCAACATTGCCCTGGCCAAGTCAATTTACACTTGCTTTTTATTCTGCTTGTCCCATCTGTTTATGACTGTTTGTTTTCTTCTTTTTTGTATTCTATAAATAGATTTTAGAGTTTCAAGGGCTGAGGGTCTCAGTAGCATCAAGCACTTGCCAATTTCTCTTAGCTTTTTACCTGCAACCTCCAAGGTATCTTGTCTCAAACCTTCCTATGATGTGGAAATGGAAGCCAGGCCAACAACTGGACCGGAAGAAATGCGAATATGGCCTGGTGTAACATCTTCCTTCCAAGTCATCCTAGTTCTCCACTGGAATAACAATCTTGATACAGTGTTAGGGAAGATGAAGAAATGATGTCAGGAGTTGCAATTTTTTGGTTAAAAATCTGATTTGTAGTGGAAGACAAAAAAATAACGGGACAAATTGTTATCTTAAAACTTGGGCAAATGGAGCTTTGAGATCATGGAGTTTGAGGAAGAGTGTATAAATCCTTTTCACCCTGGTGAGAGGTGTTGAAATAAAAAGGCTTCAAAGGGAGAAAAATGCTCTGGGCTGTTCCAGGCGCAACTCTTGATACCATGGAAGTTGCTAGTGGGTTTGTTATCTTCCAGCTGGGCCTGTGTGGGTATTGCAATGAAGATACTATTTATTTGCTTTTATATTATTGCTTTTTTAACAAAACCCTTAAGTTTTTCCCTCATATATGCAGAACTGCAAATCTTAAGAACATGAACAGAAGTGAAACAAATGCTCAAGTGTAGATTTACATAAAAGAGACATGAAAAAAGGACCTGAAATATACAGGGAGATGTAGAATGGCTTGTGTTTTCTGAGCTTGTTTCCATTTCTCTGTCTTGTATTAGTGTCATTTCTCTAGCAGAGGCCGCAATTTTACAGAAGGAGAAATTAGGAATGTATACAAACACTTTGCGAATGTTTCCTCTGCTCCAATTCTACTTTCGCCTCCTCCAGTCTCACTGGGAGCATTCTGATTGAAGTGTGGGTCTACATCCTCATAAAACAGTGTCAGGATCTGTCCCTCTTCCCTCTGAGCAATCAGTCAGCTTGTGAACATTCCCATCGAGAGAAAGCAATAAATGTTTCTCATCCACCATTCCTCATCTATGCTACTCTGCCTTTTTCTTTTCTTTTTTTCCCTGAGTCATGAGGAAATGGCAGTCAAAGCTCTAAGCAATAAACCTGTACAGACTACTACAGCTGCTGATTAAATGTTAAGGTGGTAGAAAATTTTGAAGTGAAGGCCCAGCCTCCACCAGCATCCTGTATTTCCACTCTATCCCAGCTATATGGATAGAGAATCTCATTCCAGGATGTTAAATGTTGGTATTTGTAATATTTTCAATGCAACTGGCAAGCAGCATGTAAAGGAAAGGGGTTTTTATTTAGGTTATTAAATTCTTTGTGCTGTGAGGCTCTTTCACACAATAGAGAAAAGTATTCTCTGGTTATTGGAAGCTTTGTGAAGATTAAGAGATTCTAAACAGAAAAATCTGTGTGGATTTGTCGTTTATAAATTTGTTTCTTCAAACCCATGTTTATAACATTCAGAGGAGATTAAGGATGCCAGAACTGCACAATAAGGAGGAGGCAATGTAGATGTCTAGTCTGATGCTTAAAATACAGAAGACAACTTTTGGAGGCTTTCTTAACTAGATGAAACATCCTTGTAAAAGCATTTAAATGCAGGCTGGTTTTGCTTACAGAGGCCATACATTTAAATAAGCTTAAAATGTAAACACAACTGCATGCATTCATGGAGACATAAACCAACAAGCCTTACATGTTCCCCTTCTCTCCCAGTGCAACTTTAGACTATCCTAAGTTTGCCAAATGACACCTTTTTGTTGGCAATCAGTAAAATTGTCAGCATTTTGAGGTAAGTTTGACTGTGTTACCCTGCATACTGAAAGTTACATGATTAAAAACCTGGTGCCACAGTAAAATGAGCTGATTGTGGTATCAAAGGGTTCCCTGGCTGAAGGAATATTGCAATGTCATCTGTCTGGTAGTGTTCTCCTTTTCCTGTCTATAGATGTTTTTTACAGAATCTTGGAATTCTGTGGAGGTGGAAAATGACACACCAAGTGTGAGAGACCTTGTGCTCACAGCTCAGCCATTCCAAAGAGAGGGATAGCACAGGAGCAGCCACCTGCCAGTCGCCATAAGGGCCACCATCTCATTGCTGCTGCTGTTGAAGGGACTTGTTTGTGATGTAAATGTCACTGGGACCCTGCTGACCCTCAGCTGGGAATTCTTCCCCACAGCAAGGAGATCATTAAAACACGTGGTCCAGGTATGCCAGTGCCTTAACCCCCCGGGGCTTTCTGTAGGGAACGTATGGCCACGAGGAGGGGATTCTATCAAGCTCCAGCTGCCTCCAAACCAGTGGACAAGCCAATTTAAGGTGTCAGCAGGAAGGAAATGTGTTTGAGGTTCACCAGACCCAGTTCCAGTTGGTACTTTCTTGCAAAGCCAAATTTCCATGAGTTTCAGTTGGGATTCCACAGCGTTTGTCACCAGAGCACCAACTGCCTGCCAGGGGCACAGCTGTGACCCAGCCCTGACTGTAGCCCTGATCCTCTGTCCCTGTCTTTCGTTCATTGCTGTTACGTTTATTAGGATTTATCAGATTCTGTGTGTTTTACTAAAGTGTGGCAGAGATGTCTCATTCACTTCCCTCGAGATATTTCTTTGTCAAACTGCAGAATGTGCTGCTTTGCTTCAGTAGAACCTGAAGGCTGAATTTGAACATTTTCCTAGGGTTCTGAAAAGAAACATTTTTGAAGGTTAAAAAAAAGGGTTGTCAAATGAATTAAATGTTATTTTTAATTTCAAATTATTTATTTATTTGGCCATGTTATTAGAAACTTTTTAGGTTGCTTTTTTTTCTCTTCCTAGGATAGAAAGGGGAGATTAAGTGGCTGTGTATTGGAAGTGGGGAAAAATCTCTCTAAAGTGGCATTAATGAACCTTTCCTCAGCCTTGATGTCCATCCTTTGGAGAAAGTGTTGACAGAGCAGTAATGTTTGTACGTCCTTTGATGTGTGAGGGTTTGAAATCTCCTCAAACTCACCGTTGCCTTAAATACCCCCAAATATTAGGTGGCTGGTTTGTTTTTTAATCAAGTTACAAATGCAGATTCTTGAAGTGCTTTTATTGAAGCAATTTCATTTAATGCTAATTCAAAATATAGGGCTGCTACTTTATATTGCCAGCTTTCAAGGGGGCAGGTCTGCAGTGTAGCAATGAGGTAATTGTTTGGGTTTTGCTTTTTTTAAAAAATTTCTTGTGCAAATCTCTGAATTTCTTCTGGTTAACTTTGAGTGGATTTGTGCTGCTGTCCTTTGAAGAACTGTCCTTTGAAGAACTTTTCATAGGTGATGAAATGAGAGTGTATATTTTGGGTGCAGAAATCCTGCACGTACCTTGCACAGTTCAAGACTGGTCTCTACCATGACACCTCTGTGGTAAAATTACTATTTTAAATACAAAAGATGTTAAAGAATTGCTGTTACTCAGCAGACACCTATCAAGGTGAGTGGCCTTAAAATATGATTTACCTGTTGAGGGTATGTGTCATCTGAATGTTATCAATAATATTTCTGAATTACAGAATTGTAGGGACGGCAGAGGGGGTTGAATCTTTGAGTAAGTAATTTTCAACTGTGCTGTTTCTGACAGTTTAAATGTTATTGACCAAAAACATATTTAAGTTTGTTCAGCACGAATGTTCTCCTCTGTAACAGTCACCATCTGTCTTATTTCTTCTGCATCTGTGAGTATTTTTTGTTTTTTCTTTAACTCTGGGTAGACTTATTTTTAGAATCTGTATTAGGTGATTAATAGTTGTGGTTTGTTGCAAGTTTTTTTTCTTTTTACAAAGAAAAGAAAATTTCAGTTTATTACTTAATATAATTTTAACTCTTTCTTCTAGTGGCTTGATAATTCTCCAGTGTTTGGTTATGGTATTAGGCCATGAGCTGTCAAGTTATTTCAGCTGCAGTGAGAGATTAGCATCTTCTGACTGCCTCTTGCTGTCTCCCCAGGCTGGCACATGTTGTCACTCCTTAACCCAGTTCTGCCAGACCTTTCTGGGTCAGCAATACCTCAGATTATGTTGAGAAGTCCAGGAAATAAGTCTTGGCTACTCCTGTCATGACGGACCAGCAGCAGCATTGAGTTCAGTATTAACTTTAATTTCTGTGTGGCTTTTCTGCAGTTTTGCTCCTGCTGATTTCAAATGGGTTTGAAATTGTTCAGCATTTAGGAAGAAGCAGCAGCATCTGGTAAAACGAACACTCAACAGTGTAGTGGTTCCAAGGTCTCTCAAGTACTGAAATAGAGGTCAGCATGGAAAAAACTTTCAGAGGCAATTCCAGTCTCTGAAGTCTTGTGAAAAAACACTCCCAAGTGTAAATGGAATTTGTTAGGACCAAAAGATCTTTGTTATGGCACGCAAGATGCTGCAAATAATGTTTATCAATTTATTTATCTATTTAATCTCCTTCCAGGGGATTTCATATTTATCCACTTTTTGGAGATAATTTTTAAAAGGGTATTTTCACTTTTCATGGGTGTTGATGGTAATTGGCTGTTTATTTCTAGAATTGTTAAAGCACTACTTTTCAAAGAATCCCAGAATATTCTGAATTGGAAGGGACCCACCGGGATCATGAAGTCCAGCTCTTAAGTGAATGGTCCGTACAGGGGTTGAAGCCACAACCTTGGCATTGCTGATTTTGCACACTGCTTTCAAATGTCTTTTTCTCCTTTGGGAAGAAAGCATTCATTATATGGCTTGTGATGTGAAGTTTGCAGAACTTAGTGCAATGAGCATGACAGCTTGAAATGATACAGTGGGAAAAAAAAAATCCCTGGCTCAAGATAGTTTTAAAAGCTAATTAACTCATTTTCTGTGCCTCTGACTGATTTTATTGTGGTGCTTTGGTGGTTTTTCCCCTTCTTGTGTTACTCCCTTAAAAGCTTCAAGGAGCTCCTAGAAACTTGAGGCCTTAGAAAGCACAGTGCCTTCGTGTATAGCTGAAATTACCTAAGTAAGATCTTGTCAGCGTTAAACAGAGAGAGGAGGATCAAGCAGGTGTCAATAGTGACAGTTTCAGTCATCGTTTTTGTGGCTCCTGTCTAAGTACTCAGAGGATGTGTTGTAGAATATTGTTTAGGATGATGAACCTGAATCAAAGAAGGATATTTTTAATTCACTGTCTGAAGGAGTCATTTTGTGGCTGTGAGGATGTTTGAGCCACATGAACCACATCTGAAACCAACTTGTTTTCTTTCCTATTGTAGAACTGTTGGTGATTCATTTGCATTTTGTGACAGGTTAGTTGTAGCCTTTATTAATGAGCGTTTGGAGTCCTTTAGTTGAGCTCTTTTGTATAATTCATACATTCGGAAACTTTTAAAAAGCATGGAGGGGATGAGGAACAATGATTTTCAGAAAAAATAAACTCACTCACTGTCACTGAAATTTTGCATTCAAGAGCAACAAGTCTTTAGGGCTGTATCTTCCTCACATGGTTTTATTTAAAGACTTTTTTATAGTTTGTCTCAGTTTCTTCTCTTTGCTAATAAACCAGTTGATGTCCAAGTTAAATAATTTGACCATCTTGTTTTTAAAAATGCATTTTTAAGAATCCTCCTCTTGGTTTATCTGCAGTAGAAGAGAATCTGGCCAGCTCAGCCTGTGCTCCAGGCTCAGCCCTTTGCAGCTTTGGGGATGAGCTATGCTGACTTCATGGGAAGGGGAAAGCTTTCAAGTGAGTGGGTTTTGCTCAGCTCCCTTTACAAGCCTTTGCACTTCTGGAGGTGCAGAAAGCCAAACATTTCAGCAACAATTTGCTTCGTTCCCACTGCTCATTGAAGTTGCAGAAGCACTTGATTTAGGATGGTGCTCCAACACTGCTGAACCATCAGCACAGCCCTACAGGTTCAAGGGAGTGTGTGGATTTATTTAACTTGAAGCATATGCTGAGCTGAAGTGAGATGTAAACCACTTGGATTTTGTCAGTTCTACTATTGCTCTGTACTTGTAGGAGTAAAAGGCCTTTCCACCATGCCTGGTTATTCCTCTTTGCTACCTTTTAAGGTTTAGGTATTTCTTTTTTTTTTTTTTTTTTTTTTTCCTGAATGGGAAACTTCATAGCTCTTTGCCACTTCTGTAGCTGAACTATGTAGAAATTACTTCACCAAGATAACCTATGGTAAAAAATGTGGTTTGGGTTCAGTCTGAGCAGGAATACATCTCAACATTCGTAGTTCAAGTGATAAGGGAGAGGCCAGGTTTGAGTGACTCTACCATGCTGACCTTCCTCTACTCATCAAGAGATATTGAAAAATCTGTTTGAGTTCAGACCACAGCACTAGTTCCATTTTCCCATCTTCTTTTTACTTTTATTAGAACAAAATTTTGAAGCTTATAGTGTCTGATCCTGCCTCTTTAAATATAGATTATTTTATCTGACAAACGCTGGATTTTGGCTGCACCTTCTCTTCAGCGACTTGTGTATTTAAGAGGAGGTCACCACTTGAGCGTGAGAAAACGTGGGTTATTGAATTGCAAAAGAGCGTACTTGTCTCTTTGAATTCCTTTGAGAACAGCCTACTTTATGTGTATTGCTATTTGGAATCGGCCCTGTGCATTTGGCAAGCACAAATGGAAGTGGGTAATAGAGCCAGAATATTGTACTCTCTCTTCCTTAGTGGTGCATCCTGGAGTGTGTCTTTACGTTTTACTGAGGTTATTAGATTATTAAATTAGTGAAATGTGTATTTGTGTGTATTGGAAAGAGCTTTGAATAGTTTATTTTGTTTCAGTATTTTTAGTGACAGAATTTTTCACCCTATAGTCACACTGAATAAATCATGGCATTAAAAGTCTTCTTTTAAAGTAGAATAATTTATGCCTTGCAGCAAATACTTTAGAATGATGAACTTTTAAAATTAATAACTTTGAAGACCTGTCTCTGTTTAGCATGTTGTAGTTATGATTTCTTTTCCAGGGATGTTAGAGCAAAACAGTGGTGGCAGTTTGTGATGCAAAGGGATGTCCTCAATTACAGAAAAATTAGAACAATTATATATATTGAGGGGAGAATTGTCATTATTGTCATGAAATTTAGCATTGCCTTCTGCTTCCACTGGAAATTTTAAGAGCACTTATATTTGAAGACCACAGGGAAGCACTGGGCACACAGAACTCACAGAAAAGAATTCTGAATTATTATTTCGAAAAAGAAAATCTGTACATTTCCTTTCTTTCCTGGCTTTCCTCCAGCTGCTGTTGGTGACATCAAATTAAACTCTGACTTTTGGGCAAAGGCGAGATTGTGGGTTGGATCAGATGCTTATTCCAGCTGCGAATATTTGTTTATTCTGGGGCTTGCCATCATTTTTGTTTATTGCATGAAGTTTGTCCTCCTTCCCTGATCTGCAGCCACAAATGAAGGTTCCCACATGCCGTTTCCTCCCTCTGTGTGTGTGGAATCTGTTCCTGTGATCCATAGAGTCGGAAATGCTCAGCACGGGCTCCAAGCCGCTCATAAAACCAAGTGTGTCTTCGAAAACGGGGCCTGGAGGCCTCGCAATCAAATGTTTCTCTGCATTACTTCAAATGTAAACCTCCAGCAGCTCCTCTGTTATGATTCTGCACAGAACACTTTGGGTTTTAAAAGCTCCAGCAGATACGAAAGCATTGATTATTGGCAAACTAATCATCCCAAATTCATCTGGCATTTCAAAGGCTTCATCTAATTGAGCTGTTTAGGAAATTGGTTAGTCAGAAGATATGCAATGATAAAACCCATTTTCTTTGGGGAGTATTTTTAATTCATATGTTGTATATTTGATACTTAGAATCAAATAATGGGCAGAGTAATAACTGCAGAATGTTCCAAAGGGAACTATAAGCGAAGTATAGGAATTTTCCTGCCTAAAAATTGAATTTCTGGGCTGGCAAATGAGCGTTCTCTTTATTCCCAGATGGATACTTAAAATGTATTCAACTTTGCAGCATCATCCTTGCTTTGAGGCATCGTCTGCCAAGGGCTGTCCAGGTGTTATTTCATTTTGGGATTATTTTTTATCTAAAACACAGATATTTAACTGAAGTCAAGCACTCAATTACCTACACCTGGCTCAGTGAGATTTTGCCAAAGAAAGGTTTCTGGAGAATTGCCCCCCAGCATAAGACAGTTGATGTGCTATTTCTCAGCCCTTGTTCTTTAGTTTAAATACTGCTCTTTCGTGTGTGTGTGTATATATATATATATATATATATATATATGGTACACAGATTCCCTCTATAAAGAAGCTCAAGGAAGTTAAGTTTACTTAGTTGTAAAACTGCTTTAAATTGCTTGAATGCTGCTTATCAGGCTGCTGGAGCTTCCAGTTATAAGATGATTTAACAACAACCACCATCTGTGATGGTGAAGCTGCAGAAGTCACATATTACTAATCTTTTTTCCAAAGTCTTTTACTAATGTTTATTTTTAATTTTTTTATTTCCTAGTATTTTAAATTCTGACTGTTCAGCTACATCTTATTTTGCTATTTCGCAGAGGACATACAAAAAATACATAAAACTTTGGAGTTACGACTTTAGTGTGGAGCAGGAAGTGGAATATTCCCATCTGTCATGCAGAGGTTCTCTGTAGTGAGGTTTCAATCCATTGCCGTCCCTGGAATCAGATTCCTATAGGTGACCACCTTGTAAGTGATGGCTGGAGAAATAAAAAGAATAAATAGGATAATGAGAAATTCGGGGTGGAATTTGGGGTTGTATTTGGGGTTGCATTTGGAGTACAGAGGTTGGTAGCCAATATTGCTGACTTGCCCCTTACATTTAAATTGTAAAGTCTTTGAAGGAGAGTAGGGATAGGGGATGAGATGGAATTTCACCAGCTGAGCATGGTGCTGTCTCACTTTCCTTGATTTACATTGGATATCTGCAGAGCAGAGGGACACCCGAAGGAAACAGATGCTTTGCAGTGATACCATTGTGAGTTGGTGCCTCCCAGCACTGCCCTGGAGGCGCCAGGCACATCTGAGTTACCTGATGCAAACTAAAGGTGTCTGAAGGGCCATTCTTACTCCCATTCTAAAAAGAAGACCAAACTCGTGAGTTTCAGGGGCTAGTTGGCTTAAACTGATGCATGTTTGTGGATTTTTAGTGGAGCTGACACCAGGTGTGGCTCTAGTCCGTGCTGTGTTTGGAAAAACTGCATCACAATAGTGTAGGACTGTGTATGTATATTTATAGTAATCTGTTGGAAGCACAAACCACCCGCTGTGAATACATTGTGAATACATTTACCTAAAGCATTGGTTAGTGTTCTGCTCTTACTGTTCCACTCTTACTTTTATAGTGTTGGTTAATTCACAATTTATTTAATATATCAAGTTCTAAACCCACTTAAAGGCAGCATAAGATCTTTCAGCTGAGGTGGCAATTATGCCTTGAAAATACTGGGATTTCTCATTTTGGCATTAAATTCCAGCTTTAGCATAGGCTGCAGATGTTTAGAGATGTGTGTGAGATACCAGATCTTCTAGACCTGGGAGGCAACGAATTGGAGATTACCTGGAATGTTTAGACCAGAACTCTGTTCCAGGTTCTGTATTTAGCTCAGGATTTTGCCGTGGATGTGGCCAGACAAAGAGCTTAGCTGCAGAATGGTGGATCCTGCCATCCAGTCTGGCTGTTTCCTGAGACACCAGAGGCACCTGAACCAGGATATAATTCACTTTAACTGTTGGTCTCTCACGATCTGTAAACAGCTCCTTTTACTCAGGCAGTTCTTACAGGAATTAATAACTGAACAACCGAACAACTTGAACAACTTGTGCAGGTAACCAGCACATCAGGAACTGGTACCTTTCTAAAGGCTTTATGCCTTTCTCTTGTTAGCTTGCTTGCTTTTCTCCAGTAGGTTTTTAGTTAGATATAAGTACTTGGAATTAGGTTTTCTCCACGGTTTAGCATCTCTGTGCTTCTAATGGTGCTGTTGAAAATAGTGAAAAGCTTTCTAGAGAGGGATATTCAAGCAGTGTATGTGTTAAGCCTCTTGCTTCCAAGCTCTAATTCCAAATCAGCATCCTATACAGATCTGCTACTTCATTTCCTTAATCCTAAGGATTTTTTTTCCCCTTCAGAGGAATTTTAATTATTTTTGGTAGCATTTGTGTGGGAAAAAAAAAAGTAAAAAACCGCCTTTTGCTGTAGTGTGAATGACAAGTCATTGCTGTTGTCAGCTCTCAGTGGGTTACTTGCATATAAATAAATTACGGGGGGGGAAGGGGGGAATAATCTTTTGTTAACGTTGCATTCTGTTTCTCGTGGCTGCTATGGCAACAGATGAGCCAGCGCTGGCGTGGAAAAGCTTACTGGCACAGCAGAATGGAGTGATGAATTTAGCAGGAGGAAGAAGGGAAGAGCACAAATCCTTCAGCACTGCTGTGAAATGAGTCACCAATTAACCCACAGATGGGGAAGGGCTTCCACATGTATTTACAAATTATTGAAATCAGATTTTGGCGATTATATTTGGAGCAGGAAGAATGACAGACTGGAACTCTGGGGAGCAGTGAATTAGGCTGTGCCGTTTGCGGATGATTCGGACTTTTTTTTTCCCCTCACTTTGAATCAGCTCCTTTGTGTAGCTCGTAAAGGTGGAATTTGCTATCCTCGGTGTTTCTCAAGTGGAGTCCTCAATGACTGCACCACCACACATTGCTGCCTCTGGACATTGCCATGAGAAAGCAGTGATCGGTTTCTGTCCCCTGCCCTTCTAAGATTTTGGGCTGTAAGAGGCACCTTTTCCTGTTTTCTCCTGCTAGGCTGCAAGTAAAGGGGTTAACCCTCCTTTAGAGGAGAAATAGTTTCAACTCTGCTTTTCTCTTCAGTAGTCGAAAGCACCTTCACAGACTTCAAAGCTTGGCTGGAGTAGCAGTCTCGGTCATAAATCAGGATTTCATTGGGAAGGGAAGGTTTTGGAATGACTGCAGAATGTCATCTTGTACCATGCCCGGCTTTAGGTGATACTTTGAACTTGATAAATGTGATGAGCCCAATTCTCCTCCTGGCTGGTTCATGACCCCTACTTTTTAAATTCACAAACTTTGGTTTGGGTGGTGGGATATTTCCCCCCATATCTATTCTGGAATGAATTCTATTATCCTGGGACAGGGATTACGTGGAGTTCTTGGGAAGAGTACTTGTCATTTCAAGTTCTTGGTGAAACATCAAGTGGCCATTATAATTGCTGCTCCAGTGGGAATGTTGGTGCTAAGGAGAAAGTTCCAGAGTATGGAAACTTCTCTGCAGAAACTTTACCTAGAGCTTTAGCATTGTGGATGGCATGTAATGGAAATGGTTCCAGAAGTTAGTAATCAGATTATTTACTGTCAGTAAACAGTGAAAATGGCACAGCTGTGAAGTTTTTAGCAATATGGGGTTTTCAAACGCCTGGCGGGAAGAAAATATGAGAGGAGAGGTAGAGGGAGGGCTTTGCCCAGAGTGAGGGAAAGCTTGCAGGGAAAATCAGTGGAGGATGTTTAGAAGGCTGTCAGAAGGGGGTAGAGGAGTGACAAGAGACTTATTTTTTATTTTAGTGGAGAGACAAGAACACTTCTATAAGGTTTTTAGCAAGAAAAGTTGAAGATGTATGAAGGATCTTACGTGAAGAGTGTTTTGGCTGGACTGAAGAATTAAAAAAAAATACTTATGGGGAACTCACTGGTGCTATGGGTGATGCTTTGTCTTGAAAACGGAAGTGCTGAGGGAGAAGGTAACAAGCTACAGGAGGCACAAAAATGCCTTGTTCACAGCAGACACAGATTGTAGGGAATAAAGTATCTTTGTGTACCCTAAAAGGTTCTTCTGGAGATGCTGTTGGCACTTTAGAAGCTTCAATCTGTATTGTCTCTTTTCAGATTTCGATTATTTAAGGGAATTGAACAACGTGGCTTGACTCTTGTCAGAGCTGGCTAAGGGCTTCTCTGGATTGCTTTGTGTTTTGGTATTTCTGATGCTCCCAATTGCAGGCAGAAAAATACCTGAGGTTACTTTGTGAGAGTTGAAATAGATGATGATTGGAACAGGGTGGGAAAAGAATTAAATGGAGTGAAAAACCAATTTTTATGTATTCTCCAAAACCAAGCAGAGTTGTAAATACTGGGAAGTGAAATTTGTGCCTCTGCTATGTGTGGCAGGCTTGTTAAAATGAGTCCTCTGTCTCTCCTGGGCCAGGGAATATGTCCTTGTCATCCTTTGGGAAAGAAGTTTGCCTTGACAAAGTGAGAGGTTTTGTGGGGCCTTACCTGCCCTACTTGATTATCAACCCCTCTGGGGAGAGATGGAGCAAGTCTATAAAGGACTGTTGATTTCCATTTCAGGACAGGCCTGGCAATAGCATGTGGGAGGGAAATACTCCTGGGTCCTTTGCAGCCTAATTCTGCTTGTGGAATAGCCTTATTTTGTGAGATTCCTTGTTTTGAGATGTGCCCTGAAGGATAAAGCTGAAAGGCTTCACTCTAAGTCCTGCCTCAGCTGAGGAAAGAGACCCATCATCTTGTCTGTGTCAACTTTGTTAGTCTTGGAAATAATTTTTGTCACTGTTTGAAGGAAAGTCCCATTAAATAATGTATTTCAAACAGTGCTGCTGTGCAAATGATTAATAGTAACACCTCAGATTATGTCTGATTCACCATTTCCTTTTTCAACTCCACTTGTAAGAAGTGTACTTTATCCCTAGACACTTTTAAAAAATGGTTTTCTGCTCCATAAACCAGCACAGTGCTGAATCTCCGATTTGAGCAAGAAGCACCTTATTAGAGGTGATGGTAAACCGAAGGTAAGTTTTCTTGCTTCTGACAAAGTTGTCTCTTCCCTTGACATCATTATACCATTCCTGGCTTTTTTCCCAGATAACTGAAAAGCAAAATTATTTCTGAAGAGTTGGGATTATGGCCTTGGAAACAATTTAAACCAAGCCAAACTGCAGATAGGAGTTTAAAAATGAAATATTTTTGCAGCATCCACTTCTATTACAGCCTTTGACTCTTCAGCCCCTGTGTATGTGGTTGTGGGATGTGCTAAATTTGTGCTGCTCTTGGTGGAGGACAGCCTTGACAGACGCAAGAGCGGTAAAACCATGTGTTGAGAGAGTTTAAGTGCTACAGGAAGTTCATAAAGTTACTTACAGCATGTTTTATTTGGTGAAGTTAGGATTTTGTAATTATTGAGCTGCTAACAATGCTGTGAGATAATAAGGGAGCTGTCTCCAGTCTGGACATAGAAAAGCAAAAGCATAGAGGAAACTGTATTCATTTGAAGTCATTGGGAAATAAAGCTGCTCAGGGAAGCCTTTCCTGTGTCAAACAAAAATGAGTCCAGAGCTTGAAATACTGAACAGGGCTGCCTGACTTGCAGAATGCTCTCTGTGATGTTACTGTCATTTTCTAGCAAGAATCCTGCTGGTATCATTATAGTGTTGGTAATAAACCAGAAAATAATAATTTCCTCCTTTACAGCCATTTGCATAGAATTTTCCGAGTAAAATCCCCCAAAACAAAAGGCTGGGTTTTTGTTGT
>VZSR01001113.1:2757617-2822771 GCA_013398615.1 Brachypodius melanocephalos | reverse complement strand
TACAGCACTTCACGATTTGGGTGTTTGCCTGAGTTTGTTGGTTTTGGGTTGTGTTTTTTCCTGATTGGAGTGAAGGGACTGCACTGAAGAAGTTGTTCTGAATTTTGTTCATTTTCATAGCCAGCTAAGAACTCCTCTGACTGAATGGAACCTTCAGCTGTAGCTTTTCTTGTGCCTGGCTCTGCTGTAGTACTCGTGTTTGCTGTTGCAGGATTACCCTCTTTAGCTTGTGTTTCCATACTCTAAATCTTCCCCAGCTGCCTGAAATGTGGGTGGACAGCTCAGTACATTTGTTTTCTGTGGAAAGGAAACAGCTATTTTTGGCTCCTTGCCATCCTTGACCTTTAATACTATGAGGGACAAACTACAGAAACCCCTTTTTGAGCAGTGTACTGTCAGCATTGCTCACAAATGCAAAAAGAATTCCTTTTTACCTGGCAGTTCCTTAATATGCAGGTATAGCAGCACACCTGGAAGGCCTTAGAAAGCTAGGCAGGATGAGACACGGCAAACCCCATTTGTCTGAACACGTTTCAAATTCCCCACTAAAGAGAAACTGTTTGTATGTCGCTCTTCAGAAACTCTTATTCTCCCTTCTCTTTCCAGTGCTCCACTGGGCTTTGTAAAATATCAGGAATATTTTGTTACCAATCAGAATGCTTTTTATCTTTATTCCATATGTTTTTCAATATCTGCAGGTTGTGACACTCAAATGGATGCGGTTTCTGTATTTTTCTTAAACCTTGTGTTCACTAATCAGACATATTTGTGTGGTTAAAGTGGACTTAGAGGTGTGATGCCCTCAAGGTTTGACATCCCTTTTGGCAATTAAATAGAGGATTCTACAGTTATTAAATATCTCCAAGTGCCATCAAGTATGAAGGTACAGGAGACAAAACTTCTCTTACTTCCTGAATGCTTAGAGCATATCGTTAAAGAAAAGAAAAATGATACAAAGATCAAATATACAAAATTTCACCCCAGCTCCACAAATCCCAAAAGGTTTGACCAGCCATCTAATGTGTTTCTAGTCGTGAGACATGAAGCTGCCAGATTATGATGATAACTGCTTTGCCCTTTTCCCTCCATGTAATTTTAGCTGTGAGAGGCCATTGCTGAAATTCTAAAACTGCATATATTGAATTATATAAAGTGTTAATCTTTAAATCTAGCAGATCTACTGAAATTGTTGGGATTATTAGGCTTTTCTGGGAGCACATGTACTCATGTGGATCTAGTGCTCTCAGTTTCCAGGCCTTGAGGGTTGTCTCTCGTGTTGTCAACTCTTTCTTTTTTATATGAGAGAGTTTCTAGCCAAAGTGGTTTTCAGGCTCTGAAGCTTTAAAAGGGAGGGAAAAAAAAAAAGCTTAAAAGAAGGAAAGAATGAGACCAGTGATAATTGTTGGTTCCTTACAAGGAGAGCTTTCCTGCAGGGCAGTGGCTTGGGGGAGTTCAGGTGAAATTCTGCACTCCAGAATGCTACAGGAAGCTTTTTTATAGTTTTGGGCAGGTTTTTGAAGTGATTGAATGACCTAGGCTCCTTTTGAAAGGGCAGTTTCATTATTTAGTGTGAATTTTATGCATTTTTTAGTGAGAACACATTCAGCAGTACCTTATTATGCTTCTAATGAGGGCTAGCTGTGTTTCTGCTGCAAAACAGAGGCCGTAATGCAAAAAAGGGACTTGCAACAGGAGGGCCTTTCCCAGGGAGAAGTGTGGATTGTTTGAGGTGAAGATATTAACTTCTATTAATAATTAGAGGGGGGGAATCCATAGAGGTTGGTGTGAAACCGTGGGTAGCACTGATTTGTACAGAGACAACTGCAGGGCCCTTTATAATGAGGAGGAATGACACTGCAACTCTCTGAAGACAATTACATTGCAAATAAACAACTTATGTCAGCTAAGTGGTGTTTATTGCTGTAATGGAAATTAATTTCAAGGGCTTGAGGCAAAGTGAATATAGCCCAGCCGAGCAGTGCATTCCACAGTGAGATGTTCCTCCTCCTGCCATTCCCAGGCCCCTGAGTTCTCCTGGAGGGGAGTGAGTGCACTGCTTGCCTGTCAGGTGACACACCACCAGGTAATTTGGATCTGTTTGTCTCAGTGGTGTGTTTAAAACACGCTGGAGGACACTCAAATATTTTTAATTACCATGTTCTGTGCTGCCATAAAGACTCAGACTGGGAGAGTGGCCCCTGCACTTCAGTTGACAGACCTTAATTTTGAACCTGCTTTATTCACTTAAACAAGTTCTCTCTGTTATCCAGACAAACTGCACTTCCCTGACTGTTTCTATACAGCACTGATGATAACAGAGTTGCCTGACTGGAATAAGTGCATTTAAAAGGCTGTGGTGCTCCCATGTAGTGTGGAGATAGGGACCATAATGGGAATTGTCAGCTGTATTTCATTTTTACAGTTCCCATTGACTGTTTCCACAGGCTTGTGCGTGGGCTATGTGCCTGTCACCACACTGTACTCCCAGTGGATATGGTTTTCCTTCTGCCACTGTGTTTTTTGAGATGGTATTTCTGCTGTTGTTCTGGAAAACTTGCCCAGGTTGCCTGGATGAGACTGAAGACTTGTGATTAAAGGGAGCATCTCTGCATTAGTGTGTGGTCAGCATGATTTTAATACAGAATGTAAATCCTCCAAAATATATCTCCTTTTGGGAGTGCTGTTGACTTCCTCATGTCCTCACCTTCAGGTGAAGAAGTGAAAGTTGTATTTTGGATGAGATTAATCTGGAGTAACGCTTGCTTGATTTAAAATTGCTGCACTTTGCAGAAACCTCTCATTCAACTGATGAGCAGGTAAAATTCTCTCTGAAAAGACATAGTTTTGTGTTTCCTCATGGGAATGATTTCATATATGATGCCTGAGGCTTGAAACATCACCCTGATTTTTCTGCAGAAGGCCATACCATCACTGTATAGTTCAGCTGTGTGTTAAGCTTATTTTGTTCTTTTAAAATCCAGGAAGAAACAGTCAGAAGACCAGAATAGGCATGTTGTTTTATTAACTTTTCATATGAATGAGTAGGAGTTGGTCTCATTTTTTCCTGTAATGCCAAGGATTTCAAATTGGGAACAGTTTAAGCTGAATCGAAGATTAGTAGCTGGGTCAGGATGTATCTGGATAACAGTGTATCCTTTCAGAGAGAAGCAAACAGATGTCCAAGCAAAAATAATAATAAAAAAGATTAAAAATGACCTTTCTTCTGCATTAGCTGCCATGAGAAGAGGGGAAGTCTGCACAGGGAAAGTTTTGATCCAGAGAGAGGTACTCAGGAAGTTCAGCCATGTCCTGTTGCAGAAATAGCTCCTGTGATGGATTGGCTGTTTCCTAACTGTGTTTTCAGCAAGTTGTGAATCTTGTATGAGCATTTTAAAGCATTTTCTTGACTCATCACTTGGCTTGCAGTCTCTCCTTTTTTATTTTTGAATGAATACCTTGATACCAAGACTGTGGAGCAGGGAGGCATCAGGATTGTCATGGAAACAGGAGCTGCAGCACTGGCTTCCAGCCAGGAGATGTGGTGATTCATGGCTTCAATGTGGGTGTCTGGAAATGAAATAAGTTCCAGTTCTCAGGTGAATTAATGAATAGTGTTTGTGTTTTTATTTTCGCCTAGGAGGTGTTCTGAACATCTTCGCCACATATCCTGTTTTTTTTTTACCATTTTAAAAGGTAGGGAGGGTGTTCCCTAAGTATATACTCAGCATCTGAACAGTGAATATGGCTCTGTGTGGGGAATACTCACCTGCCTCTTGTTTTTGTTTTAGCTTAGCCTTACATTCAAAAAATACGAAACCTGTAAGCTGGAATTTGGTAATGTAGCAATTTGATTTAATTCTGGATGAGTTTGGGAACAGGTTTGTGGACTGTACATGTGAATGTGGTCTCAGTGTAGGACACGAGAACAAGGTAATTGCAGATCAGGTGTCTAAACATAACCTCAATTTCTATAAATGGTGTTTGTGCCCACATTGAATCCCACATTTTGTTTATATTCATATAAATATAAAGTAAGTAATTGCAGGGCACATACACAAGTGTAGGTGTGAACAGCAGGATTCTGCTATGGCACACGTAGTTTGGGGCACTGCCGGTACTGAAAATGATTGAGTGCCTCATGAGAAGTGCCAGGAGGTTGAATCCTCCTCTTTAACTGCTGCATCCCTCCAGTGCTATATATGATATATTTCCAGAGCCTCATCAAATCCCTCAGTTCTATTTAATAGTACAGAAATTGAGTGGAATTTTAGCCTCACGTTGCATACCCAAGATGCACCTTCAGTTCTCTTTAAAATGAAAACAATTTATGTATAAAGATATTTTATATTGTGTTCATTAGGAAGAGAATCTCTTGCTTATCTGCTTTTATTGGTTTGTTTTTAAGTTGCTGCTGCAGTGGCCAAAGAACTGTGTTGCTCTGTTTTTTTTACCTTTCTGGATTTGTGGGAGTGAATGGGTACAATATAAATTTACTTAAGCTTTGGGAAAAACCTTGTGCATCAAAAATTTTCACTGATGTCTTTGAGTTGAGGGTGCCCTTTCAATTAATAAAGAGTCACTCCTGTCAGTAATTAAGAGGTAATCTAATAGGTTTTATGAATTTGACTACCATATATTGTTGCTGATTGCTTTTCTGTTTAAATCTTCAAGTCACAGGGTGACCTTTTCCTTCATTTCTTCCTACTCATGCTTTTGCTATCAACTCTGTGGTTTAGGTGATCAGTTTTTCTTTTAATCATTTTTGTTTCAGTGGGCTGTGCTATTCCCTGGGTATCTTTTTCCTATGATCAAAGAGTTCATTTTGTTGCTGGAGCTGTGGTTTTACCTTCTGTCAGGACTGTTAGAAATCCACATCTCTGAACTCTTGGAGTAGTTCTTTCACCAACAATTTGTCAGTGCACAGGCTTTGATGTCTGGCGTTTTGGGTTAGCTGCTGCTGAGATCATTTATCCTGGGGAGGTTTAGCAGGTTTGTGGGTGCTGCTGTGAGTTCCACACCCGTGATGTATCACTGCTCTTGAGGTTTTAAGTGCCTTCTCCAGCTATGCATAAATGGGAATATTCCTGTTTCCATCCCAGGTACAGCAGGGGAGAAGGTCCAGCCTGGGTGTCTCTGCTGTGGAGGACCAAGGAGCTGGTTTGCATGGCAGCAAAAATGTGATCCAGGAGGATTTGCTGGGACCAAACTCATTAGCTTTCCCATCTCAGAATCTGCTCCCAACCCTCCCCCTCTGCCTTTTAGTTTTAATAAAGCAAAAGAACAAAGTTGTTCTTTCACACAATTGTTTTGTTGTATTCTAAGCCTCATCTGTTTACAGCATGTGCAACTGAGAGAGATTAGGTGTGGGGAAGAGGGGAAAAGAAACCTCTGGGGCCCTTGTGGGCTTTAAGAACCATTTCTCTGTATTTTTGAGGTGCCCTAAAATGCCACTTCTCTAAAACGAGATGCTCTGTGGGGGCACATACAACTCTTATCTACTTAAAACAATAAAACTACTCCACCCCAATAGATATTTCACTGTAATTCTACTTAATTTATTGACTAATACTTGCTTTGCCTTAGATTCTCCTAGTGTGTCTTATCTCACAGTTTTCGTCACATGCCTGTATTCTCTACCAAAGATGTAATAGTTTTAGTTCATAGCCAGGCAGAAACACCAATTATTTAGTGGTTTCACGTTTGCCTATCTCTCTTTGCCAAGTTTAGTGTAGTGGTTTGAGTGTCTTTCCTGCTTTGAGATAGGATTAGGAGAAAAGCAAGCAGGCCCACTTTAAAGGTACAGAAGTTAACATACAGAACAGAATGTTAAACAGAACAGACAATTGGGGGTACAAGCACCAAAAAGTCACCGCAGGACATAGGGCTTTCAAATTTCCCACGCTTATAGACATGATTGGTCAAAGGTCTCAATTCCACCTAGCTCACTGGCCAGTGAGACAGGTGTATCCATGCTTTAAGAGGTCCTCTGACCGTGTTTGAATCTGACTTATCGTCGTGTTTAGGGACTTGTTTGCTTCGAGTAAGTCTGGTCGAGCTGGTATCTGTTAATCTGAATTATCTGTGCAGATATAGTCTAGCTGTATCCATCACAGTTCCCCCTTCTAGTCTTTATAAAAATGCAAAGTGTTCTCTGTTATCTTATCTGCAAGGGCCCTTTGCAAGATAAGATGACACGACAGCGTGATGACACAAATGATTTTACCTAACTCGACAAATTTTGATTTTCATAGTTAGTGATACATCTCCTATATTATTGGAAGTGTTACATTCATTCCCAGGAGCTGTCAGGTGGGATTACTAACAATACAAGCTTTCAAATTGGCCCACGGCAGGCTTATTACTTGGAAGTTACAAACTTACAACTTAACCCTATGAACAAGAAACATTTCAACTTTGCAACTGTGGAAAAATTAACTAACAACTTGTTTAGTTTGAGTTTGGGATTCATATCTTTAAATAGACAAAAATCTTTAAGTCTCATCTTTTTAAATACATAAAATTTTTCTAATGGTGTCAAGTGACCTAGGATACAGACAACACCAGGCATTTGTCCTTCTGTTAAAAAAAATGTTTTAAAGTGCTGCATGCAGACTTTATAATGGCTTGTCCTATTACTGAGTGGGGAACACTAGTGTAACACACCTTATAGCTGTAGGAATTAGTTTGTGTTTAGTGAGGTACATAACTGTTTTTGAAAGTACTACTTAGTAAAGTAATTCAAAATTATTAAGGGAAACATCCTGTGTTTTAGGTTTAACACTTTAAGAATGACATATCCTTGTGCCAGTAATATCCCTTCTTGAGGCATTTGAGTTTAGAAAGATCAAATCATGTCAAAGAAAATTCTATAAAGTGATGAAAAGTATATGTGCATTTTTCTTAGGACTTTGGAACGGTATACTTTAAAAGTCGTTTAGTTTCTTTGTAAGTTTATTTGTTAGGCACTTGTTTGTCCTAATAAGTTTAGGTATATATCTTTTTTGATTGTAAATAAAGTATTGTACCTTCTTTTAAATTAAGATCTATGGTTTTATGCTGTGGTGGTAGATATGCGCAGGTCATATTGTGCTTATTGTCTCAAATAAGGTAAATGCAAATAAATTTTTCAGACATGTAGATTTGTCTTCTAAATTAAGTTACTATTTTTATGTTTGTTTTCATGAACTAAGGGTATTCTCTTTAGGACTCTCAAAACAAGTAATGTTTTTGAATTTTAAAATGTTTCAAACAGTAAGAAAGTTTCTGTTTTAGTGAAGTTGCTTTTTGTTTGATGCAGGAAAGTAGAAGGGTGCCTGCAGGAGGCAGTGACAGGTGCTGTGTTGCAGCTGGTGGCAGGCACGGCCCTGTGGCAAGCAGGCATCTCGTAGCAGCCGTGCACAGTCTCACAGCGGCTGGGAGGGATTGCAAAGGTTCCTGCCAACACGGTACAACACAGAGCAGTAAAACACGAGCTGGTCTCAGGGGTTTCTGCTGGTCCAGCAGGACACAGGGCAGCAGAACATGGAGTGGCAAAGTGGCCAGTCATGATTTTAGGGGCTCTTTGTAGCCGTGGCGGGGCATGATTTGGCTGCGGCATGTTCCGCTGGCAACACGTCCCTGCCTGGGACAGTGACAGGGTCCCGGGCGACTGGGGGATGCTCCACTGAGGTGGTGTCCCTGTAGGGGGTGGCAGCGTGATCCTGGGCTGTTTCACGATGCACTGTGACTTCTTCACCTGTCCTCCTCTCTTGCTCACCTGGCGCAGTGTCTGCACCCCCCGGCTCTTCCCCCTGTGCCATGCTTTTGCCGCTCGCATCAGCGGGTGGTGTTTGCCACGATCCCTCTGTCATCTTTGCCTCCCGCTCTTTCTTTAACAGTTCTAATAAGTTCATGACGAGCCTCTAGGGTTTTCTAATGTCAATGGCGGTCTCATCGCCTGTTGAAGTTGATGAAAGGATATGTTGGCTAGCTCGCTCCTGTGTTTTTACATCTAGAGCAGTTCTTTCCTAAGTGTCCCACCTGTGGGTGTCACACTATGTTACTAGGGCTAGTAAAGCCCATTTGTCATACTTTCCCCATCTATTTTTCAAAATGAGTGTCCATACCTGCAAGAGGAGGTCCTCTGGTGTGGAAGCTCACACCCCCACGTTCCTGGTGGTGTCTCTAGTCTACAAAGGGGAATCTGGACTCATGTGGCTTTTCCTGCTGTTCTTCACCACACTCTTTGCTGCCTGCAGCTCTCTTCACTGCCCTCAGCGCTCTGCTTCCCGCAGTCTCTCTGCTGCCTGCAAATTTCTGCCCACAGCCCTCTTTGCTGCCCACAAAAGCTTTTGCCTGCAGCTTCCTACAGCCCAACCAGCTGTTGGCAGCAAATCTTGCTGCTCCCTGTCTCCCTGCAATACTGTGGCTGCTTGTTGCTGTCACATCAGGAGGTCACCAAATGTCGCTGTGGAGTTGGAGACAGGGATGTGACATTAACACTCTGAGATCATGCAGCAAAAGCCAACGTTTATTGTTCAGCAGCTCCTTTTATAGGGCTTTCAAACTTCTCTTGCTTACAGACATGATTGGTCAAGGGTCTCAACTCTGCCTACTTCACTGGCCAATGATATGGGTGTATCCTTGTTTCAAAGGGCTTGGCTGAGGTCCTCTGTCTGGGTTTCCCTATCCGTGTCGTGTCTAGGGACTTGTTTACTTTGAGCTAGGCTGGTTGAGCTGGTATCTGTTAAGCCAAATCATCTGTGCAGATGTAGTCTAGCTGTATGTGTCACAGGAAGGCTGTTACCTGCTGGAGACTGGCAGGATCAGCCACCTCGCTTCTTGAAATGCATTAAATGCTTTGAAAGTTACTGTGCTCGGTGCTTTCTGCTTCTCTGAATTCCAAATACTCCCCAAGAAGCTGGCATATGGAAGTACCGAGGAGGAGTCTCCTCATGAGCCGGGCCCGTTGGGGCAAGAACTTGTTTTGCCTTGAAACTTAATGCAAAGCTTAGTCAGAGCTGAAGATTAAAGGCAGCAGGTGAATGATGAGTGTTCAGTCATTTTTAACATGTATTACTGTATCTGAGGGGCCAAAGTTCAATGAAGATGGTTTTATAACTCTCTTGCTTGTACTGGGCAAGTGAAACGAAGATTAATCACAGGGTTGAACTTTACTTAGTATTTATTTCCCCTGCTGGGTTGGGATGCATTTGTAGTATCAGTGTTTGGTTTTTTGGGGTTTTCCCATTCAAAATTCAAGATAAAACTGGACTTTTGGGAGAAAGAGCGTATCTTGTTAGCATTTTAAGTTGAAATAGCAGAATTCTGCAGGAGGACTGAAGTGATACTTTACTGCTGTTGTGGTTGATTCCATTGATTTTATAATGTCTATTCTAGGATTGGGAAGCTGCACATTTTCCTTTGCACTTCCCTCTAAACAGCTTATTTTCTTCAAAGGAGTGAGTATGTCAGACAGCTTCAGGCACCTGAGTTACCAGGCAGCTCCAGGTACTAAAAATGGGCAGGGAGCCACGTGTAGTTACTGAGAATTCAGCTGATACAGTTCATTTAGAAAGAAACTCTAAATTGAGACAAGTCAAACCAGCTCTGAACAGGGCAATGCAGTTGTTTGTGTTTCTGTGTTTAATGAGTGATTATTTATTTCCTGGGAGCACATTTGTGAAGGGAAATGTTTTCCATTTTCCAGCCACATTTCAGTGATGTGGTCAGCATGACTTGTGTTTTGATTGGGCAGAATATGGAGCTTGTTGAGAGGCACATGATCAGCTTGGAAGAGCGTGCTGTTTTTCTGGGATGTTCAAAAAGGAAGCCCCTCTGCCTTCCTTAAATATCCCTATGATATGTTAAAGAGTTAATGGCACTGCTCTTCTGCGTGCCTGTTGTCCCAGTTCTGCAGTACCATCACTGTTATATGATATGTAAATCTCTACAGCCCAGAAAAACAGCTGAAAACTTATTTGACTTGGATGAAAAGGCATTTATGTGAGTATCAGTCTAAAGGCTGGCAAGATAAAAATCTTGTCTCGGTTGAGATGAAGGGGTATCTGGAATTCAGAACAGGCAGCACTAGTTTGGTCAACTGTCAGAAAGGCAAAACTGATGATTTAAGCTCTGAAGGCCAAGGATGCCTTTTTAATAGCTGCTGTCTTTAAAGAAGCTTTTTTCCTCGGTGGCTGCTCCTAGAAGGCCAAAATCCCCACGCTGTCCTCAGTGTGAGTCCTTTAGAAGTGTCACTGTTCTTCACTAAACAACTATATGACAAGCCCTGTTGAGAGTTGCTTGAGAGTGGTGGATTGAGTGCACAAATAAGAAACAGTCAGGAATAGGAGTATTTTTTGTTCTTTAGAGTAAGGAATAGCTGCCACCACAGCATGAAAAAAAGGAAACCAAAGAGGAGTGATTGAATATGGTGATGACAGCAGTTGGTGCTGGTGTAAACAATTAGCACTGTTCATTTTTGATAAAGCCCAAACATAGCATTTTCAAGAAATGATGATTCTGCCCCTCCTTCTACCTTCTGCCCCTCTACAAGCAACCACACCAATGGTTGCACAGTCCTTGGTTCTCATCTCTGGATCTTTTTTTGATTTCCTTGAGATTTCTTTTCTTGTTCCAGTGCTGTATTTCTTTCCTCATGTTTTTGTGTTATTAGCCTCTGCTCCCTCTGATTTGTTTGGGGTGACACTTGCTGTGAGTGGATATTTGGGGGACACTTCAGCCAGCCCATGGTTACTCACTGTCTAAGAGGGCTCATGTGGAAGCAGAAGCAGGAGGTGAACTGCTGGGATGGCTCTCGAGCTTTGGAGAAGATTCTCTTGTGGTTTGAAGTTGCTGCAAGGGACAAGGAAGGACTGGGAATTAGGGCACATCTGGGGTCATCCAGCTGTTCCTGCCCTGGCTCTCATTGAGTCGTTCCTTTCAGCTTCTCTGCACTTGCAGTGTGCTGGAAGTTCACTTATTCTGTGGAGTACCAGAGCTGGGTGCCTTTCTGTGCACATCATCTGGTAGTTTCAGGCACATCCCAGTGGCGTTCTCTCACCAAAGTGTTTCTGTGTTGCTGGCAGGGAGTTCAGCTCCGAGCCACAGAGGTGTGGATGCTTTGGAGCCCAACCCTCTTACACTTCTGCAATGCTCTTCTGCTCATGCTTTATACTCCACTGATGACTTTGGGCTGTGCTTGTGTTCCTCCTCGGCTTTGTGATGATTTTGGCTGAATGATTTTGAATGAATTCAAAATTTTCTGAACAGCCTTTCAAGATGGAAGTTGCATCTGCCTTTGCTGCATTTATTCATTTACTGTGGTGCTGGGAACTCACTCTGCTCTGGAAGGGTGTTCTGAATTAGAAAAAAGTCTTCTTGGAAGCTAAAAGCAAAATGGTGCCATTTAACTTGCAGAAAGGTGAAAAAGTTCTGTCTGGGCTGTAGGAATGACAGTTGTCCAGGAAAAGTTAATACTTCCAAGTATTCCTAACTCTGTTTTTACATCATCAGAGACTGTTTGTGCTCTGTCAGCTCAAGTTACATTATCTGAAGTGTGTCGGGTCAGAATGGTGTCATTGCTTTTATAGTCTCTCTCTTCTTGAATGTCACCTCATCTACTACTTCTTAATTCCATTTCTGTCACTCTTTCCATCCCTCATCTCTTTCCTGGCTTGCCAGACAGCACTGCAAAACTATCAGACTTGCTTTCCAATTGAAGTCACTGCAGCTTATTAGCTTGCAGCCAGGCTTTGCAGCATTAGTCAGGAAAACTTTGGCAATAGCCTGATGCTGAATTCCAAGGCAGACGTGGCTGCCTGCATAGGAGGGATGTGCTGGAGAGAAAGCCAAGGGTGTTTTTATGCAGGTGCTGATACAGATAACGGCACTGCGAGTTTGGTTTCCTCCCTTACAAAAAATTTCACAGGTTTGTTCTTCTTTGCTCCACAAACTGCTGTCTTATCTCAGAAGTTACCAGAGAAATAAAAGTTTCTAACAGAGGAGGGATGCAAAGCACAGAAATGCAACTAAAGTAGCAAAAGGGAGGTGCCGGGCAAACGAATTTACTCTTTTGGAACTGTATAGTATGTCAAGTTCTGATTCAAAACCTTGTGGGGTTCTGGTTTTCTTTGCCATGTTGTTAGTAAAAGGGATTTCGTGATAACTCACCTACAGCAGAGAAAATTCTGTAGCATTGATAGAGTGCCTGGGAGGGAGGAAAAAAGAGAGGCCTGGATGTAAATGAGTAAGAGTTTGTTCTTGTGGGTTTTTTCCCTCGGGGAATGTCCACATGAGGTTCTGAAACAGCTTTCTTCTCATTATTTTCACTGCTGGGATTCTGTGTGACACTGGGGGTGGCAGTGGAAGGGAAGGCTGGAAATGGTGGTGTTTTATTGAGTAACGAAATAGGAGGGGAGAGAAGAGAATTGGAGATGGGAAATAATGACAAGTCTCACCAGAGTTGGAGATCTCATTTGAACCTAAACACAATTGTGCTTTATGTCGCAGCAAAAAATCCCAAACCCAGCCAAATTCTGAAATATAAGCCTCCACTGTTGCTAAGAAAGCAGATATTAACTGCATTTTTAATAAAGGGAAGTTGAGTTTTTCAGTGTGTGAAATCACATTCTGTCCTTGTGCTAAGTTTGAGATACCATAAAAGCCTCTAAAATATTTACCTTGGAATTGTGTTGGAAAGATTATTTTATAGAGCCAATATACAGTGTGCTTTTATGTGATGTTTGAACTTAAAAATGGGTTTCTGACTTTCTTTAACTTTGGAAATTGGCCTTCTTTTTTTTTTTTTTTTTTTAGCAAGCTAGTTCATGTATTAAATTGAAATCTGTACAAATTACAGTTAATTATAGTCAGCTCAGAGTGAGGCCTAAAATGGGTCACATGCTGTTTGGAATAAAATGTGCTGAAAATGATTAAATCTGTTTGGTTGGGCCTGAAGTCCATTCTGAGGTGTTTGATCCTCCCCTGGCTGCTGCCCTCCCATCTTCCTCCTGTCTGCCATGGTGAGTCTACTGGCTGGGCAATAAAATGCCAAGATTCCTTGGAAGGAAAGGAAGAGGATGTGAGACTGTTGAGCCTCCTGTCTTCAACAGGAGAGGCTGAAATGATTTCTAATTCCTATTCATTTGAGACCAACTAAAATTCTTCCTCAATGTTGTCACATTGTCCAAATACCAAGGGGAAAGACATGCTGTTTACTAAAATAGAAAAGAGCTAGCACTAAACTTAAGGAATTCCTTTTTTTTTGCCCCCTTGGAGTTGCATTTTGGGGCCTGACTTTCAGGGGACATTTGCTGTCTCCCCTGTTTGAAAGGGATGGTGACAGAGCTGCCCAGTGAGTCAGCAGGGGCTGGTTAACCCTGTCCCAGCACAGCACTGCCAGCCCTGTCATGGTTTTGTTTATGGATGATACACAGTCTGTGGCTGCTTGTTGTCCTTCAGCTGAATTAGTGCATTATGCCAGTTTTTATTATTCTGAATGCTACTGAATTAATTATATTAAAAAAAACTTCACCAGTGACCTTGAGCAAAAGTTATTTCCAGCAGCACATCTTCCTGCATTTATGTAGTGACTTAATGAATGCCTGCACACTTCCATTGTTCAGCTATTGTTCCACATTCCTGCATGCATGTCTTTGATGGAAACTAATTGTTAGTTTAATTGTATGCAGGAATATTTATGCATTACATGTTTTGGAGCATTATTGCACTAGGTGCTTGTAAAATCATCTGCCAATAAAAACAGGAGATCTAAAAGGGCACGTGCAGTAAGGACTGACCTGCAGGTACACCTGGGAAGCTTTCTGGAAAGCAAATTACTTTGAAAATAACTGTGGACCTGAGCTTAGTCATTCTGCTTCCTGACCAAGTGTGGCTGCACTGTAAGTAGAAGAGGTTTTTTTTTTATCTTGCACAAACCTGGGTGTTCTGTAAACCCAGCTGGTTTTTATCTCCTGTTCTCTCCTCCATCACTGACCCAAATTTGTGTGTAATTGGTAACAGAATAGTCAGCCAGTTTCTGTGCTCAGGTAAAGCTGAGACTATAAAACCTGCCCTCAGTGAGTGGTGCAGTCCTGGCACATCCTGGGGGTTCTGCTGTGGGTGAGGAGGTGGAGTCGCAGTTGTGCTGTCCTGATTTTGTCACATTTGACCTTGGGCAGCTTTCAGGAGCTGTGTTGTTGGGCAAGAGGCTGTTTGTGTGGAGTTATTTTGAAGGATAAAACTGGTTCAAACTCTGTTCTTTCCTGAGAGGTACTTTCTAATAGAGGTTGAGATGCACATGGAGGAACCTGAGGAGAACACCCCCAGCTTTCATTCGCAGCTGATAGGAGGCTGGTACAGTGTGGGGGGCCTTGAGCTCCTGACTGAGAGGGTAAAATTTCTCTCAGTCATCAGCACCAGAAGTGCATTATGAATGTTCTTCAGACTTGTCCATCCAGGGCAGTGGAGGCTGGTTTTGATGTATCTCAAGTCACAGAGGAAGGTGGGCTTCAAGTTAAAGTTCTGTCTACCTTTGAATGATTTGGGGAACTTTGCATCACAAAAAGCAAAACATTGGAGCATTGAGGTCATTCATTATACTTTAAGTTTTGTTGAAAATTCACCAATAAAGTGCATTTGTTTTCCTTTGCTGACATCACGTTCTGCTCTGAACTGCCAGAGCTCCAGAAGGATTTGGACAATGCTCTCAGGGCCAGGGTGGGATTGTTGGGATGGCTGGGTAGGGCCAGGAGTTGAACTCAGTGGTCCTTGTGGGTCCCTTCCAACTAGGGTATTCTGTGATTCTGTGAAAATGAGGAATGCTTTCCATACTCTCTATTGCTGTAGAGCACTGTTAGTTCCTAACCAGAGCTGCCCTATCCCCAGCTGACTGAGCTGCTGTTGTTGTCCCTGTCTTTCCAGTAGCACTGCTGTGTTTTCTATGGATCATCGCTTACCAAGCTAAGCCTGGAGAAAAAAAGAAGGCTTGCCATAGCTCAGGTAATGAGGTAGCTGGTGATATCATCCTGTTAAAGCTTCAAAAAATTGATTATAAAAGATTTCCTATCCTTGAATATTTCAGTCTGGCCTTTCTTTCCATCTTGTGTCTTTTGCAGCTGTAGCTTAGCAGGATCTCTGAGGAAACAAAGGCAATCAGAATATTTCAGGTTTAAATTTCTGGCAGTGCTAAGTCTGTTGAGGTGTCTCAGCCCAACAGGACTCTCAGGTGTGAGGATGAGCTTTGCAAGGGGTAGTTGTGCATCTCCCACTCTAAATCTGCAATCTGCTCTCTGTGAATTTTCTCAGGGGCTGCATTATGGGTACATTAGCCACAGATCTACACTTTTGCAAGAGGAGAACAAAAATTTATAGCCCCTGTTTACTTAATGGTAGGTCAAGAGGCCAGTCCTGCAAATCACTTCTCATTGTAGTTGCTTCAATATGGAAAATATTTCAGGGGAACGCATCCAGCTTTTTTCTCTTCATTTTTCTGTTTCTATCTGATGTTCTTCACACTTGCAACACTGGAGGCCACAGAGACTTTTTTTGGGGAATATAATCTCAGAAAGGAACACTTGATGGAAGCAACTTGTACAAGTGAAATGCTCTTTGTAAAAGGAAATAATTCATGGCTTTTAGCTCTTTCAAACCCATCCTAACACTCCTGCTGAGTTCCTTTCACTGTGAAGTAATGCAGAGGATTAGTCAGCATCATCTAATTAGGCAGCAGCAAAGCAAAAATGGTGTTCAGCAGCCTCTGCCCTGGTTCCGTTTCCATTCATAGGACTTGCCCGTGGAAGCCAAGGACATCTGAGTGATGGCATTGGAAATGTTGGAGCTGCTGTGAGGTGAGGCATGCTCAAATAGGATTTCACCTAGGGAGGAAATCCAAGGTCATCCTCTGCAGTTTTTATACCAGAACAGTCATCCTGTGGTCTGAGTGAGTCTGCAGGTGACTGCAGCACCTCCTGGTTCCTTAATAGCTCTGGTGATGTCAGAGCTTTAATTCTGTCCCATCCTGCTGGAAAAGACAGGAGTGAGAGTTGCTGGACAGCATTTCCTTCCTATTCCTGTAGGTCTGTGCTGCTTTGGTGTCCATACTGGATTGTCCTGTGATGTATCTGTGGCTGAATTCCTTTAAAATGTGCTTTTCACAGTACCTGGAAGGGCTAAAATGGGAGAGGTCACCTTGAAATTTTCCAGGGTGGGCTGATGGTGGAGTCTCAGCATCCAAGAAAACTGTATTTTACACTATAACACACAGGAAGCAGGAGAAAATGGTTTGTTTAGAGAGGGTTGTCTTGGTCCTTTCATTTCACAGCAGCACTTCTGCACATGGTTAGCTGCACTGAAGGGCTCCCAGTGGCTCCCAGTGACCCTGGCCCTCACTGAGGAATGCTGACACTTAGCTCACTTGGAGCACAAGCTGGATTTCACTTCTTTCTCAGTAGTTGACACAGGATTACTTACAGCTGGGAAATTGGGGAAGAACAACTCAGCCTCTTCCCAGTGAAGGTTATTACTGTTAAGCTTTGCCCACCAGAGCATTAGATCAGAATAAAGGAAGGAACTGATCTTTTTGTATTGGACTTTTAAAACAAACAAGCAAAGCTCTTTTCTTAGTAGAACATGGGAGGTTTACCAGCAATGCAGTTGACACTAAATAATTTTAAGCAAAAGACATTGCTGTAAATGAGGATCATCTGCAATTAGAACTGGGACGTGAGAGAGGACAGGATGGGGAAGTGTTCTGCTTATTTCTGTCCAAATTGCATCTTTGGTGTGCAGTCGTTGATCAAATCAGCCTTATTGCTGGTAGCTGGTATTGGTAATGAACCTGTAAATTATTCCATTGTGACTTTTTGTGACTCCCAGTTTCAGTTAAGCTGAACCCACAAGCTCAGCTCCCCGTCCTGTGTGGGAGGAAGGACATGTATCCAAGACTCCCTGATTCACTGCAATGTCCATTTTGGTGCCTGTGAGTCAGTCCGGCTCCTCTGACCATGTTACACAGATGAGAAAAGAGGCAAAATTCCCTCCTGGTACAGCTGCTAAGGAGCTCTTGGGAGGAAAGAGCTGTTGAGAAGTGGGGACTGTGAGATTTTGGTGACGAGGTGCTGCAGTCCTGGGATGGTGTTGCCTTGATGAGAGGGATGAGCTGTAGTGGAGAGGGAGCATGTGGATGGGAATCCAGGGAACTGGGAGAAGGGAGCAACTAGGGCTGAATTAAAAAAAAAAACAAAACCAAACCAAAATTCAGAATTTGAAGAAGTGAGAGAAATCCAATTCCCTTTACCTTTATGCATTATAGGAAAGCTGAGTCTGGAGAAATTATTTTTCCCTGCCTCCCACACCCCCTCAGGAACACCATCTGCAAGTGTTTCTCTTTTCCAGTCTAAGGAGTACCAGAGGAGACTAGAGCTGTTTTTTCCCAGACTTTAGATGGGAGATCTCTAGGGACATGTCTGCCCAACCTTCCAGCCAAGCTTCACTGCTTTCTTCCGTATTTTTCTTATTTTAAATGAATGTCGCCAGTAATAACAAAAGCAACATAACAATTCACTTCAGGGGCTGCAGTAAAAAAAGACTGTGACATGTCTGCCCGTTAAAGACACCTTTGAGGTAATGTTCTGAATGCAGATGAGGTTTGGATCTTCCCATTCCTGCTGCTTTTGCAGGGCTGGGCATATGGCAGTGTCAGGTGGGATCAAGGTGACAGTTTCTGGTCCAGCAGCTCCCCTTTGTGCTCACCCCAGATCCCCATGGCAGTTCTGAGCATTCCAAACCTCGTGTATCACCTTGTCTTTACAGCCTTCTCATCAATGAGAGATGAACTCCAGGAAGAGATCTTACTTTCACAGTGATTTTTTCCTGTTGATTTTTGAAGGGAAAGTGGAAGAGGAACCTTGTGTGAGGCAGTTGTAAGGTGAGTCACGTCTGTATAAATAGAAGTGCTGAGCACATTGGATAAGCTGCAGCAGAAGTGCTTCAGAGCAGGAGAGCTGCCTTGGTGAAATAATCACAGAATTGTGAAGCTTGTCCTTTCAGGCTGCTGCCATGGGGACCTGCACATCAGTTTTTCCTCCCTGCCATCCCCTTCAAGTGCAGGTTCATTTAATATTGTAATTAATGCCTTTTAGACCCCTGAAGTTGAGCAGAGAGCACAAGGGGTGGGGGTGGCTGCAGCAGAGCTGCAGGTGCTGGGCAGGGACTGTGCTGTGCCAGGAGGGATGGGCTGCCCTGGCCTCTCGGAACTGATGCAGGGATTGTCACCTCATTTACACCTGTGCCTTCACTCAGGATCACTTTGGAAGTCCATGGTGTTATTTCTCCAGTTGGCAATGATTTACAGCGTAGAGTGGGACAGTCCTTTACTTCCTTGGCAGTGCTGTCCCCGAAAGAGACACCGGGCAGTCTTCGGGCCCCTTGACTCAGGGTTACTTGAGCACACACAGCCCTTCCCCTCCCCTCCCAGTGTCTAATCTTTGTACCAGATCCCACTGTGGTGTTGAGCAGGTGAAATCCCCTGATGGTGGAATCTATTCTTGAAGTAATTCCCAAGTTTTTGTGTTCTCGTTTAATTTGTGTGTAACAATTTGTTACTCAGTCTTTATTTCAGTCATCTTGGAGTACACTGGCATAAAGCAAGCTGGTTCTTATGGAAGAGGGAGATTCAGAATGGTACAAATCCAGGCATAGTTGGATCTTCTCTTGTTTCCGTGGGGAGGAACCTGGTGATGCCTGTGCAGTTCCTTTTCTCCAAAGCTTCACTTGCTTCAGGCCAGCTGCCTCCATGTAACTTGTCAAGGTTTATTATCAGCCATTCATCCTTAAGCACTGAGAAAACTGATCAGGGTGTTGTGAGTAATTGAGGGTTCTGAAAATCTCCCTCCTGCATAGAACTGCGGGTCATGGACTTTAAAAATAAGCTGGGACAGTCTGGCAGGTACCTGCTTGTTCAGGAAGTCACACACAGAGAATTTAACTGAATCCACCCAAAGTGAATTGGGCAGGAGTCCAGTTCAGTCACAGCCAAGGTGTCCCACCAGCCCTTCTGAGGAATGCCATGGCCAGGTGTCTGCCTTCGTGCTGCACCGAGTGCATTGCAGCTCCAGGATGGCTTTCTTCCTGATCTGCTTTCCCTCCACACTTCACACCAGGCTGGGTGCATTGCTAACAGCTCTTGAAAAGGCTGTTTGCCTCAATAATCTGATCAAGGAGGAACAGAGAGATTCTTTCCCTTTACTCTTTCAACAAAAGAAGAGGAGCCTGTCTCACTATTTATTGCTGGGCTCCCTTTGTTTTTTTAACTAGGCCAGCACTAAAAATGGAAGTGAAGATCCCAGAAATTTCTTTTGATTAGCTGTAAGTTTGAAGAACGATGTGCAGGGGAGAAGCTGGAGGAACACAAGCTACTGAGGATGCTGGAAAACACTGAATCACCCATTTGGGTCCTCAGATGCCACATAAAGCAGGAGCTTGCGACTCCAAATATGAAAACAAAATTAGTCTCTCAGTAATATGGACACTTTTTTATTACTTTATTGGATTTTTCTTTTTTTATTGGCTTATGTTAAAGTGGCATTTCAAGCCTCTCTTGGAATACATGGGCTGTATATATAGCTTAATTTCATCAGCCTTTCTGTAAAGAAGCACTGGGAGAGGAGCAATGTTTTCTTTTTGCAAGATCTAGTTTATTTGTTTTCCTCTCTCTCTTCCTTCTTCTTCTTCTGTTTTCTTTTTCCTGTAGAAGTGTCATGACATTCAACAATGATAAAAACATACAGAATCTTACAGAAATGTAATTTGGAAATTTGGATCATTTTTTAAAAGATTCTTAATTATATGCACTGTGAGACACCCAGGAGAAATTTTTAAAGAGATGGTTACTGGCTTAAATATTCAACAGGATTATTTATCTGATGATTATTAATAATTATTATTACTTTTATTGTTATTATTAATAATAAGAGATATAATAATAATAAGATATAAAATATATAATAAGATAATAATAATAGCAGAACCTCTGTCCAACACTAAATTTGGGGTTTGCTTTCATTGTTGACAGTAAGTTTGGCATGAAAACACAGAAGCTGAATTTATATGGTAGCAATAATTCTGGAGGAACAGAGCAGGAATTCCTTCTATTTGATTGTTATCAGGAATGCGACTCAAAATAATTCTTCAGACTGTGATTCCTTGTAGTACTCTCATATATAACCCACCTAAAAGGGCTAAATTAAATACTGCATCACTTTACAGGAAATCCATAAAGGTTTTAATTTGAGATTGGTGGCTAAATCAGTGCTTATTGTGTCCCATGCCCAGGAATCCAGCCACAGCAAGGATAAGGTTTTCATTAGTCTGCTTTAATGGCTTTAGTTTAGATAAAAGGGGAATGCTGTGCCAGTAGATGGGCTGTGTGACAGGACTGCAGGCAGACAAGGCTGATGCACCACCTTGGCTGGTGTATGCAGCACTTTGTGCATCTTCCTGAGGGCAGGCTCTGCCTGGCACAACTCGGGTGATCCAGGACTCCGTGCCAGCCCTGAGCCTCTGGCTCCTTCCCTGGGGCTGGGCTGGGCTCCTGTGCTTTGTCCTGGCAGGCAGAGTCTCCTCAGCTGCACCAGAGCTCAGCTCTGCTGCTGCCTTCAAACTGAGAAAACCTCTTTGCAATCTCCAAAGGGGCTCAAACGTTACTTTTGCTGCCCCAGGAATGTTCTTGGAGGAGATTTTGTTAGAGACAGGTTATATTGCTGAATACATCAAACCATCAGTTTTGTCTGCTGTGTAGGAGCTTAAATCAGGAATATTTGTAGTCACTTTCCTTCTTCACCTGTCTTTCTCCTGCCTGTGATAGTAAAATTATGCCAAGTGATTTTTATTTTATCTTCTTTATAATAAATATTTCTGTGCTTTTTTTGCTTTGGAAGCAATGTTGGGAAATCATTTGGGCATCAGGCACTGGGATTGAAATTGAGGAACATGACTTATTAATTTCAAACTTCTGCCTAAAGATATATTTGGAGACATTATTTTAATTAGTGGTTCACCCAGTGGGTCACTTTTAACCCATCTGACCCTTTCAAAATCCTATTCTAGGCATGAAATAGAAGTTCTATTCCTGTGTGGAACTTCAGATTATGGCACATTGTTTGTTTAGAATTAACATTGTAACAGGGAGCTGTAGATCTCCATCCTGAAAACTGATCAGGGATGGTTTGGGTTGGGAGGGCCCTTAATGCACCCCTGCCCTGGGCAGGGACACCTTCCACTACGCCAGGTTGCTCCAAGCCCTTCCAACCAGGCCTTGGACACTGCCAGGGATGGAGTGGCCACAGCTTCTCTGGGTGGAATAGAAACATAAAAGGCAGCAATTCTGTAGCTGTAACCCAAGGTTGATGTGTTGGTCACTGTGTGCTCTGGGAGAGGGAACTTGCCCCAGAAGTGTCAAGGAAGGAAAAGGCATCTGGATGTGCTGGTTCACAAGGGTGTGGGGTTGCACTTAGGGAACCTGCTGAGTTGCATTTTTCCATAAATTACGGTGCTTCAGCATGCCCAAACTTTTCATTCTGCAGTGTCTGCTCTCCATTTACAGGCAAACTTTTTCTAATGCTTTTAAAGTCCACTGTTGTTTGAGTTGCTTGTTTCTTTTAATCTCTTTCTTTTTCAAAAATGTTTTCTCCTTTTTTCCTTTCTCCTCCTCAATATATCTTCCCCCCTTCTTATTCATGCACAAGGCCTCTCTTACGGAAAATTTGTGTTTCTCCACCTTTTTTATGTCTTGTAGGTTACTTTGTCATGTGGTGGGAGTGAGGGACAGCAAGAAAAAAAAGTGGCAATCTTTAGATCTTTACTAAAACCACACTTGGTAAGACTTTACACTTTTAGATATGCTTTCCCTGAGCAACTATCACTTCCAATGCTCACTTCGCTAGTCAGAAAGACATTTTGAGTCCCTTTCATTTTCATAATCTTCATTTAAATGCAGCCCCTTGAAGTCTACGAGTGATAATTGGACACACAATTTACTAGTTCTGGAATGCTAGGTGTTTGGCACTAACAGAATTGGAATGCTGTGAGTCCTCCTATTTGTTCTGGAAAAGATATGTCTGAGCTTTTCTGTAGTGATTTAAAATGACAGGGATAGTCTTGTTTTCATTTTGCAAATATTGGGCCTTCTTGCAGGTAAGCCGTGTATATAACCTGTGTGTAAGGTTATGTATTGAAAGCAAATCCATAAGCAAAGCTGATCATTTGGAGAGCCTGCAGAAGCCTGAGAAATAAATGCATTCTATATGTAACTGTTTAGGAATATGTAGTTTAAATTTTCTTTCTTTTATAAGATCTTGATTTTCTTAAGCTTATTGCATGTGTTTAGGGTTTTTTTCTAATTTCATTTGTAAAATTGTTCTGTGTTTCCCAGATAATAGGACACAGAAAAAAGACCATTACTGCCACTGCAGATCAGAGGCCCTTAGCAGAGGCACTAGCTCTGGCACCAGTTCTGCTTCACAATTGCAGCCCTTAGGCATGAAGTTGTCAGAAACATCCAAGTAATTACCTCGTGTGCTTGAAATCTATCTGGTGCTTCCCAAGATTCATCCCTGAGGAGTTGTTGGCAGTATTTGTTTTCACACTGGAAATATGAACATATTTATCAGTTGTATAATAGCGCTGATCCTTTTAAACAAGTTTCATAAGTCCCCCATGGAGTGGTCACAGAACGACAGGATCAGGTTGGATCTAGGTTGGAAAGGCCCTCCCAGGCCATTGAGTCCAACCTGTGCTCAATCCTCACCTTGTCACCAGGCAGAGCACTGAATGCCTGTGCTGGTTTGACAGTGCCTTCCTTGGACACCTCCAGGAATGGGGACTTCATCACCTCCTTGGGCAGCCCCTTCCAGTGTTTAACAACCCTTTCTGTGAAGAAATTCTCTCACCCCATTCTTTTGGGTGTTGGTGCCAGTGGGGATGTTCTAGTGAAGCTTTTGACCCAGGGTAAATGTCATCTGCATGGTCAGGTTTGAAGGTGTGTTTATGTTTGAAGACATACCTATTTTCGAGAGGGGTGCAGAATTTTTCATCTGATGCTTTTATTTGTGTTCAAAGAGCAGTCTCTAAATCTGTTGTGGCGGATGTGCACTTTTTTATAAAAATACCCACCGTAAATATTGATTATGATGACTTCTTTGCACCAAATTACAATGTGCCTGTGCCAGGGCATGAGTCACCTGCCACCCCACAGTTGTCACCCAGGAGTCTGACACTCTTGTTTCTTTTTATACGTTTGACTTAAACATAGTGACTTACTCATTTCCCTCCATTCCTCTGACAGAATCTGAGTCTCAAGACATCTTAAAAGCCATGTGTGGATTGTTGAGACTTTAAAAAGGGACAGCCTGTTCTTCCTGGAGAGAAATCAGAGGTGTTGGGTTTGATGGGTCTCCAGTGGGACTGGACAAATAGGCACAAGTGATTCCACATGATCTGTGTGTGTTCCCCTGTGAACAGTGGCCTTACCTTACCATGTCACCTTGTGCAGCTACTCTGGGGAGTTGTGTCTTGCTCACAGTAGTAGGTGCTGAGTAGGAGCAGCAGTTGGTGCTCCTATAGTTGGTGCAGGAGCTGTGCCCTGGTGCAGGTCTGATCTTCAGCTACCCATGATTTACTGAAGGCTTCTCTGCTGATGCATAACATGCTGCTCTGCTATACTATTTACAATTATCTTATATTGGGTTGAATGAAACACTAATTTCCTTTCACAGTCTGTGAAAAAAATTGCTACTTGTTTGGTTTCAGTGAGTGCTCAGGGGTGAGCTCAAAGGGCTTATTTTGGCTCAACAAAATATGCAGAAGATTGTCTGCCTTCCTTGCTTGGCTCCACGTGATGATTTTTCTTCGTCCTGCTTTACTGAGGAAGAGGAAATCTGTATGGGTGAGCCAGCATGGCCTGTGAGGGATGGGGAGACAGAGTACAAACCACAATGGGTGGGGGAGAAGGAGTGGTAATAATTGTAAAAATACCACCTTTTTGCTGAGTGAAATATGTCCAGTACAGGGTAAGAAGGGTATTGCATTGCAATTGCATTGCATTTACCCATAACTAAATGATCAACTGCTATATTGTGTGAATATGCATTGTAAAGGGCTATGCTTAAAGTAAAACCCAGCCTTGCTGCAGAACTGTGAGGATGAAGACAAATAGCACATGAAATCCTCAGTTTATTCCAGTTACTGAGAAAATGCTTTAAATCTGTTTTGCAGTTTGTGTTTCATTTTAGTTACCTGTGGATGTGGGGATGTCTGGAAGTGTTACATTGTGGAGACAGGAGAGACTGGGTTTGAAACTGCTGTTTTTACACCTTGTGTGCTCATTACATTCTGGAAACTTAATGTGGAAGCAGCTTTTTAGCCTGCTGTGGACAATTCCCAGTTTTCCTGCTGCGTGTTCAGCAGGGCCGGGTTGGGGGCCAGGTGGCCAGGGGTGCCCGAGCCTTGCAAACCAGCCTGGCTGAGCTCTCCTGCCTCTGGGCTAAATTGCACTGGACACACCTTGGGGTTTATTTACCAGACATATTTTTGGAACATCTTACAGCTCATTTTTCTAGTACATGTGTTCAACAGCTTCTGTTATTCCCTTTCCCACCAAACCAATAATGAAATTCCAGAATGGTTTGGGTTGGGAGGGATCTTAAAGCCCATCCTGTCCCACCCCCTGCCATGGGCAGGGACACCTTCCACTATCCCAGGTTGCTCCAAGCCCTGTCTAACCTGGCCTTGGAGACTTCCAGGAATGGGAGTGTTAGGAATTCTGGATGTTGGGCCTGGGGAGCGGGGCTGGAATATCCTTTTCTGTGTGTCCTTTTTCCCTGGCATTACACATTGATGTTTTCTGGCTATAACACACACCCAGGCTTCTCACATGGTGTTCTCCATGCAAAACTAATTAAAAATTTTCTAAAAGATTCCCCAGGCTCTTTCTCTACTATTTTCCTGTGGTGTTTCATAGGTTTATTATAGCTTAAAATGTTTAGATTATACCCATAAGGAAAGCAATTAACAAAAATCTGTGCATCAATGGATTGTAATGAGAGAAAATTAGATTTGTCTTTCATCTTCTTTTCTTTCTGTTTCAGAAAAAGTGTAATCTCCCTCATGTTCAAAACAGCCATTTTATTGTCATTTAACTGTGTGCTATGTTAAAAAGCTTTCAGTGGTGTGGAAAAAAATATCCCAGAAGCCGTACTGTGATAAAATACAGAACTTATCTTTTAGCAAAAAGCATTTTTGTCCAGTTTTTAACAAAATCAGTGATTTTTCGTGAAAAGATTAGGATAAAAATGCATTCTATGCTTTGAGTGTTTTTCTGAGTGGTAGCCAGAACTGATCCTTACTTTGGAACATTAGAGGATGAGCTAAAGCTTGGAGGTGCACTGGTTTTCCTTGGGGGTAGGAGTAGGAGCAGCATTTCTTGCTTTGCAACATTTGTGTTATGTAACATAAGATGTACATTTCCATGCATTATCCCCTTCTCCAGTGTTTAAACACAAAAATAAACCCCACCAGTAACACCAGAACCATCCTCTCCTTGGATCTCAGTGATCTCGTCCTTCTCCATGCAGAGTGAATGTCAGAACGAGAGACACTGAGTGAAGTTTCCATGAATATTACTCAAGCCTCATAAAACAGAATATTCATGTGTTTATAGCACTGGAATGGAGGAGAATTTGCAGATACAGAGCTGTGATTGACCAAATAAATGCCCTGCAGGCAAAGATAAGACTGTCCCTGAACAATGAAAAATTTCAGCTGTATTTTGGAACTTGCTGCATGTTGCATTTCTGTCCTGTTAGCTGTTTCTCTGTGTTGAGGTGGCACCTTCTGTGAAGGACAAACTCCACACCTCATTTATTTGGGGTGTTCTGGCTACTTGTGTTTGGAAGTAGTTGGTGCTCCAGTGCCGGGCGCAGATCACAGCCTCTTCCAGGGGGTTCTGAACACTCCTGTCTGTGCTGCTGGCTTTTCTCTGGGCTTTTCTGAGCTCCCTGACTTTCTGTGCAGCCCCAGCCCTTCCCAGGGCTGTGAGAGTCACATCCAGGTACCAGCAGTGTTCCAAGTCATTTCTGAGCTTCCTCATGGCTTTCATTTATTTACCTCCTAAAAGCCCTGATACCTTTGCACAGCTGGAAAAAACCTTGTATAAAGGTGAGTTCCCAATTTGAGGTGACCTGTGTGATGCTGCTTGACACACAAGCTTTAAATTAAGTTAATACCAAGCATCTCCTAATTTCCTCTCCCAGTCCTACCCTGCAGTGCAGAACTGTCTGGATTTTGTGTGAGACACTGAGCTGATCCTTCCTGCTCCTTCTCCTGTGTCTCCCACTTTGACAGTATTGTGTTTTGTCTCCCTTCAGCAGTCCCAGCTGATTTAACTGGATTTCTTTCCCTTTTTCCCCTTTCAAACTTGCTGGAGAGCATGGGAGAGACTGTCACCTGTGTTGTGCTTGGAGAGGGAATGCTTTGCATAGCCATTTTTCCAGAGCCAAGAAAATAAATCTCTATTAGCATAGCAATGTATCCTATGTCTGGATAAATGACCTGGCAGAGTAAATCTTGTACTTTGTCAAGTGTTCTTGGAGTCAAAGCGTCAAGACACCTTGTGTCAGGACCTCTGGATAATTGATTGAACTTTGGCTGGATTTTGTTAGCATTTCATTTGCCCATCAAATCTATGGGCATAAAATGTTGATTTAGGGGCAGTAGAAGGACAGTGTTTAAAACCAAGTGGTGTTCCTCAGCTTTTTCCAACCTCTCTTCATTGGTTTAAAAATTGCAAGACTTGCTTGAAAAAGGTTGATTTTTAAATTGTAGCAGCATAAAGTAGTTTCTTAGGAAGCAACTTGGGAAAGGAGATACAGGACATTTTGTAATAATGAAGGAGAGAAAAAATGGAAAGAAAAATATGGTTAAGAGGTTGTGGAAGGGCTGAAGTAATAGCAGGACAATGAAGGATGCAAGTGGGGGTGATAAGGTGCAGAGCAGGAAACAAAAGATGAGAACTTGAAAGAGAGCAGTTGAGTAGGAACCTGATGAAGGAAAGCAGTGAAGAGATGTGAAGAGCAGGGCAAAGTGGAAGTTGCATGTCAGGTTTTGAGGCATTTGATATGGCTTGAAACACACGTAAGTAGAGGAGGAACAATTCTGAAAATGTCTTCTAATAATATGAGAGCATGGCAGAGGACATGAGGGGTTATTTAAAGATACCTTCCTGTGCAGTAGTGTCTGTGCAGAATCCAGCTTCAGTCAAATGAAGCTTCCTGAAGGATTCACAGACTCACCTCTCTGGGATGTCTGCCCTGACTTCTCCTCAGTCCCAAGTCACTGATCTCTGAGGAAATAGTGCACATCCTTTTATGGGTTAATGTGGAGAACTTGGCATGACTTGCACTGAGTGCAAGCTCTGAGAGGTTACACAGGCTGCTTTGGGAATGTTTGAGTAATCATTACTCTTCTGACTTTAAACTCCCTGCTTTTCACAGGGAGGACATCAGCAACATCCTTTACTAGATGAAGTACTTGGATGCTGAATGTGGAGAAAGAAGGTTTAACTGCCTGCACAAGATTGGAAAGAATAGAACTGACAGATTGTACAGGTGGAGATACTTAAACTACAGTATCTGCAAACTTTAGTGTCTGAACAGGCAAAACTATAGCCCTGTTTCAGAGAAGGTCAGTCAGAGTGAAAGGAGAACGATGGCTGTGATAAGAGCAGGCAGTGACATATAAGAGAGAAATTTTCTCTTTCTCACCTTGCAACTGTCTTGGGGGACATTTTAAATGACAGCTTTCATCCAGGAGGGGACTGAGGTGAGATAGAGGCAGAATTATTGCTAGAGCTATTACAGTATATTCCTTGTGAGTCAAATCATATTTGCCTAATATAAAACTAGAGCGGCTCATTGCCAGCTTTACACCTGGGGAAAAAGCAAACCTGGAGTCCTTTGCAGGACTGTGTATTTAGACACTGAGTGCCTGACAGCTACACCAGAGATGCTTAATGCCATTCCTAGCTCTTCCACATGGGAAGCTCCCTGCTGTGCAGGTGTGGAGTCAGATTTCTCCTGCTGCAGAGGAAGGACGGTGCAATCCCATGGGATGCCTTCCTGCAGCCTAAGGGTGCGCTGCTCTGGTGGTCTGGACTGTCCACAGGGCTCACAACCCACACACATTTCTCAGTTCCTATGGCAAAAGAGAGGATCAGCTTGTACTTAGAGAGCGGCTGGGCTGAAAAGGGTCTTGGGGAAATGTGGAACAATGCTCAGAAAAGACAGGGATGGACAGCTGAGGGAAGCATTTGAAATTTTTCAAGTCCTGTGCAGTCTTCTCTGGTTATAGATACATGGATGCTCAAATCACTTGCAAGATGTTCTTTCTGTGTCCTTGCTAGTGCAGAGTTCTTGCTCTGTGAGTTGCTGTCTTTTGGGGGTCAGATGCTGTGACCTGGGGGCAGTGAAATGTGTCTGTGCTGCTGCCAGTTGATCTGTGCCCCCAGTGCTTGGACTTTGTTACTTTTCACCACATTCACTCTCAAACTGTGGCTCTCCCTTATGGGCCCCTTCTGTCATCCAGCTTTAATGAACAGTTCCCCTCTTGGCCGTGAGTTTTAAGGGTGGTAGAGCTCTTCACAACAGTGTCAGGAGCTCAAACACCTCTTTTGCGTGAGCTGCCTCTGCTTCTCCCTGCTGCTGAACCTGCTCCTGTTTTCTCTGAGGCTGGAGAAACCCAGACCTTATGTGTGATAATTACTGTGCTTGCTTCCCTCTCTCACATCTCTGCTCTCTATCCCTCAGGAGATTTCTTGTCCTTGTAGCTTATCTTGAGCTTTCTCAAGGTTCGGTGAGACAAGTTTTCAAGGCTTAAGCCAGGTGGAAACAAGTCCAAGGAATGAGCTGCTCCCCGGCAGCTGCAACACTGATGATCTATTTTCTCCATTAGGAACTTGTGAAAATGTAAATTTTTAACAAAGGTTGCTGTTTCCTTTGCACGGCAGAGTTCTCTTTTGCCATGCCTAAGACACCTTTGAGGCTAATACCTCTGAGTGCCTGCTTGTTCCCTGAGGAGTGGTGCTGAGGGATTATGGACAGTGCTGAACAGAGCAGGTGGATCACACACACAGACACACCTTGGGCACAGCACCACAGGACAAGCACAAACTTGTCCTGAGCAGCAGCTTGCTCAGACTTTGGGGGAGGAAGAAAGGCAGTGTGGGAATGCTCAAATTACTCATCTAGTTGCTCCACAAGGCTAGTTTCCCTTTACCCTGGAAGAAGGTTTTGCTGACAGGGAGTACCTGTTTCTTCTTTTGGCAGGGATTCCACCAGTGAAGATTGTGGTTCATGACTTAAAAACACATGCTGTGTGTGCCAAGCAGGACTTGGAGCCAGGCAGGGGCTCCGTGGCTTCCTCTTGGTGTGCTGTGTCTGGTCTGAATTCTGAATATCCTACTGGAGCTTGACACTTGTGCATTTTATAATGCAAACTCAAGAGACAGGATCTGGGTTTTCAGTGTGGTTTTGCCTCTGGAGTGTCAGCCTTTGCAACATTAGGGTTGTGCAGGAGTGCCACAGAATGTGCCAATGTCTTTGCACAGGTGCAGCACCTGATGACTCAGCCTGACTCAGGTTCAGGAGGGGGATGTGGGACACTCAGTTCCATGTGTTTGCTTGGCATCTCTAGCAATGACTGTGCTGCTGAGTGTTCCTTTTACAGCCTGTCTTGTAGAAAAAATTGCATTTGACACCTTTAAACACAAGTCTTGGTTGGGAGCTGAAGCTCTCCCACATTATGTACCCAGTGTGAGTGGAGCTTGGTCTCCACATCCCAATCACCCTCTAACTGTGAGCTGTTTTCAGGGTTGGGTTTTCACTGAGATTCTGAATGCTTTCTCCTCTCCTTCCCTGATAAACACATACACTCTGCAGTTTATGAAATCAGTAACACATCTGCAGCAGATTGGTGCAGGAAGGAATTCAGTAGAACAGAGGTCTGAGATGCAATAACTGTCCTGGAGGTGCAATAATGCATGGCTGGGTAAATGGCCCTAAAGATGATTAACTGGGAGGTGTGCAGCAGTGGCAGTACACTTCTGTTTAAAGTGGAGCCTTGGGCGTAGCTCTTGCACTTCTGGAGAATGTGCAGGAATGTCCCTCTGGACAGGGGTTGGGAGGTGCCTGCTCAGCACTTCTGCCTTCATATGGGAGCTGCAAACAGCCCTTCAGAGGCTCATCCAGCCCTGGCTGTGCCTGAGGAGCCTGTGATGTGGGCACAGCTTGAAAGGTTTTTACATATGTTTTGTCAGTCACAAAGTTCAGCCTGGTTTTCTCTTTCATGTGCTGTGATTCACTGAGTCCTTCCGGTATAAATCCACCATTTTTCATATAAAATTACATTAAACAGCCCTTGAACATCTGCCCTTTGTGGCTGGGGGAGGCAAATGTCCTGTCATAATTCTCAGGAGAGAGCAGTTTGTGACCTATATCATTAATTAGCAATGAAATAGTTCTCAACTTGGGCTAGCAGCAAGATTTTTCTTTTAAATATTTTAGGTTCTTAGTTCCAGCTGTCCAGTTGGTCTTTGTTTCCAGAACTTACTTCAGTGCATATTGAGCAGCACCTCAGCTAAAACTCTAAAATTGCTAAAATTGTAAAATACCCTACAAGAATAGTGGTGCTTCAAATAATTTACTCAAAATTTTGTATATCTTAACATTGAACTATTTTCACATTAAACTAATTTACTTTTGGAAAAAAAATGATCCTACAGTGTCTTATCATGCATACATTATTATTGGCAATCCATTTTTAATGAAAAATTATGCCCAGAGCAAGGGAAGAAGGCTTGTATCATCCTTGGTCTTTCTCTGCCTAGATCGAAGAGGTTATATTTAAAATCCTCTCTTGCTTGGCACTTTTATCTTCTTAAATGGAATAGTGTTTAAACTCAGAGAAACTATCAAAGGTGGAAAGAAAGTACTGGTAGAGGTGAGAAATGGTAAAGAATTGCATAATCCTGTTCCTTAAGTGGTTGGCAGAAATTTCTGTTAGAGAATTGTCTGAAACAGGAGTTGCTGTTGCAGCATCCCAAAATTTATTTAGGTGGTACAAAGCTGAATCATTATGTAATCAAATTATCCGTGTTAGCTCTATCAACCTGAAGTTAAGTAAATTGGTCATGGGTGCAGCCATGTCATAGAGCAGCTTTCCAGGTTGGAGATTTGTTTTCAATTTGATTCTGAGCCACCCCATTACTCCAAGGATTAAGAGATGAAATGTTTCCAAGCCAATTGCTAATTTAACAGCAAATTAGAGCTTGCAGTTAGTGATACCTCTCTGCTCTAGTTTCCTAATTGAAAAAACAGCAACAAACCCCCAATTAAAGTCACACTTTTTGGTTTTGTTATTGTGATGATTCAAACCCTAAATAGAGTGAAAGCAAAGCTAACTGGATACAGAGATCTTGTGTGCATTAGAAAAATGATCCATTACTGTCAAAACTTACCTCCAGCAGAAAGAAGCCAGCTCATGTTGCAGGAAACCTGTGAGGTTACATCAGACCATTGCAGTTTTGAGCCTGGTTGTCGAAGAGATGTCTTAAAGATCTTTTTAAATGTAACACTTGGACATGCACAGTAGTGTTCCTAACAACTGGTGAATTCTAGTTAGCTGTGAAACAAAATCCTTTTTATTGTTTAGCTGTACAGTCCCAAGCCCTGGCCTTGGAAAAAAGGTTGTGCTGCCCTGAAAAAATGTACAGATAAAGACCAAGAGAGGCTCTGGCCTTGGCAGGTTTGCAGCTAAAGTGCAGAACAGGTAGCTCTGGATGAGGAGAGAGGAGCTGGAGGTGGGATCTCAGCATGGAGACACGGGAAGCAGCAGCAGGGCACAATCCTCTGCAGTGCCCCCACCACCTGCCTGTGCAGGGAGTGCATGTGCTCAGTCTCTCTGCACTGAAATGCACCTTCTCTCTGCTTGTCATAGGTTCCAGGTAGCTGGGAGATCTTGTGGAGCTGTAGTGAATACATTTCCCTCATTTTTCCCCACAGCTATTTCGACTCCTCTAAGCAGGCTAGTAGACCTTAAGCTGTAGCAGATGCTGTGTGGACAGTGTCTGTTGTGCTTTTATACTTTATCACTTTCTGAAGTGACAGCTTTGGTTTTGCTTTGGTTCTGTTTCATTCAGCTTGGATTGGACACTGTTCACCAGGAACTATGGAACTGGGATTTAGCCTCACTCCTTTAAGCAGAGGTTTATCTTCTCTCTGTGGTCACCTTAGGGTCCAGTATTTTATTGTAGTACACATGAGTGGAGAATTTCCACAGGGTTTCTCACCTTGTGTTCTCATTCTGTTGGTGCCTTGGGGTTTTGGACCACTGGAGACCTCTGTCCTGGCTCTGTCCCCATCACTTCATGCAAATCCTTCACTTCTCAGTGTGTTTTTATTTTTTCCTCTCTTGGAATTTGAATTAACTTCCGCACTCCAGTCAGAGAGGTCAAGCCTACCAGTTGAGGTTCATAATCCCTGGGATGAATCCACCCAGTATCCCGTGGTCTCTGTCACTGGGAGCTGCAGCTGAGGGGTCCAGGGTCAGGAAGGGTGTTGAAGCAGCTTCCTGCAGCCCAGCAGCCACTGGTGCAAAATTAGAACGGCTTTTTTTCTTAAATGGACATGTTGTTTCCAATTAAGTTCTTCTATCTTTAGGTTGTCCCATTCCTGCATGTCTGTTTTGGTGAAACAAAGAAAAATTAGCATTGGGAAAGAGGGATTTGGAAAGGATCATTAGGCTTTCTAGGCACAGAACGGGTATAACCTGTTTGACTTTGCTTTGACTTGACTTTTCCAGGCTGGAATCTTCTCTGTCTCCTGTAAGTGCTGAGCTCATGCTTGGCCTGGCTGTGTCCTTAGGCATCAGGGCTGATGAAAGGGGCTATTGTCACTCAGTTATACAGCATTTAGCAAGCAGCGCCGATCCAGCCACTACAGACTAAAAGAGAACAGTTATATGGACTGTTCGGTATAATTTGGGGTTGTACAGCCTCTTCTGTTGAATTTTAAACAAAAAGGTGGTGTTTTGGAAATCCTTTAGTCTTTCTGAACTTGGTGTGTTGCTGAGTCCAAAAAGCATACAGAATTTTACCTCCTCAAAATCTTCACTTACACTGACAACCCTCAGCATCCCAGTTGAAAGGAGCTATGTGCAAAACCTTTAGATTCCACATGGAGTTTCCATGGACTGTGGCCCGACAATATCCAGTATTGCTACAAATTCTAGCTTGTACCTTCCAGCTTCAGGCAGGAGTAGCAGTGATAACAATACAGAAAATCTTGAGCCGTTTCCAGAAGTGAGAACAGCTCTGCATTCTGTACCAATACAAAAAGATTAAAATGACTTGATGAAGGTCACACAACAAGCTGATGGCCAAGCCAGGACTGAGGGCCATCCATCATCCAGGCTTTCCTCTTATTCGCTAGACCTCAGTGCCTCAGATGGAGAGCTCATCATTCTCAGTGCTGCACTGCTGGTCTGGTGAAGGATTTCAGTCTTTTAATGGAATCTGAAAGTTGGGTTGTAATAATTATTTTTCCTTTCTGGTTTGGTGTGTGAACTAGAAATTGTAATAGCAGTTTTTACACAGCTCATTTTCAAACTGGCTGCATAAACAGAAATAAATTAAAGCTTACAGGTCTCTGGGAACGCAGTAAATATTACCCTGTGTTCCAAAAGGAGGAAGTAGAACAGCAAACACATTAATGTGATATATCCAAGGTTAACCATTTGGCAGAACTGGGAATAACTCCTGCTCGTATGGTCCTTACTGGTCACTTGTTTAAGTGTTATTTAGGGGTCGGACCATGCAGAGCAGGTGAAAACATCCCTGCGTGGATCCGAGGGACGAGGATATGGAGGTGGTCAGGACGAGAGATGCCTTTTCCTTCTGCAGCCGGGAAAGGGTTACAACTGAAATGCCTGTAGCAGCCTCGGGAAAACATGAATCGGTGCTGCTGAGGGAGTGCAGGATGGGAGCCCAGATCCGCGAGCTGCCTTGTGTTTTTCCTTTATAAACACCCCTTTTTGGGGGGGTTAAACCCGGGGCTCCGGAGCATCGCGGCGGGGCTGGCGCGGGAGCAGCCCCAGCCGCTGCCCCTTCCTTCCCCCGGCAGCTCCATCGCGCTGTTGCCGCGGCTCTGTACGTGCTCTGTGTGCGCTCTGCTGTGTGCTCTGTGCTGCTGTGTGCGCTCTGCTGTGTGCTCTGTGCTCGCTGTGTGCCGTACACGCAACATGGAGGGAGGGACCGGCGCCGCCGCCGCCGCCGCCTTCCCCGGCAGCCGCTCGGCCGCGCTCGCCGCGGTCACCGCCGGAGCCCGAGCGGGGAGCGGCCTCGATGGATCGCACAGGTCAGTGCCAGCCGTACCCTCAGGACGCTCCTCCGGGACGAGCCTCCCTTCCCCTCCTTTATTTCAACCCTCATCAATGGCGTGCTGAGAGCGTATCTCCGAGGGATGTAATTGTTTCACACTTGGTCGGAGCCAGCGATGCCTAATAAAAATGTAGAGCCGGATTGAGGAAGGCAGGCGTGGGGTTTCCACCCAGCAAATGCAAGTTCATTTTAATATTTGCTGTATTTTAAAACCCATGTAAATGAGCGTGTGTCTTAAGTGGTTGAGCGTTTGAATGGAGAAAGGTTAATTGCCTGCTTCAGCCACATTATGCTGTGTAGCTCCCACCAGCATGGAGAAAGCAGACAAAGTCTAATTTTGCATCCAGTCCTTTTTGTGACAGCAGTTCTTGAGGCATTTTTGGGTGAAGTGTGTAGAATGTGGTTATCAGCATGACGGAAAATGCATTTTTGCTGTTAACAAATGTTCTATATCCTGTGCATAGCAGAGAGGAGCACACAGTGTGTACTTGGTGTGAAAGCAGCAATAGTCACAAGCTCTGTGCTGAGTGTATTTTTTTTTGCTTTCTAATGGATCACTAAGAGCTATTAATGGGATATGGGTTTAGGAGCAGTAGTTCTGGAGGGCCAGGTTATCATGTGTATTGTTAAAATTCTTGTGGAATGAGACAGTGCTGATTATCTTCAGAGCAAATAATTTCCTTCACCCTGGGCTCCGGTTTGTGCTGTGCCTGATAGGAAGTATGCCTGGTGCTGCTGCAGTTCAATTGGGATTTTCTACTTCAGGGCTGACAGTGAATAAATACTTACTGGTGAGGAAAAAAGAAGGGAACTGTGGGCCCAGTATCATTTAAAATTTGCTGTTGCCACCTCCCTGGGTTACAGATCAAGGCAGTTTTACCACACCAGAAGTTATTTATGAACCAAGGTGCCAGAAGCTGGAGATGCAGGTTCTTAGTTCACTGTTTAAGACATTATCAACAAAGTCTTGGTAATTTATGCTGACTCCTCCTACTTCACTTACACTGCCAGAAACTGAAGGAGAGTGGCTCACATCAGGACGGCAAAATTTCTTTGAATTTGTCTGTTTTTTTCTTTCTTCCTTGAAGTATTTATCCTCGGGAAAGCTGCTGCTGGTTATCTGCTCATTGTTTGACTTGGGCACTGTGGGAAAGGTTGGAAAATTTTGGTTCCACTTACTTGGAAACAAAACTGTGTTTAAAAATGTAACAGTGTCTAGGGTGCTAATGCTGAAGTCTTTACACTTCCCAGCTGCCTTTGTCATGGAAAAAGCACAAAATGCAGTATACTGGCAATATGTTGTTACCCAAAGATAGAGCCACATGCTTGCTAGAGGGGATTTTGTAAATAGGAACTACAGGATTTGTGTTTGGTGTGAATTCCCTTGGGAATGAGAGCTCTGATATTTGTGAGAAGCTGGCAATGTCAGTGTGTGCAGGATGAGGTTTCTGGCTGAAGACAGACAAAGTTTAGAAGTGGTTTGATAAAATTTATGCAGTTTTCCTCCAAATGGATCTTGTTATCCATGAAGTCTGCAGACAAACTAGGTTTTAGTTCTGGCAGTGACATCCCCTTTTTTTGTCACTTGTGCAGAGAGTCCAGAGTGTGATGGAAGTCAGGATGAGCTTGTTAAGGGTGAGCTTGTTGGCGCTCTGAAGGGAGATCTCTTGCTCATGTCCTGCATTTCAGCGTAGAGATAAAATTGGTATTGTCTTTTAAAAGCAAAGCTTGCATTTAACAGGATTATAGGAGTATTCTTAACTTCCTGTTCTCACTCCAGTGCTCCTGATGGATGCCTGGAGTGCGGGGAGTTTGCTGGTTATTGATGTCAAAGTGAACGTGCTGTGCTGATGGAGATTTTCTTCAGTAAAAACATCCTTTTCCAAGTGGCACATCGGGGGGCTGCAGAGTCCTTGCCCTACCCGTAACAGTGGCTTTGGGGCTGGAGGGGAGAGGGGCAGAAAGCAGCAGTGGTGAGCTCATGCCAGGACAGTGGCTGGGAGGACAGGGGCAGAGCTGTGTATGTTCCTGGAATGGGGAATATCTGAGCCGGGCTGGGGGATTGATGTTCGGAACTGGTTCTCGGCACAGGCAGCTCGGGGTGATGGGGTGTCACGGCGCGTCCCCTGCTCACGGCTGAGCTGCCTCTCCTCCTGACCTCTGCATGCCCTCCAGCTCCTGCACACAGCTTTCCCAGGCTCCGGCCCTTGGGGATTCTTTCCATGGAAAAAACCCCTGCCTTTTGTCTTAGGCAAGGAGGGGACAATTTTATCAGACCGTTAGTGAGCATGTCCTTGGCTCCCCCGGGTCTTTTTGCAACAACCAGTGTAACAATGTCCTGTGTGACATATCCTCAGTATTTATATCAAAAATACAAAAATAATCCTTTAATCCTGCTTTGTCGAGCATTTTGGTTTAATCTTTCATTGTGTTGAACTGTATTTCTCCTTATTATTCGATACTTTATGAAAACTTTATGCTCTCGTGTTAGGGACCACAGTTTAATCTTTTGATATTCTGCTCCTGATAGTTGTTAAAGGGAATGAAATCCCTCAATTTTCACCTATGTTAAAAAAGGGAATTTTATTCCCAGCTTCCATTCAGTTATTAGCCTAAAGAAAAAGGGAAAAACCCCACAGAATCTCTGGTGAAAAGGAGAAATAAGGTGAGTTTGAAATGGTGAATATGATGGACAGAAAGCAGAAGTGGGATGGGATCTGAGCTTCCCAGTCCTGAGGATAAAGACCAGGCAGCTCATTAGCTGTTGAGTCAGAGCAGGGTAGGCTCAAGTGTCTTTTAAAGTAAAAACGAAAAACAGGCACACACACACCTTTCGTGTGGTTTTTCGAATATTGGGAATAGTGACAGGATGCAGTGGCAAGGGCTGGAGAAGGGGTGGGCATTTCTAGAATTCATCCAGCTCCTTAGGATGGAATGGTGCAGCTACTGAGCTGCTCACTCCTGTGTATTTGTTGAAGGAGGTTGTGTGTACTGTTTCTGGAGCTTGCAAACATGTCTACATTGGGGATCCACAAAGAAACTGAAGTATAGCTCTCAGCACCTGGGTGCATTTGACACTCCCAGCTGCTGCTTTTGCTAATGGGAATATCCAGTGTGATTTAGAGTGAGGATGACAGGAGAAGGAGGGTAGGAATTTGAACTTGGTACCTTGCTTTAAAGCATCATTTATATTCCAGCTTCTCTTACACCCCGTGTTCACTCCTTTTGAAAGTGGGACTGTGGAATTAGTTATCCCAGCACCTCTGGAGACATCTTGGAGTCTAACAGCTGCTTTTCCATCAGTTGCCTTTCCTTATGCAATCCACATCTAATCTAGTTTGCTAACTCCTCTGGGTAAAACAGCAGTAAAAGTGCTTGCTAAAAGATCTGTTCCATTTTTCCTCCAGTCTAGTCCGAGGAGCTTTGTGGTGGCAGAGGCCACCCCTGGTTGCAGTGGCTGTACTGGGCAGAGCCAGGCATGCCCAGGAGCAGGCTGGATGTGCTGGATCATTTGTGTCAGATTATTGCATTAATAAAGGGTCTGCATCTCCTGTCAGCAGGTCCCACACCTGACTAAACTCCTGAAGCATCCAGAGGTGACACAGCATTGCTCCTTGAGTTACAGACTTGCTCCAGTTTCACTCTGAGGCTCCTCCAAGGTCTAAATTCTCCAGTTAATCCAGCTTGGGGAAGGACGTCTAACCTGATACTTCCCATAATGTTAAAGACCAGAAAGCCCCTGTTCATTAGCACTGATGAGAGTTTAACTCAGCTTCTTGTTTCTTGCTTCAGGCAGTTCAAGCTGGGGGCAGTTTTATCTGGGGGATCATACGGCTTTTCTGGAATGAGAGATGATGTTTTCCTGGACACAGAGCTGATACACAGGCCGCAGTGGTGGTGGTGGTTGCTTTCTCCTGGCAGATGGATTTAGTGCAGTGTGCAGCCCTGGTGGGATTTAACCACCCTTGGGAGGGGCAGGTCTGTGGCTGTGACCCTCCACTGGCTCTGGATCACCGGGTACATGTCCCTGTTCCAGTGTGACACTGATGAACACCAGCGGGCTGGGGTTTCTCCCGTTCATTGCGCATCACACAGAGATTCTCCTACTCACAGAGTTATTGAATAGTCAAGGATTTCTCAACATTTTTTTCCCCCAGGGTTTATAAATTAGTGCTCCAAACCTTGTTCAGGACTGGAATGTGGCAGGTGAGATTTCAGCCCTTAAAAGGAGTATTTTACCCGTGAAAACAGGCTTGATTCTCTGGCCACTTGTTTTCGTTCGTGTATTTCAGAAGGCTTTGTCCTTTTAAAAGTGAAACATAACAAGATATCACACAAACCTTTTTCAGAAATAATAGATACAATATTTCCAAGCCTTTTCAGTCTGCTGTGCTCTGTGCATTTGCCTTTACTGATACTTTAGTGGAATAACTTTGCTTGCTGTATGAGATAAATGTCATTTGTAAATGTGCATTGTATCTCTTTGCAGTGTCACTGTGCTGGCTTTTGTTTTGGGAGTGTAAATGTACTGGGCCAGTGCATGCCATGCTTTTAAAAAATTTTTGTAAAATATCCAACTATTTTAAGTGCTTATGCCTACAGTAGCTCTGTGAAAATCTGTTTGTGTTCTAATAAAGACGTGCTAGGAGAAAGCTTTTGACAACTCAAAGTGTATGCAATTGAGAGTCAAAAGGTAAATAAAAAGAGCACTTGACTACTTGATATGGTTTGGTTTTTTTTTTTTTTTTTTTTTTTTTTTTTAAATGGTTTCTGAGCAAATCTCATAATTTGGAGTGATGGGAAGAGGGACCATGACCAGATTTTCATGTTTTCCTTTAGCAGAACTTTGAATGGCATCAAGCACCCAGCAAACCCCTTAGCTACAGGTGAAATAAGAGTGTGTTTTGACCTTGGACATGTGTCCTAACAAATTTGATACGAGGTGTTGGATACTCAGGCACTCTTCTGGGAGGATAAAGGCAGTGACTCCTCTTAACATACTTTTGCATAAGCAAAATCTACTGTGAAACCCAACTTCTGGTGGTGTCAGCCCAGGGAACAGCCAGAGTGTAGGAGCAGATCTGAGCTTTTTCTGCAGTTAAATTGGTCTCATTTGGAACACTGAGAGGGGAGCAGGCTGGCTGGAGTACTTGCCTAGCCAGAAACAAGGCATGGCTTGTGAAAAATAGAACAAGAAGAGGAAACTACGCTGATGTCCTCATCTTGCAGGGTCTCATCTGATGCTCAGTGTTGACAGCTTCTTTTAAAGGGACTTTCCCAGCTCCGTGTGGTACCAGGGGAGCTGCTTCTGGCACACATGAAAACACTTAGATTTTCCTGGGCTGGGAATCTCCGTTCCTTATTAACAGTGGGGAAACAAGGCCAACACACACCAGATACCAATTTCAGAGGATGGTCGTTCTTAAATCTTGGTATTTGTGGTTGCAAAGAGCCATTAAATTCGTGCCCAGAAGGTTAACCAAAGCTGTGTTGACTTTTTTCATATACAAACTACTTTGTTTAATACTGCCACGGTTGCTCATAGCTTTTTGCAGGAGCAATATAATGAGATTAACAAGCCTCTGATCACTTCCATATCTGATCCTCAAATCCCCCTGGGAAGCTGTGAAAGTGTCAGAGCTCTGCTGCTCATGTGTGGGGGCTGCTCTGGCAAAGCCCAGAGTTGTTCTTTATGGGACATGTTGGGATGTGGTTGCTGGGATGATGAAGGAGCTGAGCTTCCATCTGCAGCCTTGGAGCTAGCGTGAGTTTGGGAAACGGCAGAGCTGCTGAGGCTGCCAGCCAGGGTTTCATTATTGGAAAGAAAAGACAAACACCCCCTCCTTCCCCCTGCTGGACTCTGGAGAGGGGAGCAAGTTTCATACGGAGATAATTATGCTACTGGAAAAACTGCTGTGACAGCTCCCAGCACCACAAGTGGAGTTCTTGTGGGGAAAAAGCCGTGTTAGACATACCAATTCCTTCCCTTTTCTCCTGTTAATGTGGTGTGCAGGCACAGTGTTGTCCTGGAGCACTTGAAACTTCCTTACCCCCTTGCCTTGGCTGTCCTTACCAGCTTCACCCTAAAAAAGTTTGCTGTTTCCAATGAAGTTTGTTGTTTTAAAATGACACACTTCATGGTCCGGTTTAGGAATGCAGATGGACACCTGAATTATATCATCCCCTGCTTATAAAAACATCCATGATTGATTGCTTCTGAGTGCAAAATGGGAAGCTTTTGCTTTAAAACAGAACCAAAATGAGGAAGTCTCACAGTTTCTGTGTGTGTGTAAAAGCAGCACAGAATGAACCAAAATTCCGACTAAGTATTGATTCTGAAGCTGTGTTGTGCTCCTGGCCTTTGTTTATGCAGTGTTTTTAGCCTTGTTGAAGTGATAATAGTTTTGTTACATACTTCATGGAAACCTGCCTGAATCTCTGTATCAGGGAGATCTCTGGACATCTCCCCAGCTTACAGCGCTTTCTGTGCCAAGTCCATGCTTCATTTTTAATTGATTTCCCCCAATTTCCCCGAATTTCCCAGTAATGTTTCTGCAGTTGACAAAAAAGGCTTTTCCTCAGTTCTGGAGTGGTAGAACCTTGGCAGAGATGTTGCTTCTTCCCTGGTGTGCAAGACCGATGACTTGCAGAAATAATACAGCTTTTCTCCACTCTTCAGTGTTAACAAACTTTGGAGACACACGAATCACACAAAAACCTTTTCTCCAGCAATGTCCCTGGGTTTGAGCACATTCTCACTTTTTAATGCTTGATCACACGTGGAACTTCTCAGGAGCAGCTGCTCACAAATAATTCCAGATGCTGACAGACCCTGAATACAATGTTCTGATTTGTATGGAGCCTGTTTGTGCTGACCTTTTCCAATCCCTTTTCTTACTTTTTAGGCTCAGGATCACCTCTTTGCTCATTTAAAATACGTATTCAAAACACTTTTAAAATCTCAAAATTCACAGACAAAAGGCAAAACTCCTTTTGTTTGTTGTTCTATTTTCCTCTCCATTTGGGGCTGGTAGACAGAAGGTGTTTGGCTGCTGCTGTCACTGTCCCTTTAGCAAGAATTGTGGGATTTGCAGGGTCTGCACAGCTGTTGGGTGTGCAGACGATATCAGTCCTGGTCCTGGTTTTGCTGCTTATGAATTTCAGGAGAGAACTTTATACTCCTGAGAATTTGTTGGTTCAGTGCTCAGGTTGGAACCAATGGCAAGGGCAAATCTGAGACACCTGGTCACAGGGCTCTGTGAAGATAAAGATTTCCCTTCCAGGACTGTCGAATCCAGCTCCTTGATTCTGATTTTCCTCATTTCTGATGTCTTGTCGGGCTGGGGAATGTCAGAGCGAGAATGGTTACAAACGCTGTGAATTAGTTTCAGATGAGCCAAGGGGCAGTCAGTGAGCAGTGGAATTCGTGCTTGATTGCTCTGCCGCAGGAACAGCCAGGAAAGGCCCACAAAGGCAGGGCTGGGAGCGCTGCTGGAGCGTGTGTGAGGAGCTGCAGGAGCAGGGATGCCAGCTGGAATGCAGCTGCTGCTGGCTGTGCCTCCCGTGCTGCTGTGCCAGCAGAGCCCGCAGCGGTGCCCTGGGCTGCGGCGCACAGGGCTCGGCACGGCTTGCCGTGTGGGGCTGGGGGGAGCCCTTCAGACTGCTGCCGTGAAGGAGTTTGCTGTGGCTTCAGAAAGCCTGCATGGGTTCGTTTGCAGCCAGAGGACCCAAAAGGGAGTGTATTTGGGCAGAATGAATAGTTCCACGAGTTATCAATGGCTCTGCTCCCTGTGCTCTAGCACCAATGTGCTTCAGAACAACTCCTGCCTCCTGGAGCACAACCCTTGGACAGAGTGTGGTAGCACTGAGGGATTTGACCGCACACTTCCTTCTGGATTCTGTGGAGACAGGTTTAATGACACGTGAGGAATGCTCTTCGGTTGCAGATTTCAGTGGCTTTACAACAGTGGTGATTTACAATTTACACCCTGCTGCTTGGTGGGCTGGGAACCTCCTCCTGGGCCTCTGCAGCACCTTCTGCTCCTCTGAGCAGTAGGAAGGGTGTGAAAATTTATGTACCTGGCTGCTAACCCCACCCAGCTGTGATGGCACATTGCTGGAAAACATTACTGAAAGAGGAAAAGTTTAAGCTGACTTGGTAAAGTATCTTTTAGGTTTTTATTTGACACTCTTCATGCCTTATAAACTCACCTCCTCACACCCTGTGAACTCTGCTCTTGACACTTTAAACCATCATGGCAGAAATTAAGAACAGGAAAAAAGTATGTGTATGTGTTTTCTTTGTGTTCAGTCCTTGGATCTGTGCACAGTTGGGTTAATTCTCCTAGCAAATAGCACAACCAAGCATCAGAAGGGAAAGTATCTGGAGTGATATGAGGTAATGGTGTATTTTCTATTCTTCCTTCACAAGTGCTGCATTGGCAGATCTGACTGGCTTTGGAGCAGCTGTTAGATCAAGGAATGAGATAAAGCTGGCTGAAAGAGAGGGCCTGTCTGAGCTGCCAGGCAGTGCTGTTAGGAGAATGTGGTATGTTTGGGGCGGACTAAAAATTCCTAAAATTACACGTATACACAAGAGTAGAGTGAAAAAGATAAAATGCAGTTGCATATATTGCATCTCCTCCCCTTCCTTCTGCCTTTTCCCCTTCCCACTTCCCCTTTTCCCCTTCTCCTTTCCCCCTTCCCTCTTCCCTTCTAAAATGGAAAACAAGTCCATGAGTGGAAGCAGTATGAATTTCCCCTTCATGTACTTGCTTGTTTTTCTAGTGCAGTGAACTGACCTTTTATAAGTTTGCACTTGGGCCTGGATTTTGTTTGATTAAAACATGTTCTTGTCATCTCCCAGGTAGGGTTCTGGCTTTTTCTCTTTCCTTTGATGATGAATTCCCTCTGCCCAGGGATTGTGGCCACCTCAGGGTGAGAGGAGTGAAGGGTCCCTGTGCTCCAGCACTGCCTCCTGGCCCTGAGCCTGAGCAGAGGGGGCAAAACACTTTATTTCTGCACCCAAGGACTCATTTTAAAGAAATGCTTACCTTTTGCAGTGACTTTTCATCTGTGGTAGGATTGACCCCTCCAGCATTTAAAAAACAGCAATCAAGTTACTGAAAATCACAAGTCTGACTTTAAAAATTATGCCTTTCAAGGTGTGCTTTGATTATAATTTTATTTGCCTTCAAGTTTGAGTTTTTAAGTGCAAGATGTGTTGTGTTGTTCACCTTTCCTGCACAAGATAATTTAATGATTATACTGAAAACTGAGAATATTTCATCACTGTTTGACTCTATGACTGGAGCTTTGAAAATATGAAATGCTGAGAGACTTGTAGTGAAATGGTGAGAAATTCTATCATTGTTTTCATGTGCTTGTAATTCAAGGTTGTGGCCAGTCCCAAGGACACTTGTATGGGTCTTCTGAGTGCTGGGGGTTGGTCTGGCAGTAAAAATATTTCCTCATTTCTTGTCAGCTCCTTGAAAACCAGCAGCAGGACGTTTTTTCTGCATGCATGTTGTTAAATGTTCTCTTTAGAAGGGATTTTAAGTACAGCTTCACACAGAATTGAGAGGTTCTGTGGCAGCATCTCCTGCTCTGTGTAGGGCTTTATAAATATTTGCAGAGGACCAGCAGGTAACCTCATCTTCCCTTCTGCCTGGGTCAAGGGGGTGTTTCAGGTTCTGGAAAAGGCACTGGGATAACATTCCCTGCCTTGTGGAGTTATTCTGTGCCTTCCACAGGGAAATGACAGCAACTTAGATCTGTATTTTTTGATTATTTTTGTGTATCCTGTTGAAATAACTGAAACACCACCTTGACTTTGGAGTGTGTAACATATTTCATGAACTCCACAGTGCCACTGGGAGAAAAGGTGCTGCTCTGCCTGATGCAGACTTTGTAAATGAGATTTTGGATCTGATTACAGCTAACAAAGAAAAGATATTGGATATGGCATTGAAAACAGACACCACTGAGATGTAAAACCCTTGCTGCTGCACGCAGAGGATGTTTAATTAGTACCTGGCCCCTTTCTGAATCAGGATGTGCCTCTAGTTAGTGAACATTTTTGACAAATCCCCAGTGGCTAATAAAAGAACAGAAGGTAAGGTTTTTGGCCCATTCTCTCTTGTGCAGACTCAGAATTTCCTTGGTACCTGCTAAGGACAAAGCAACGCCTGGGTGCACAGGAACAGGAAGGCTCATAGGAAATAACCTCAGACTGCTGCTTCCTGGTGAAAAGGAGTTGTGCAGTTAGGGATGAAATGGATGCTGTGGTGTTGGATGGAGTTTGGAGGTGTCACCTGCTGAGCTCTCTATGCTCCAGCCCCTTTGGCTGCCAAGTTATGTGTGGGAGGCTCTGGCCAGAGTGTTGAGATTGCTGCAGTAGCTGGGGTTTTAGTGATGTTTTATCATCATCCATCAGGTTCTGGAAGTGCTGATCAGCAGGGAGCTCAGTCACCTGTGCAGCACAGGGAACAAACAGGAAATACTGGTTTGGGAAGAAACTTTCTTGTGTTCAGCACTGTTAGAGAGGGGGAATATTGAAACAGAAACTGCAGGTCCTTCTGGATACTTGTTATTTGACTACTCTTGATTTTCCCTTTGCACATGTGTTTCTTAAAAACTGGAATATAGCTAAAAATTGGGATACAGCTCTCTTTGGAGAAATGAGGAATTCAAAGGAAGCCAACAGCCAGTGAGTACATTAGAATATGTCCAGGTATGTACTCTGATGGGGTGAAATATTCTTGCTTTTGCTGGTGCCATAAATAAAGTATTTATAAGGCTACTGATGCCTTGTCTCTCAAATATCCTTTCCCAAACATTCCGCCTTTTCCAGGTATCCTAAAACATTCCCTGTCAGCAAATCAGAGAAACAGCACCCACTTATGTTTGACACTTTCTGTGCCACCAGAACAGGAAGGAAAAACAAGAACACCTAAAGATACCTTTTGCCACTGTCATGAGCCTCAGAACTTCATAAAAATGATGCTTTTTGCTACTTGAGTGTGCTGAAGTGAATTGACCCTGGCTGGCTCTCTGTGCAGTAATAAGTGTGTGGCAGCATGTCATGGGAAAACAGACATCAGATCTGACAAAGGGGCTGGTTCCTCTGTCACCATTCCCAGGTGAACTTTCATACTTACATTGAAGATCCTGGAGTGCCAGGAGAAAGGGGAATGGCTTCCCACTGCCAGAGGGCAGGGTTGGATGGGATATTGGGAAGGGATTGTTCCCTTTGAGGGTGCTGAGGCCCTGGCCCAGGGTCCACAGAGAAGCTGTGGCTTCCCCATCCCTGGAAGTGCCCAAGGCCAGGGGTTGGAGCAACCTGGGATAGTGGAAGGTGTCCCTGTCTGTGGCACGGATTGGCACTGGGTGGTCTTTAAGCTCCCTCCCAACCCAAACCTTTTGTTTTGTGTCTCTGTGGTTTATGAAATGTTTTTCCAAATAAGGAAAAAATATTTTTAAAAATCCACCCCAATTTCTGCACAAAGTTTGCAGAGAACATTTCAGAGAGCTCATTTGTCTCTGGAAACCAAAAACCTCAGAGGAGGGAAGGAGCTGTGGCTTGTGCTGTCACATGGAATAGAGTCTCACTCTGTGAACTGCCTGGGAGCAGAGAAGGAGACACTGATCACCGAGTGCCATCCCTATGGGAAGCCACCAGCCACGTTCTGGGGAGAGCAGGGTGAGGAGCCTGGAATGGGAATGGACCTTCCCACAAACTGAGAGGGACTCAGCTCCTGCCTCAGTCAGGAGCCTAATGCCTGCAATGGCTGTAGGAAATCCCAATCCTCTTTGGCAAGGAGATTTAGGGATGGTTACAGGCTCATTTTTGTTGCACTGGGCTTTTCCCTGCCCTGATGACAAGAGGAACTGTCTTTTCTGAGCGTTCTGACAGCGTGGGGGTGATGTGGGAGCAAGGAGCAGGTGCTTTTCCAGGACGGTTCATTACTTTTCCATGGCTTTGTAAGCCACATCTTCACCAGGAGTCATTGGAAGTGCTGCTGAATAGGCTGCCCTATTCACTGAGGCTGCATTATATCTTGTAATTTTACTCCTTTGTTCACTATATTTTTATTTTTACCCATTCTCTCACAGCCTTCTCTTTTTGCCGAGTTATTCATTATGCACTAAAAAGTCTCTGTTGCAGGTGTCAGTTCTAAAATGATCCTGGTTACTGAGAGAGGGGGGAAGAGGCTGGCACAGCACTGTTTAGTGCCCTTTTCCTGGGCACTGAGATCAGTGTGTGCTGCTTTCAGCAAGATCTCATTGCTTTGGGAAGGGCAATAGCTCAGTCCCTTCATTATCCTGCTGCTCTGCACAAGTGCCAATGGAATAGAAATGCTTTCATTTTCCACAAGACCCTTTGGGTGCTTGAGACAAATGCTTTCAAAACCTGCTCCACGTTTTCTTTTTTTTTTTTTTTTTTTTCCTGTTGTTGTTTTGGTTGGTTGGTGTTTTGTGTTTTTGTTTCATTTTGTTTGTTTTGTTTTTTTTTTTTTTGAAGTGACAAAGCTGTAAATCGCTTCATCACTTGCTCTAGCACATCACACCTGCAGTCTTTTTGAATGCCTTCAAAATAATGGACAGTGTGCTTTCACTGGTAGGTACTTAATGAAATCATTAAGGTGTTATTTGTCTATTTGTTTTCCCAAGAGGGTATTTTATTACTGGCAGCATGAGTCAGGACAATTGAAGGTTGCAGTGAAATATTGCAGCCTCTAGTGTGATGCAACTGGAATGAAGTGTTACCTTAGTCATACTGAAAATAAACAATTCATGAACTGCTTCCTTAGCCCTTCCCAGCAACTCCTTCCCCCAAAGCACAGCGTTTTGGGAGCTCCTGGGAGGGGGAATGGAGTTCCTCAGTGCTTCTGTGCAAACAGGTTGTCAGCATGGGTTAAAAAGGTGTCCATTGTCATGTTTTATGGAGAGAAGGCTTTTACAGGGGACAGACAGCAGCTGGCACTCTGGGTTTTATTCCAGGCTTCACTGACTAAGGCAATGCTGAGTCTTCTTGTGCATTATTTACACAATTTTTAAAGGAGTAACAAAAATAGCTGTTTTACAGGAACATTTTTACTTACTTGTGAAGAGCTGCATGGCTCAAGTAGAAAAATTACTTCAGGGAAAAATTTCATTTTATTCCCATTGGTCTTTTGAAAGAGGGTTGAAAGGTGGGTTGTATTTTCAGCAGGATTGTCTTTGTTCATCCCAACCCCTCGAGTCCCCCGAGCTATGCCTGAGGTGCTGGGGGGCCTGGATGTGGACACAGACGTCAGGAGGATGTTGCAGATGTTGTGATTGTCCTCACTGTGGCTTCCTGTTTTTAACTGTAGCTGGTTGTGATACACACGGCCAGGGTCCCCTTTGATCCCTCACTGCCAGCTCTTCTAACACTGTAATTCTGTGTGCAAGTCATGAAGCCCTAGCTTTCCTTGCCTTGCAGGGGTTAATTTTCTCAGTTTTCATTGCTTGTGTTGGCTATCAGGAGTGGTGTGATGGCAAAGGAGAACATTTAGAGTATCATTCCTATGCTGTTACCTTTCAGCTGCCCTTTTCTCCCCTCTGCTCTGATTTTATGGTTCCCTGCTCCAGCCAACACAGTTACACAGAGTTATTCTGCTGCACAGAGGAGCTGTTGGCATCCTCTCCTCTTTTATTATGCTGCTGCAGAAGCAGAATGGTGGCAGAGATGCAGGATTGAACCAGGCCAGGTGAGATTCAGAAAGGCAGAGAAAAGACACGGTGCTTTTCAAGGGATTGTGTTTGCCAGGGAGTAATGATGGAAAGGAATTGCAGTTACCTGATCCATCTCCTTTCTCCTCCTGTCTTGCAGAGCCATGAGCATCTGCTCAAATGTCACTGAATGTCACCCAGCTTGGGCCAGGCAGATGCCCAGTGCCTTGGGGTTTCTCTGGGCTCCAGACTGAAGGGACAGTGACGCTGCTGTGGTAATTTGGGAGGGTGGAGGATTAAATGTTCTTGAAAATCTGTTTGCATAAAGGTTTGCAAAGGAGAGTGTGAGTGAGAATATATTCAAACTGAGCAGTGAAATCTGCACAGCTTGTCTTGCTCATCCGTCTGGTTGGATCACGTTATCTCTATTTAACAGATTACATTTAATCTTACCTTTCCAGGAGGAGCTCTTGTGCCTCAACAGTTATGGCAGAACGCTCCTGGAAAGTTATGCAAGAGAAACAGGAGGTGGAATTTCATGGTCAGGAGGACAACCGAGGAGGTGCAGGGATGCTCTGTCACCTTCCTGTCCTGACCACGTTCCTGGGCCTGGCAGGGCAGCAGGCTGACTCTCCTGCTTTGCCACACTCCTGCTCCTTTACTTGGCTTCCCCAGGCTTGCATTCTATCTGCTCTGTTCTTTCCTGACTTCTGGCTGTCTGTAGCTTCCTCTCACATTGCTCACCAAGGAAAGCACCTTTGCAGCTTTAAAGACAGTCTTTCCTGTCATCTGTCTGCTCAGGTGTGCTGGGAGAGGATCAGAATGGATGAGCATTCTCTCAGGATGCTGAGAGACAGAGACAGCTCTGTGCATATGGGCAGAATTCCAGCCTGGCAACTCTGCTTCTGTTTCTTTATTTACTTAGTTTTTTATGGTACCTGTCTTTATTGAAAATACTTGCCTATCAGCTGCTGTATTTTTTTTTCTTCCTGCTGAGTCATTGCACAGCTCACAAGTCCTTTGTGACCTTTGCTTTCTGGAGTCCTGACTTGGTGTCGAGTCCCTTTCTGCTTTCCTCCTTCATCCAGTGTAGCAGCACTCCATCCCAGCACTCCTGCAGTGCTGCTCCCATGGCACCCCTCTGGAATCAGGGTGAGTCAGGCATGTTCTGGTGGCAGGATTTGTCCTGTGCTCAGGGCTTGTTATTCCTGTGATGTTCACATTTTGAAATTGTTTATTTTCCTTGCACAGAGGCAGCTGGTGGATACAAATAGGTTCTGCTGGATTCAAGGGGTCAAGAAACCTTTGCTTTTGGTTTTCCATGCATTGCATTACTAGCATCTGCCTTGGCAATTCAACACCTTTCGTATTTTTCATCCTCTATAATGTATTAGAGAGTGCCTCTGTCCTTTGAGTATCTTTTCAGTCTTGACTATGGAATGTATAGTTCACTGTTTTCCTGTTTCTTTATCCCTCATTCCTTCTGCCTTTAAAATTGGATTGGTATTTCAGAGACTTTCTTGTCTGGCCTGATGTAAAATTGAAGAGGTTTCATAAACCCACAAAATTTTGAAGCAGTGCAATTAAAATGTTTTGTTTTAAAAGGTTGCATTCCCCCCCCCCAGTTTTAAAATCTCCTTCTTCTCAGTCACAGGTTGTTTCTGTAATTCTTACATTTTGTTGCTCATAGTTTGATTTTAAAATTAACACAAATATTACCTATAATTTTTCTCCAAAATATTTGTGTTTCAGATGCTTCTCCCCCCCAGTTAGTTAGAAATCACAACAACCAACAAACCATTCCCTTTTTCTCTGGCATTCCCAGGGCATTAGGGTGATGTTGCATGATGAGGCACTGAACCCCCCTCCATGCCCAGGGACTCAGCTCCAGCATTCACAAAGCAAAGATGAATGTCCAGATTCTCACTTAATAGGAAGAGACACAGGCTGACAGCAGGGCAGGATCCTGAATCTGGATTTAGTGAGTGGCATCCCGCCTGTGGCAGGAGGTTGGAATTACATGATCCTGAAGTTTCCCCCCAGCCCAGACCTTCTGGGATTCTTTGATGTGCAAAAGCCCCCCTGGGGTTCCCAGGGCAGGAGGTGGCCCGGGTCAGAAGGAGTTCTCTGTGGTGATGATGTCCCTCATCAGCTCTTTGTGCAGCCACAGCCGGTGCAGGTGACCCAAAGTGCTGCTGTGCCTGCACCAAGTGTCCCATCCTGGAGCTCTGATCTGCCCCAAAGCAGCTTCCAGGGTCCTGACAGCTCTCCTGGCCCAGCACAATGCCAGCCCTGTGTGGAATGGGTTTACTTTTACTCCAGGGCAGTGTCTATAGACATGGGCAAGCCCCTCTGCTGGGAATCAGGTGGAGTTGGGAGCTGCTCCCTTTGGGAACACCCTGGCAGGGCTGTGTCCCTGCTGGCTGCTGGAGGTGCTGGCTCTGAGCTCTTTGGTGATGCTGCTTTCTGCAGCGTAGAGTTTCCCTGCTCAGTGATCCTGAGTCTTTCTGTGCATAGCCTGTTGCTTTCTCTTCTGGCTTTCTCTTTGAAAGGAGTTCATAAACTAATGAGTGAGGAGCAGGTGTAACATAAACTCCCCGTGCTCAGAGGCACAGAGCTCCATTCCTGCACCTTCCCTGAGAGAGGCTTCTCGTATTCCTTGGGACAGTGCCCTGATTGCCTGCTGGGAGCTGGGCTGGCTCTTGTCTCTGCTCCATCCATGGCAAGGAGAGAGTGAGAGCAGGCTGTGATCCTCTGCACAGGAAGGTATTATTCTCCCTGAGCATCTATTCTTGTTCTTCCAGGCCCTGATAAGGTGTTTGATATTTCCATATGTGATGGATTGGGAAACTGAAGTTGTTTCCTACTTTAGGGCCAGTCTTCCTCTGAAACACTGGACAACTTACGTGAGCTGCCAGTTTTAGTTTGGTTTTTGGAAAATGGATGAAGATTTTCTCTTCACTCACCTCTTGTCTACTTTGATGTAGGCAGTCTGCACTGATGTTTTATGGTCTCCTGGCATATCCAAGTACAGCTTTTGGCATGACTGGAGTCCCTGTTTATTATCAGAAGTCCATATAATACAGGTTACACCTGGTGTTTCAGTGGTGTGCTCCTCTGAGCAGCTTTAGAGTTAAGGTTTGGGTTTATGATGTACCATCTCTCAGCCTCCCCTCCAAAAAGAAAAATACATCTAAATTAGACTGAAGGCTTGGCTAATTGTTCTTTCTGTGTTCATCTGTGAGGCAGCAGGGTTTCCATTGAGAGCAGCCGTGTGTGCCAGCTTGGCTGCCTTTGTCCCTCACTGCCTGTGGGTGTCCAGGGGAAGAGGGACAGTAGTGGCTGCAGCTGGACCCTTGAGAGCCGGGCAAGGGAGAGTGAGGAGCTCTTTCCTGGTTATTGAGGGGTTTGGTATTCACTGAAAATGCTAATTAAATTATTCCAAAAGCCAAAGTAAATGTGTTTCTGATTGTGAAAGACTTGATCAATGCTGGGTGTGTTGTCACTGAAGGGAAATGTGCTCTGAGACACTGCAGGGAGGTTTGACCCCTGTGCCCTGAAGGTCAGCAGCTCTCAGGCACTGCTTCTTCTTGTCCCCCCTGTGTTTTCTGCACTCCTCCCACTTCCACCTTCCCATTCCCTGCACCAGAAATGCCCGTGCAGAGGGGTGGCAGGGCAGGTCTGTCCCAGTGCTGTGTGAGCCCAGGGAGTCATGAATCATGTGGATTCACGGCTCTGCTGTCGAGAATTAATTGCAGTGTGGCTTTGCACATTCCCTGCCCATGTGACCCCCACCTGCCTAAATCTGTCCCTGATGGTGACTTGCTGCAGTTGGAGGCCTCCATTTAATTCCATTTAGCTGGTCAGGAGCTATCCAATAGGAATAATAATAGTGAAATATGTAAGTAGTGATTTCTAGATGGAGAAAGGACCGAGCAGCCTCCTGTTTGCTTTTGATACCACTGAAGTGCAGTGATAATAGGAGGGTAGGAGAAGGACTGTTGTAAATATGATGCAAGGACTACCCATCATTTAAGACTATTTATTTAAGTCAGAGTAACTGGAGCTACTCTTTATTTGTTTGCTTATGGTTATCTTTTATTATTTGGCTATCCAGGTCTTGGTGTCCCAGAGTTCATTTCCACTCATTTCCTTGTAAGAATTCACTAGCAAGTCTGCTTGGGGTGGGTTTTTTCCCTGGTTTCAACCACAGAGTGCCCCAAACATGCACAGGCAGTTTGGATGTGTTAGATAGATAGAAAGTGTGGGATGGATAGAAAGTATAGCTCTGGGTGGGTGTGTGGCTCCATATAAATGTTTTAGTTGGAGAAAGGTTTCCCTGCTCAGCAGCTGTCTGACTGGGCAAGTTCTGAACATTGTTTCATGTTATGAGCAGTTGTCATTTAGCAGCAGGTGAGACTCATTGTAACTGATGAGGTGATTGCTCTTGATCATTCCATGTGCTGAAAACATGGTTTTTCCAGGATGTGCTTCTGAGAGGGAAGACTAAATTTGCTATGGCTTTGCATTGGCTCTGAACTACAAACAAACCCCAGATGAGCCCAAATGATCCACGTCCTTGGATTAGGTTTAGGTCATTCTTTACAATTTGGGGTCTCCTTTGATGTGTGCTGCATTTGGATCAGCTGGGAGAGGATGGGGCTTGTTCCTGCTGTGTGTGATGGTGAGATTTTAAGGGTCCAGCAAGGGGCAGAACAGCACTTGATGGGCATTGAGAAGGGCTGGCTGGGAGAAAGCTTGGGCTTATCAAGACAAACAAAAAGTGGAGATTGCAGAGGAAGTGCAGGGAACAGCTTCTCACTGAGAGCTTGGTGAGAGGTCCCTGTTGGTGTCACTTGGGTGAGGACAGGCAACCAGGGTAAGCCCTGCTGTGGGGTGTGGATCATTCCCACCACAGCCAGTGGGAGTGGGAAAGGCCCCAAGGCAGGACATCCCACTGCCCCACGAGGATCCTTTGCTGGTGTGCCCAATTTTAGACTCCTTGGCAGAGCAGGAAGGTGGGAGCTGCATCTTTTCCTATCTCCCTTCTGTGTTCCAGCTTTCGAGATGCTTGTAGCAGTTTATTAATGGTAAATAAAAGGTTTGTGCCCTTTCCCCTAGAGGTATTTTTTAAATACTTTTATACTTGTTCCTGAGTCAAACAAAAGAAATCCAAGCCAGGGCTCAGTGATTCTGATTGTTCAGTGATTTCCTAATTCTTTTTCTCATCCTGGGCAAGGTGATGAGAGAAACCTATTCCAGAGGAATTTTTTTATTGACTGTCACTGTGTTCTTCTGAAGGAAAATGCCAAACACTTACTGAAATAACGTCTTTTATGCAGGTCTGTGCAGTAATACGTATGCAAAAGCATGAAGATTCTGTGATTATTTTTATAAAGCTTTTTAATAACTAAGAACATGTCTCTGAGCTCATGAAAGCTGAATATTCCAAGAACTTATTCTTTTCATAAAGTGCTTAAAGAAACACCAGGTATGAAAGACCTGAATGCAGATCCTTACAGCCCAGCTACACAAATCCCTTAGTTCCATGTTCCAGTCTCTTCCAGAACATGGAGTGCATCTCTCTGTACTCACTTATGTATTTCGAGATGGGTGTTACTGAGCTGAGACATAAAACACAACCAGGTGAGACAAGAAGCTGCCAAAACTATGGTGAAAGACTAGGAAAAAAAGAAGGTGAGTCTATTGCTTTTTGCTGCTTTCAGATTTAAAGATTTACTGAAGGTGGTTTGTTGTTGATTTTACTGTGTACCTACAGAACTGTGCTTGGAGCAAAGGAAACAATCAGGGAGTTTGTTTTATAGTACAGTGTTGACTTCTTCTCTTCCATCCTCCCTCGTTTTCTCCATGGGTGGGAAAATGTTCAGTTGTTTGGTACCTTGGAACCTGCCCAGTGGTGCCGAGGTCCTGCTGGGACAACCCTGTGTGAGAGCGTAGGCAGTGCCCTGAAGCCCTGGAATCACAAAATTCTGGGCTGGTCTGGGTGGGAAGGGACCTTAAAGCTCATCCAGTTCCCCCCCTCCCCTGGGTAGGGACACTTTCCACTACCCCAGGTGCACCAAGCCCCATCCAGCCTGGCCTTGGACATTTCTAAGGATCCAGGGGCAGCCATAGCTGCTCTGGGCAACCTGTGCCAGTGTAAACCTCAAAGAAAAGAACTGCTTCAAATGTCTAATCTAAATTTAAAGGAAACTGAAAGTCACGTTCTCCCCTGGGCTTGGGGTCTTTGCTTGTGCAGTTGAGGGTTAGCAGGGATTGGGAGATGCTCACAGTGTTGGGGACCAAGAAGTCAATTGGGAATAAAAAGCTGATTCCCAAGGTGAGAGAGGCTACCCGTGGTACCTGAAGATGCCTTATTTTGCTAAAATGGGAACTGCCCTGCCCAGACCTGCCCTTTTGTCCACAGGTTTTAAATTCCAGATAATCTGGTCTTGTTTCTGCAACTTCTCTTTGAGAGCTCAGAAAATGTGGTTTAAATATTCTTGCAAATTAATAAACAAGATGCCTGTTTGGAAGTCTGAAACCACAGTAAAGCCCTTGAGCAAAGATAATTGTCTGACTATATCGGTGCTTATATTTAAGCATGTCCAGAGAGCTGGAGCAGGGCAGAAAACCAATATGTTAATTAATCTCTGAAGTGCCATTGGCCTCTTCTGCTTCCCTCTGCAGAGGAACATACACAGTTGTCATGTCCACTCTAGCATTTTAAAATTTGATTAATTTTTATTAATTTTGTTTGATTTTTTAAAAATAAAATTGATCATTTTATTTTATTATTTGATTAAAGTGATAGTGCTGATTGCAAAAAGATCTTTATATAAAACTTCCTATATTTAGTTTTTAAAAAGTTGTTCTAACTTCCTATGTTCTTCATCTAAGAAGAGAAGTTAATGCAAAAAAATCCCAGAAAACCAAACCACCACCACCAAAAAACAAACCCCACATTTTTTCCCCCCTTCCTTAGAGAAAGAAATTTCAGGGAGCTGAGAATCTCATTTAACAGGTGGAGATGCACATCAAATGGGAAGTGATTCTTTTCTTTAAAAAAATACTTTGTAGCAATAGAAACCTCAGAACTCAAAGTTCATGTGAGGTGGTTTGTGGTGACCAATTACGTTCTGCAGCTGAGTGCCAGTGGTTGGTATTGGGGATCCCATGAGCCCTTCCACGCCATCCTATTGCATTGGTGATCTCAGGCTCCCTGGGCACAGGCATGCCATCAATTTGGAATTTGAACATTGGGAAACCCAGAACACTCGGTATTTAAAGTCATTTAAACCTGCCTTTGTGGCTGTAACTAACATGGTTAATTTTTGAAAGCCATCACAACCAGTAAAATGGGATGAATGTTTCATTGAAAGGGTGCTGATCCTGCTCAGACCTCTATTCCCTTAGTTTAGAGATTCCCAGCCTCCTTTATTTGAGCACATGGATAGATCTGCCAGGGAAGCCTGCATTCCATGAGAAGGGCACCCGAACTAAAGAGCTGCACAGCACAGTGCTTGTTTCAATTTTTTTACTTCTGCTGCAGTTCTGAGACCCTCACATATCCACATCCCCAGGCTGAAACCCACTGAGCTCAACTCAGAACCAGGCAATAAATAAATAAATGCATCATGAGTAGCCCTGGAGCACCCAGAGTGCAGAGAAAACCGCTTTGCTCTGTGCTGGTACTTGAATGACATTTCATTCCAGTGATTTTTAGATATTCTCTTATTGTGATATACAGTCACTCTTCTGCTTTTCCTTGTGCAGTGCCTTCACAAATAATTGAATTTTGGCTCTCCGATGATGAACTTCCATCAAAAGTAGCAAATACAGCTTTCAACGTTGTCCAATCAATCACAGCAACCCTCTAGTTGTGCCACGTTCTTACTCTGTGGCCAAGGATTAAATACAATCCATTTAGCATTTGTTTATTTATGAGGTGGGCTTGGAGCTGCCCTTGCCAGACTTTTCCAGCTTTATGTTGTGTGTGATCCTGGAGTCAGACTTGAGAAATCTTGTTTTATATAATACAGATGGACATAATGCAATCAGGGAGGTGTTGACAAAGCTGATTTGAAACGTGTGAAATTAAATCCTCATCAGGTCAGCACTGTCAGCCTGCAATTCCCATCTCTTCTTTCATTTTTCCTGGGGCTCGTGAGCTATCTCTGCCTTCCATATTGTGTGCTTATTTTCTTCCTTTCCACTGTATTAGTTTTAATTTCATGGACACAGTTTACTTGGAAAATTGGGCTGAGAGGGCTATGTGCATTTTGGTGTTTTCCCCATCTCTCTAATGTAATTTCCTAGTTTTTGTGTGTGTTTGTGGTAGAAGTCTGAGGTCAGAAACGAAGATGTATCAGGGTTTCTCACATGGTTCCAACTTCTTGCCCAAGTATTTATAAACTTTGGGCCAGATCTCAGTTCTCATTTAATAATTTTTCTTCCTTTCCTGGTGGCAATGGGCAGCTCATGAGATGTGAAAAGTTGACTTAATTCTGCTGTTAGATATTGTACGGGGACACCCATAGTGCTTTACATCTTGACTGACTTATTTTAAACCCTCTGAAGCAGACTTTTCAAGGTATTTCTCTGTTGATTCACTGCTGGATTATGTTTCCAAACTGATTGAGAGTGATGGGATTAAAACTCTACTTGTTACATTCAGAAGGACGAGGATGCTGCACCCAGGCTAGGATGGGTTATTTTTGCCTTTTGTGCAGATTATTTGAGCAAAAGAAACATGAAATTTTATCAGATAGTGTTTGAAGCTTGCTGGTTTTCAGCCTAGGTTGGTGTCAGCACAGGTCTTAATTAAATTGTAGCCTTTGAGGTAAAATTTATATCTTTGAAAACATCACTTTCTGTGGAGCTCTAAATCCTCTCGAATTGTTGGTACTATAGGGCAGAGCTGTACTTTTCCATCGGGGGAGCAATCTCCAGGCACAACAACAGTGTGATAGAAATAATAAATAAACTAATAAATCAGTTCTCATCAGCTCTCACCTCTCAGTTGGAGGTCAGGAAGAAAAGTCACTGGTGGGGGGAGCAGCCAGGAGAAGTTGCAGTGCCTGATGTCCCCAAGGAGGAGAACAACTCCAAATTATATTTGGCATTTAATCTAAGGAATCCATTGCCTGTCCAAGTGGGATGGGTCAGGCAGACCATTAATTCTCTGACAGGAGCCTGGCAGGGCTCTCACACCATCTGCACCTCGAGAAGGAATTTGTCACCATCCTGTGTCCTGCCATTAACTGGGGTGTCACATGGCACCAAAGCCATGACAATTGTGTTACTCCTCTGCTGTGGCACTGGGGCTATGCCAAAGAACCTGAATAATGGCAACAGACAGTCTTGCAGGGGTCCCACAATGTTTGAAGAGTTCTGTTCTTGTTTAACTGGAGGACCTCTTTCCACAAGCCCTCTTTTTGTGATTCTTTCTCTCTTATGCAAACAGAAATGTGAAAATATGTTGCATTTGTGGATGTGGGACTCCTTCAGAGCTGTAGGGGAGGTTCTCATCTAGTGAAAGGTGTATTTAAAATTTACAGTATTATAAACCAGCAGTAACTGTAGAGTTCAGGGACATCAAGCTGAATATTCATCTATTTGATACAAAGTTTACATTTACTTGAGATAAAGTTTACTTAATACAAATCACCCTAGAGATCTCCTGTAGATGTTTCCTGGCCTGTGACACAACTTAGTGTGAGCAGGCAGGACTTGATGCTTGATAAGGAACCAGAGGGTTTTAATTACTGATATGGCACAGAAATACCATAAATGATGGGAGCAGCTAATTGGATTTGAAAAGGTGGAAAAGAACATGAGATGGCGGGTGGCTGCTGGTCATGGAGACTTCCAGCGCTGCTCTTTCTCCTTGTTCAGTCTTTTGTTGTATTTTGTTAAGGTTTAGTAAACCTTTTAAAATTTAAAAGTGAGCATCGTTTCTCACACAGTTGTGTCATGTACAAATATTCTAACTAAATTTTTCAACTTGACTTACCAGAGAACTTCAAAGGGTGGGTGTGAAAGTGGGCTGGACCTTTTGTGAAATGTCCTGTAAACATTTGTTCCAGTACGTTTGGTTCTCAATTTACAATGAAGAAGGGTTCATTCATCTGCAGAAGAATTGCTTAATGGCCTCTGTACAGCAGAACTTTTATTAATATAACAGTGTCACATTTCATTGCAAGGGCAGAGCTGCTGAGAGGTTGAGGAAGTGGCATTTTAAATAAAATTCCATTTCTATTCTAATGGCCAGGATTAAATTTTGTAGTGACTTCTCTCTCATTTACATCTGCCCCAAATATATATATATATACCCAAATGGAGCTGTTTAGAGCAGCTCCTTTAGTTGGTTTGGCCTTTAGTGTTTACAAGATCCATTTAGTGTGTCAATGTTTTGTGTAAGTGCTCCTGGGATTTGAGGTATTTTCTCTTCTGTGGAAAAGAATCCATGGTGGAAACAAGATAATTTCTCTTGTGTGGTGAATCAGACATATGTATGTTGTGCTATTTATTTATTATATAAATTAAAATAATGTCAAATATGCACATGCATATAAAAACATGTGAGTGTGATTATACCTAGAGATAATATTCCAGGCTTGTCTTGGGGTGAGGCCAGGGTTTTCCGTGTGCCTGGCTGGTAGGAAAGCTCCTTCCTCAGTTCTTGCCCTGAGGTTTTACATGCCCAGAGGAAACCTTGTAAAAAGGAGAGTATGTTCAGAAGCTGCTTTTCTTCCTACTCTCCCTGCTTTCTGCCCCTACTCCTCTCCTTGTTTCAATGCTGCAAGTTCACAAAGTTGTTTTCCTTCATGCAAGCCACTAATGGGCAGGAAAATGCCACCAGACTTAATCCATAAAGGACTAATATTACCTGCAGCATCTTCAGCCTTCCTTGCTCTATGTCTCAGATGGCATGGAATTAAATAGTGGCTATTAAAAATTAATAAGGGTGCACAGATGGTTATCAAGCACTGATAATTGTGTCTGAGAGAAAATCTTCAGTATAATTTCCAACATTTCTGTGAAGGTGTGACCAGGTTTGAATTTTCCTCAGCAGTAGAATATTCCAAGTCGGGCAAAAGCTCAAAGACTGTTTTAAAGGCTCAATTTTGCATGTGGAGCGTTTCCAATTTGCAGTAAAAGTCCAGAACACCATCAGTGGAAAAATAATGGGACTGCATTTTGTGATCTCAGTGGGGCAGGTTTGTGAAGAGTTTATCGTGGAAGTTTTATAGACATCGATTAAAGAAAGAATGTGAGTAGATAGATTGGAGTGTGGTGAAAAGAGCTGGGTGCTGTGACATCCCTGTTGATCCATTGTGAGGGTACAGAACCTGAACATGCACCTGATTCCCAGGATTATTTAAAATAGGACAGACCGTCCTCTGCACTCACTCTCACCACTGCAGCCAACACATTTCAGAGGAGAAATCTGGCAGGAATTGCCAGGAGCCTGAGAAGCTGTGTAGTGAATCCATTTGTACTCCCAAGTGCTGATAAAGATGTCAATGCAGTCCCATTGTTTTCAAGTCTTTAAACTGAGGAAGCACTTTGATAAGCTGATTGCTTTAACTGCTGGAGAAGGTGGGTCTTGATCACATCATCCTTCCTTCCTTCCATTCCATCAGCTCAGGGAATTACACTGATGCTGCTGTGGGATAATTTGGTTAGAATCCTTTTATTCAGCTGCAATATGGTCAAACCCCAAGATCTAGAAATCCTCAGGAAAACTGTATTGAGCCTTTTTCAAAATCATGACATTGATTTAAAAAGCTGAGAGTTCTATTTTTTTTTCCTTTTTTTTGGTTTATGTCTTGTTTCTGAGTTGCACAACTTGGTTTCCTCTGCTTTAAATTAAGTGGGAAACCTCTCCTGTGGTGGAGCTGGGGCTGTGAGGCCAGGTCTCTCTTCCTCTTCTGGATGTGCAAAGAAGAATTGAAGCAGCAAATTTTTAGTCTTTCAACTCCCAAATCCTTTTAAACATCTATTGCAAAGATGAGGGTCTGCTTTCTGAGCTGACATTGCACCTTTGGATTTTAAATCATGGCATTTTCATGTAGTTTCTTTCATCTCTCTGCAGCACCCAGGTAGATGTTTTTCCATCCTGAGGACAGTGGGTGATGTTTAGGGTGGGAATGACACAGACCCAGTGAGCAGCATTTCCCTGGGGCATTGTGACTTTCGGTTTTGAGGCTCATTTTCTCTGGGATGTGTTTTTTAATGGAGCAGAAATATGATCACAAAGCTGGGGATGAAATGATACGGGCTATAATTCCTAACCCAGCCGTGCCATTAACGGCAGTGTTAATTACTTCATCCTTAACCCTCTTAGGGAGAACAAAGCAGAGTTAAATGAGTTGGCCCAGTGTCAAGCAGCATGTTGGGGTTTCAGAACTTCACATCTTGGATCTGAAGCAAAGGAGTTTTATGAACTGGCTTTCACCAGGCGTGTTTCAGTCAAGTGGTGCATAAATCAGCAGGGTTAGAAACCAGCCCTGTCTGCCCATGCCTTTGCATTGCTGATTATCAAAATGCTTATCCTAAATACATAAGTGGTGATCTGTTAAGGGAATAAAAACCTGCCTGAATATCATGTTTAATGAATGGGTGATACCAGACTTTGAACAGGCCTTTGGTACTTCAAGTCTACACCATAATCTCTGCAAAGGCACATTTATACAAACAGAAAGTGAAAAAAATACATCTCTACAGAGTGCTGTCGTGTGGAGGGGCTGAGGAGCTTTTAGGATTTCTTTCTCAGTTTTTGTTTTGAGCCTCTGATCTCTGTGCAGGCTTGCAATAACCTTCACAGGGTATTTGGAAGGTGGCTCCTTATCTGAGGAAAAGTTTTGCTTGGTCACATCAGGCTGATTTGAGGTACTCACTCTTCAGGTAGGATCAGGAAGGGAGGAGAGCTGATGGATGTGGACTCAAACTAAGATTTGGAAACTGTTATCCCCATTTCAGGCAAAACCTTCTGAAAGGAGGAGCAATCCTGAAAGGAGGAGGTGTGTTACTTCTCCTTACAAATGTGTGTTTCTCTTGCTGTTTGCCTGGGTAATAGGAGCCATTTTTCTAAAGTGGACTGAAAATCACTCCTCTGCATTTTTCTGTGTTGTGAGACTTGCAAATTGTGCAGTGATTAAACAAAATTATCCACTGATTGGTTAGGAAGTGCAGATTATGCTCCCCCAGATTTACACTCTTGTCCTGCTTGTATAATGAGGAAGTGGGAGAAACTCAGGAGTCTGTTGGATTTCTGGATGTGTAAAATCATTTTATGTTATCATATAACTGAGCACTGTAAAGGACTGGGTGTGAGAATTGTCACTAAATATCCAACTTCTGTCCTCCTTTCCAGAATGATGAAGTCCTCTGTCCACGCAGAAGAAGATGACTTTGTTCCAGAGCTGCAGAGGAGCATCCATCCCAGGGAGAGGCCGGACTGGGAGGAGACGCTCAGCGCCATGGTAAAACACCTGTGCTACATCTTCTCTTCCATTATTTTCCATTCTGAACACTGTACTCCTCTATTCCATTTGTACTCCCTGAGTTTCAGCTTTTTAAATGAATTGCACAGTACTTTGAACAAGGCCAGAATGCTTCCCTTCCTCTAGCAGTTTATCAAGGAGAGGGAAGGAGCTTTCACAACGCTTCTGCCCTATTAATATGTGCCCCAAAGCAGGTCTCATAACCAATTAAAAGGTCCATAATGTCACAACGATTTTCAGTCTGCATTAACCTCTTTTTCAGCAAGACTCCTGAGCATGAAGGGAACTTCTTGTAAAAACATGCTCTTTGAAGCGTGCAGCATTGTGAAGAAATGAGATTTTAGGAAAATGCTGGCTAAGTGTACATAAATAAAACCTCAGCCTGAGAGCAAACCTGCCATCAGAGGAACCAGAGCTGCAGAAAAGCACACACAAGGGTGCTGTTCTCATTTCAGACAAGGCACTCAGGTGGGCACTGGGTCACAGACAACTGGATTACCTTAATATACATGGGAGTTTTTGCAGCCACAGCTGCTCTGGGCACCCTGTGCTAGGGCCTGCCCACCCTCCCAGGGAACAATTCCATCCCAATATCCCATCCATCCCTGCCCTCTGGCGGTGGGAAGCCGTTCCCCCTTGTCCTGTCACCCTCTGCCTGTATAAAGTCTCTCACCCACCTATTTATGAGCCCCTTTAGGCCCTGGCAGGGGCTCTGAGCTCTCCCTGGAGCCTTCTCCAGGTGAGCATCCCCAGCTCTCCCAGCCTGTCAGTTTTTGCACTTTTCACTTTGTAATTTTTTTCCTTCCTCCCGTGTGGCTGTTTTTGCCTTCTCTCCACATTGCCACAGTTGGGAGCACTGTCTGTTCCCATCAGTGTTGCTCAGGCAGCAGCACTTGCTCCCAGCTCAGAGCTTCCCCACCCTGGAGTCTGGTGGGAGTCATTATGTGACACCTTGCTGCTGTCTGTGACCTCCAGGTGTGTCTCAGAGCTGTCAGGCTGTAATTCAGTGTCCTCACCTGTGACACAGGTTTCCTGGCATGTCTCATTTGGTGGTGTTTTTTTCTCTTGGTTGATTTGCAGTGAAGGGAATGTTCATCTGCTTGAGGGTGTTGTGCTTATGAACACTGCTCAGTTTTTTATTTTATCCTGCATCATGCTCCTCTCACTGCCTAATTAAATCACATTTTGAAACGTGTTCTCTTGCACAGCTCTGTGCCAGCAATGCCAAAAGTGACTGGACAGTGGAGGAGAGATTTAGAGGATGATAAACAGGGAAATTCCCAGCTGGGATTGCTGCACAGTGACTTGGTGTGATGAAGGACAGTAAAGCTACTGAACCTGTATTTAGAGTGGCTGGATTTGTGCTCACAGTGTTGATTTGACCTCAGGGTCCTCTGAATACAGAGTGTAAAGAGTGTAAAGAGCAGGGAGAAAAACCTCTCTTGCTTGTGTTTATTGTGTTGAGCGAATCAAATTTCCACTTCCAACCTCTGCCTTACCTCCAGTCAGGGGCAATATTTAGATGTAAATACTTGCAGGACCTTGTTCAGCAGTGACACTGATCTCTGTTTAACCAGCATATTCTGCCTTTTTCCCTGATCATTTGAAGCCTGTGATTTCTTCCATCACTCTATTCTTTCACTCTGCTTCAGCCTTGTCCCAGAGATTGCTCTCTCCATGGCATGTGACTGTCTCAGAGTGCCACAGTATATCTCATTCTTGGTTAGTGGTTGTTGAAGATGCAGATTTTAGTTTGAAGCTCCAGCCCCCAGGGAATGGAGGATGCAGGGTTGGAAAAGTTGTTCCCTCCAGTGGTTCCCCTGGCTGCTGCTGGAGCCCTGACGGGCACCAGGCTTTGCCACCTCCCATGAATTTCACCTTCTGCCAGGTGAGCAAAGGCTGAGACAAGGGACACTGAGGATAGCTGGGAGAGTCCTGGCACTTGTCTCCTGAACTTTGCCTTGCTACATGCTTTTATTAAGAAAAGTCATTTTATGTGTTTACAGTTACGTGAACAAGTTGTCCCTACTCTTCTTCCCCACTTTTATCCATAGTATTTTTCAAAGAACTTATTAATAATTTATGTAAGTGCTTTATTTCCAGAGCTTTTTCTTAACAAGAAATAAGCTGAAGGTCTTTCTAAATGTGTGGAGGTTGAATGTCCTCCTATACTGTAGATACAAGGTGACAGAAACTCTTATTTTTAATGTTTCTCTCATTGCCAGTTCATTCTGGGCACCTGAGTAGCTTCGGTCCTTTGTTTGATGCAACTTCTTTTGTCTTCTTTAGTTTATTATTTATACTTTCATCTGCTTTTTAACACTGCTTGTTTGTGTTTGTGGTTTAGAGGATAAGTGATTCTGTGTCGGGGACCTGGTTTGTTTGGGAGGAATCCCAGAATTGTGAAGTGGTTTGGGTTGGAAGAGACTTTAAAGTTCATCCAGTTCCACCCCCCTGCCATGGGCAGGGACACCCTCCACTATCCCAGCTTGCTCCAAGGCCTGTCCAGCCTGGCACTGGACACTTTCAGGGATGAGACATCTCTTCCTGGGTGTTTCTGGTGCAATCCTGTGTTGTAGGTGAGGTCCAGGCTGAAGGAGAGGCAGCCCTGGCCGGACAGAGTTCCCAGGAGCTGGGTAATGAGGCAGCTGCCTGTGTGCTCCTCAAGCATTGCTATATTTTGTATTCCCCCCCGACTCATGCTCTGTATTTTTAGAATTTGGGTGTATTAGACACAATTTTCTGGCTGTCTCAGCCCCCAATTCTCACTGTGCTGCACCTGCTGGGTAACCTTCACACATCCTGGGATTTCTGCCTCTGCTCCACTTCAGAAAATGCAGTTGATGATATTGACTTTCTTCATAGAACACTTCGGAGTTCTGGGGCTGCAAAGCCTTGTGTGAGGCAAGGAAAATTGCAGTTTATGGATTTTCTAACATTTCTCCAAGACAGTAATGTTATTTTAGAGGAAAGGGTTATCTTTTCCTTGTCAGGCCCTGCTGAGTGCTCTATTTCTGAGTTACAAGAAATGAACTTGTGAAAGAGTCTTTATATAATATTTCTCACATGAGCCTACAAAACAGCTGTCCTCAGCCTGCATTAACTTTAGCATAAATTGATGTTTGTGCTTAATGTTCCATTAACCACATGTTTCTGCCCTCCTGAGTTGCTCCCTTCACCTCTTGGTGAGTTCAGGGAGTTGCAGTGTTAGCACTGAGCCAGTGGCTCTCCTCCCATGAGGCTGCTGTGCTTACAGACCCTCTGTTTTCCTGCCACCTTTGTCTTCCACTTGTCTAAATTTTGTGGGGAAGCAGGATTAAAATGCTGAGATAAATACAAAAATCTTCATTTACGCACCCATTACAAATGTGCTGACACAGAAAAGTGCCATGTGAAACTGCATTCACCTGACTGGAGATCAGGGCAATACACTCAGAAAAGGACCTGGAGCTGCTGGAGAGGGTCCAGAGCAGCCCATGGAGATGC
>VZSR01001113.1:2727914-2754639 GCA_013398615.1 Brachypodius melanocephalos | reverse complement strand
TTGCAGCATCAAGTGTCCTGTTCTGACCTCATCTGAGTGACACCAGGTAATTTCTGGAGAGTAGTGTCCTCTCCTCTTTCCAGCACGTGTCCCCTTTCCTGGTGGCAGGTAGGAGTGAGAAGTCCTGCCCAGTTTGTGGACCCTGGTGTGTGATCCCAGGCTGAGTTCTCCCTGTACCCTTGGACAGAGGTGATGAAGTGACTCTTCTGTTGTGTTGGTCAGAATTTTATGGGCAGTGTATGGTATAAAGTGCATGCTTCAGGCAGATGCATTCCTCACATTGCTGTGCTGTCACAAGGCTTTGGGCAGGGAGTGCAGTGGATCCCAGTTTTGTGCTCATTCCATTGGAAACAGCTCTTTTCTATAAACAAAAGCTGAGCCCAGGTTGGATTAACACACAGAAATATAAATTCCTGTTAATTGTACTGACTCAGATGCTGGGGATGAATGTCAGGCTGCTGGTTTTTTCCAGCTTCCCCATCTTGCTGCTGCTGCACTGGGACAACTCCTGAGTTGCTAATCTGATTTATACCTATACCATAACATCACATTGTTATTTGCATAATCGCTGGCTGTGGCCAGGGGAGTTACCAGAGTGAGATTTGCTTGTTTGAGCCTGAATCCAGCTCTGTTGGGTTTTATGTGACGAGAAATTGCTTCCTACCATAACAACCCAAAGCTCCAATTGTCCTTTTATATCCAAGCCATGATTAGGATCCCCTCCTCCCTCTGTGCATCAAACAGTAGCTGGGATCTTTGTGGTCCTTTTTTTTTTTACCGACAGGAAACTGGAATCAAAAGTATTGTTCTTGTTGGATGTTTTATTTTCTGTGTCTTTTCTCTATAATTTATTCTGTAGGCTGTACAGAAGCAGGACTCTAACCCTGGCTGCCTTTCCCACGCATATTATATGTGGGATTTTTGTTCTTAAAGCAGGTCCATTCCTGAGGCACTCTGCCATTGTGTGAGGCTGTGTACTGTACCCTGCTCCTCCTGGGCCCAGGGCTTTGGGAATGGTAATCAGGCTGCACTATAGGAATGTCAGACCCAAACTTAGGGCTGTCAGGGAGTTATCATGCTAATGCTGCCCTCAGTAGCTGATCATTCACTTGTGCTTGGTTGCATTCCTTTTAGCCCTAAAACTATGGATTCTGTGAAGGAAAACACAAGTGTGAGAGTGTTTTGCTGAAAATCACCAGCACCTCTTGGGTGCCCTGGATCCATGTGCAGAGAATCAGCAATAATCTGTGTCTCTTTAAGGCTCCCTTGGGAAATGTTACCATGGCACAAAGTCATGCTGCTGTGCAGGGGTGAATTTTGGTCACAGTGACAGTGGCAGTGCCAAAGGAGGTGCCCAGAGCTGCCAAGCTACTTGTTCCATGTCTTGGATTTCACTTCAGTGGTTTTACATGGGAGCTGGAGAAGGTTTTACCCACGTGTCCGTGAGCTGCAGATCTCATTATTTGAAAACACAGTAGACAAAGAGTTAAGAATTTGTGCTTTGCTCATTCCGGGCTGATCCTTTAAATTATGGTAAATGGATGCCCTGGACTGCCTCCTCTGTGGTGCTAAGGCTCTGGAATGAGAGGTTTCCCTGAATTTGCCACTCATGGCAATGCTTTGAAGTGTTGGGGTTTTTTTGTTTCTCTTTTTCTTATTTCTTCCCTTCCCCTGCCCTCCCCTCCCCTTTTTAGTGGAGATACTGGGAGTATAAAAACCACGTTCTGTGTGGTCCTTTAAAAAAAAGAGGATAATCCCCTTTTATACATGCCATGAAGTATGCACTGGTTGGAGCAATTCGGAATTGGGAATGTGGAAAATAGAATTAAAAGTTCTAAACTCACAAAATGATACACATTCAAATGTCTTTATTGAATGCAGATTTCTTAGACATGGGATTAAGAATGTGCATTGCCAGTGTTCAAAGTTTCCTTACTGTAAGCACTTGTCATTTTTTCATTCCTTTTCTCTATCCCATTATCTCAGTTGCCATGAGATTTTTAAAGGCATCTCTGTCTGGGTGAGTGTTTCTCCACATTCCACAAAAAGGTCAGTACTACCTCCAGTTACTTGGGCCATCCTGGCCTGGAGCTCTGCACCTACAGCACCCCTCCAGCCAGAAAGGAGATTGGCACTAAGGAAGGAGCTAAGTGATGACTTCGATTAAAAAAAAAAAACAAAAACAAAACCAAAAAGTTCCAATATTTCTCACTCTAGGAAACATCTGAAAAAGCTGGGTGTTATTGAATGTGCCCGTGCTGCACTCTGCTGATGAGAACATGAACAGCACAGGATTAATCCCTGAAATCACAGAATCACAGGGTGGTTTGTGTTGGAAAGGATCTCAAGGCCCATCAAGTTCCATCCACCCCCTGCCAAGGGCACGGACACCTTCCACTGTCCCAGGTTGCCCCAAGACCTGTCCAGCCTGGCCTTGGACACTTCCAGGGGCAGGGAGACCACAACCTCCCATGTCCATTAAGAAGTGAAGAATTGGAGGGGGATATTTAATGTTATTTTAAACTTCTTTGGTAAAGCTGCTGTAGTATGACAAGCACATATTTTTGTTTAAGATGGCATTGTCAGACTGGGGTACCTGAACTGGGTGTTGCTGCTTTATTTTAAATGTGAACAAATATCTTAAGCAGCTCTGAAAAATGTAGCTGCAATGTGCTAATGTGACAGTCATGTATGTATGAAAATACTTAAGAACAGAAAGTGATAACATGAAGAACTTGGCAAATACTTGCATTTCCATCATATTGCCCCTGTACCTCTGACATTTTGGGGTGAATGTTGTCACTTCATCCATTCTCATATATTTCTGCTGTTCAAAACAGGGACCCAGTTGTAGCCTTGCTGTGCTCAGTACATCTTAATCCTTTTAGGGATAAATGTTGGGGAATTGGGGTCTTTTCTTTGGAATTATTTGGAGCAGCTTGGACGTGGTGACTTTCCATTTAGTGGGGCATTCTCCCTTTCCTTTGTTGATTTATTTATTGTGGAGAACTAGGGTAGTTGTCACAACATCTGAAGGAAGAGCAGAGAGAATTTTTTCTCCCTGGCATGTGTTAAAGGCTGTGGGGTCAAAGCTGAGATGGACCAAATTTCTTCCTTCATTGGGTGAGTTCCTGGGCAGTAATTCCTGAGAGCAGATGCTGATGGAGCCATCAGCTTCCACCTCACAGGGAGCAAGGATTTTTGGGGGACACTTTCTTTTTAGTGCTGCAGAGCAAGCTCTCTGATGGAGTGGATGCTGAGCCAGCTCAGTAGTGAGTTGGTACCCAAATTTTGAGGTAGCTATTGATGTCCTTGTACATGAGCACCCGCTTCAGACCTCTTCATTCCTCCTTCTGCCAAATGAAGAATTACTGCTCCCTACAGGATAATGACTTCTCCTGAAACAACATTTCTGTTCCCTGCTGTTCTACAGCAAAGAAGTAACACTGAAGCAAAGCTTTAGTGTTTTTGAGAGCTCTAAAGGGGGTTTAGGTTTTTTCCCTCTCTTTGTGGTTTTTTCCCTCCAAGAAAATCGAGGGGAAGTGAAGATGATGTAAAGGAAAGACTGTCATGGAAACCAAGCAGCATTTGGAATCAGCTCTGCTGTTTTTAGAAACAAGGCCATGTGCTGACAGGATCCAGAGCAATCTGGTCCCTTCAAACTGGTTTTGGTGAGAGACTGACAGTAGAAATTGGATAAATGTTAGTGCCTGTCTAATAGTTATTCTTGCTTTGTGATAACCTTGGATTAAATTCCTGCCTTCAGAAATCTCACCTGAATTCAGCCATCTGCCGAGGTGTATCTGTGGTGCTTCCTCAAGGGTCTTTCTGTAGTCCTTTTCTGTAGTGGAAAACCAGCCATGGGATTACTGATGGGATTCCAGGGTTGCCTGTGCATCCCAGAATAAGTCAGAGGCAGCAGGAGAAGGATTGTGGGTTCTGCACTGGTTTAATATTCTCCCCTGTTGAGGATACCAAGGTGGAAACTTCATCACGTCGTGTTCACTGGACTGTTGTGTTGAGTTTTACACAGATTTTCAGATTGTGTTATGTCTCTGCATGTGAGGGAGACAGGTTGACATGTTTTCTGATAAATGCAAGGAGACTTTCTAGGAGAAAATCCTTTTGTATTATGCTGTGGAATCGTTAGATATAAATTATTTATGACTAAGGTTTTGTGTGCTAGAGAGCACAAAGCTGAAGTTTTCTAAGTCATGTCTATAAATAAGAAGACTAGAAATTTCCAATGCTTAAAGCTAAACAGCCCGATTTGTGAGAGTTCTCAGATTGCGCTCTCGGATTCCCAGGGAGATTAGGAGCAACACTCGAATGTGTCCAGGGAAGGGAATAGAGCTGGGGAAGGGTCTGGAGCCCCAGGAGGGGCTGAGGGAGCTGGAGAGGGGCTGAGCCCGGAGCAAAGGAGGCTCAGGGGGGACCTTGTGGCTCTGCACAGCTCCCTGACAGGAGGGGACAGCCGGGGGGGTCGGGCTGTGCTCCCAGGGAACAGGGACAGGAGGAGAGGGAACGGCCTCAGGCTGGGCCAGGGGAGGTTCAGGTTGGATACTGGGAACATTTCTTCCTGGAAAGGGCTGTCCAGCCCTGCCACAGCTGCCCAGGTCAGCAGTGGAGTCACTGTCCCTGAACGTGTTCAAAAAGTGTGTGGATGTGGAACCTTAGGACACGGTTTAGTGGTGAGCGCAGTGGTGGCAGCGAGTTATGGTCTGGGTCTTAAAGGATCTTAAAGGATCTTAAAGGCCTTTTCCAGCCTTAATTCTGTGATCCATGGCAGGGTTGGACAGGCAGTCAGGCTTTCTTCCTCTTCTCTAGAGGGAGGGTTTAGTGACATCTTCCTGCCTGGCAATTCCTGCAGCTATCTGGGACAAAATACTGACTTTCTGCAATGTTGTTTCAACTGCTACTGATACAAGTGAAGCTTTTGGAAAGAGAATTTCTTGGTTCAGGTCGAGCTGGTGGTGTTGCCTCAAAGCCTTCCCTGCAGAGGTAAGAGGCTGAGATTCCTGATAAATCAATCCTCTGAGTTCTGGGTTGAGCTCTAATTTGTTTACCAAGTTTTGGACCAGAGCAGATTGATACAGCAGTGACATTCAGCTGTGAAAATGGAACTAAACAATTTGCATAATCAGGTTTGCTCTGCAATTACCAGGTTTCCACAGCACAGCGATGCATAGAGAATAGGGAAGTAGAAAAGCCACTGATGATGCCGGGGAGCTAATTTTCAGGTGTAAATAATCCAACTGTTTCAAAATTATTTTAAAAATTAAATTACTGTGACACAAAGCACAAAAGATGACAAATTTCTTTTGGAGGGTTTTGTTTGTGTTTTGAGGGGAGAGTGACCTGCATGCTATATGCCAAGTTTTGCATCAAAACAGGTACAAAATAGTGTATAAAATCTATTTTATGTAGCTGTGTATCTTTGGCTTGAATGGAAAGGAGTTGTGGTTATTGAGGAATAATACGGTTTCTAAAATTGCAGGAAGTTTCTTTTTTGGTATCCATCTCTTCACCAAGTTTTTTTCTCATGTTGGTACCTCTTAATAAGGATTCGAGCTTGCACAAGTTCTGTGCCCTTACCTTTCTGTGCTTTTGCCTCAACTGTGAGCCTTGGAGAGATTGTTGTTCTACTGCAGTCCATGGAGCTTAGATCTAATTGGAAAAGCCCCTGGAGTTAATTACTGCCTTGCATCTCATTGTCATCCAGGTAACTGGATGCAGGAAATGGGAGAGGCAGAAATCCAGCTCACTTTGGATTTAACTCCACTGGGAAGGAGAGGATAATACAACTTTTCCAAGAGAGGTGCTGGCATTTCGGGCTCCTGGAGGTGTGAGTTTTGCCTACGCTGCTTTGAGTCAGATCCAGGGAGGTCTCTGCCCACTGCTGCAAACTGGCTTGAAGCCCACATTTTCTGTCAGATTGTTTATCCATTTTTATATCCTACCAGCTCCTACTGCTGATGGAGAAGAAAAATTACTTCCTACAGAAATTCTGTTCCTTAGAAAATCAAGCAAGCACATCCAGCTTGGCCTGAAAGCAGCTTATTGGAATGGCACATTTATTCTTGTAATTAGTTATTTTCTTATGTAAAAGACCTGTAAGGTTTATTAAATCGGTGATCCTCTTAATGCTAAAATTCACAATGAGACTCTCAAGTGTCCCATTACATCCTGAAGTGATTGTGTGCTCAGTACGTCAGTCAGCCCAGGGTGGGTTTATTTAAGTGTATAAATATTGTTCCTGTTTTGCTCTGGTGAGTGGCTGTGCTTGTTGTCCAGAGCTGTGGGACAGTGGGGTCAGAGCACTGGCTGTGCTCAGGGCTGTGGAAGATGCAGCTGGGAGAGACTGACCTGGGCTCAGGTTTATTCAGTGGTGCTCAAAGCGTGGAGCTCACTCAGAGGAGATTTTCCAAGGGCAGTGGTGGGAGCACCAGGAGCTGGATGGGTGCAGCTGCAGCTTGGGGCTCATCTCCTGAGAGCCAGGCTTAGCTGGAGCCCTGTGTTCAGGGCAGTGAGTGCTCCTGCAGCCTGCTTGGCTGTGTCCAAAGGAGGCACCAGGATGATCAGAGGGATGGAGCAGCTCTACTTTGAGGAGTGCCTGAGAGAATTGGGGTTGTTCAGCTTGGAGAAGAGAAACTTCAGGGTGACCTAATTGTGACCTTCCAGAGCCTGAAAGGGCTGAGAAGGAAGATGGAGAGAGACTGTGGACAAGGACCTGGAGTGACAGGACAAGGGGAATGGATCCAAACTGACAGAGAATAGTTAGATGGGATGTTAGGAAGAAACCCTTCTCTGTGAGGGTGGGCAGGCCCTGGCACAGGGTGCCCAGAGAAGCTGTGGCTTCCCCTGGGTCCCTGGAGTGTCCAAGGCCAGGTTGGACGGGGCTTGGAGCACCCTGGGACAATGGAAGGTGTCCCTGCCCATGGCAGGGTGGGACTGGATGATCTGTAAGGTTCCTTCCAACCTGAACCATTCCAGGACTCTCCTCCCATTGTTTGAAGCAGGGGAGTGGACCTAAGTACCTGAGTGTCCCTGGTGACTGTAGCAGGACCCTCACATGAATAATGTGGTTGTAACCTCGGCCCTGTGCCTGTCTGGGGTCCAGTGGGGTGAATCCCTCTCTCTCTGGCACTGGTTGGCTTGATGAAAACAAGCAGGAGAATGACATTGACTTACCACGGCTCTCAGTGATGTGGTGAAGCTCAGGTACGTGTGACCTGGGGCGGGGTGAAGTGGGAGCTTCAGGGAGAGGTGACAAAGATTGTCCTGGTACATGGGCTGCCAGCTTGGGTTGTGGTGGTGCAGCTGTAAATTTTGGGAGTTGAGACCAATTTCTCCATATCTCACACTGCAGAATGCAGCTGTGTTCTGTTATCAGTCACAGCTTTGGGACTCTGTTCAGAGATCTGCTGGACCAGCTTAGAACCATTAGGACTGATGTAACATCCAGGCAATCATCTGTTTGCTCCTGTCATTAGAAAAGGGATTTGATGGAATACTTTCTGGCTCCAGGCCTATAAGAGAAGTAACACTGAAATGTCTTTCTTCCTCTTGGTTCAGCATTCCCTCTTTGGGACATTTCTCATGTTTTTAGTGCATTGTATAAGGCAGAAGCAGCTCATTCAGTTGATGTTACCCACATCACTGATGGGTAATCTCCTGCCAACATCAGCTGTTTTTCTCCTCCTTCTCTGTGAAGTGTGTGCTGGTCTCACTGTTTGATCACTGCTCTCTCCATAAAAGCCTCACTGAACCACCTCATTCCTCTGGATCACAGTGGGAGAAATCTATGGGGCCAAGTGTTTGTGTCCCTTGTGATGGAGAATTTAACCCCAGCAGAGCTCATGGCTTAGGCAAAGGCAGCTGGAGGAAGGAGGGGATGGGAAGGTGTGGCAGAACAGAAAAGAGGGAGTTTGGAGTTCTGGCCTCACTGAAATAAATGAATTTTAGTGATTAAGGAATTTTAATATCCTCAAGCACTTCAACCAATAGCTTCAAACATCTATTTTAGAAGTTCACCTCCCATGTATATGCAGCTCTGTCATTAACTTGTTTTCCACCGTGTGAGCAATCCAGATTTTTGCAATGTCTCTGCCTGAATCTAAATTCACAGATGTCTAGAAGATCAGGTACTTAATGAGGAGTCCAGCTATGGAGTTTGGGAATATCTATTTCACTCCCTCCTCTGAAAATCTCAGCTTCAGAAACCAGAAGTAGCAATGAATTAAACACTGGATTTCACAGTTACACCAGGGGTTAGCAAGGCTTGGGGCAGGAAGAGATTGTCACCTCCCCGATCCCCATCCCAAGGGTCAGTTTTCCCTGGGTAAAAGGCAGAATTCAACTTAAACACGTGTGAGGTTTGTACCCCCAGGCAGAACAGAGGGGCTCCTGCTCAGCAGGCAGAGTTCAGAGCTTGCAGCCATGTTTTAACTTCTTGTTTTTCCTGTCTCCTTCCCTGCAGGCCAGAGGTGCCGACATTCCAGACATCCCGGGTGAGCTCCCGCTGCGCTCCTGCGGCAGCACAGCCAGCATGAAAGTGAAGAATGTCAAAAAGTAAGAGCAGATTTCGGTGATTTTCCTGTCCTTCCTGGGTTTCCAGTTTTGCTGTGCTGAGTTTTGGCTGTTGTGCTGCAGTGCAGGGCATTCAGCAGCAATTTGTGATGGTGTACCTTCAGCAGAGCAACCCAAATCCATGTGGAACTGAGGCAGTTTGAGCTGATGGAACCTGAAACTGGCCAGCAGATGTTTTACTGGCTCACTCTCCTCTTTCTGCCCATAGAAACAAAGCTAGGCAGAGTTTTGAACCTCACTGTTGCAGTGGTTTTAGTTTTCTTTAGCAATTGTTCCTGAAAGTGATTAATTACGAAAACCCACAATAGAACATACAGAGAAAAATCTCAGCAGAAGCCCAGGCAATGTGTAAATGAGATAATTTTCCCTGTCTCCTTATGCTCTGGAAAGCTAAACCAGGACAAGTGGGTGGCCTATATGTATTTTTTATCTAATTTTTTTTTTCTTTTTGCATTCTGCCCTCTGTAACTTCATTTGAATGGATTTTACACAGTTTTCCTTTCTAAGGGGTATTTTTTCTTCCCTGATCTCCCAGTTTGGGGTTTTTTTTGTTTTGTTTTCCTTGTGGGCTCATGCTGTATTTCTGTCTCTGCTTGTATCCCAGAGACTGTAAACCAAGTCATTAGGCTTGCAGCAACGGGGATCAGAAATAATCAATATTACTTTTCTAAAAATGCTGACTTGAGGAGCAGAACTCCCCGAGATTGATGGATCTGAGCCTTCAGCTCACCCCTCTAGTGCTCTGCTGAGAGGGAAATGGCCCTTTGTTCCAGTGCTGAGCAGCCAGATGCTGCATCTCACTTCCCACTTGTATTCCCGTGGGAAGAGGGAGCCAGATAATGACAATCTCATTGGCTCACCACCAGGAATATCTATAGGAGTCTATAATAGCTTCGGCAGAAGCAGGAGCATGCTGCAGAGCCACAGGAGCTCCTCGGCAGCCAGTAGTGAGCCTGGAGACACTTGGGAATAATTATGCCTGACTTTTGAATTTCCAAAAGGCAAAGGATAAATAGAGTTTGTTCTGCACCCTCAGATACATCCCCCCGGGACTGATGGGCTGTGATGCCTTTCACAGGTAAAGTTCTGCTTTCCTCGTGTCTCGTGTAAGGCTGTGGATGTGCATTTGTCAGCTGCAGCTGCTTGTCCCTGCTCCGTGTGCAGACATCCCTCTGGGCTGTGGTGCTGCTGGAATGTCACACAGGGCTCTGGAGGGCTGTGGTGCTGCTGGAATGTCACACAGGGCTCTGGAGGGCTGCACTGGGCTGTGGTGCTGCTGGAATGTCACAGTTCTGTAGGGCTGCACAGGGCTCTGGAGGGATGCAGTGGAAAAGCCACTTGGTATTTCAGCTTTGCTTTCTCACTCGGTTCCCTTCCCTCCTGTTTTGGTGCATCACATCAACAAATCCCTGTGTTCCCTTGGCTTTAGGATGAGAAAGTTGTTGTTTTGTATCGGTACCTGTTATTTATCTCTGTTGAGTTGTCTGCATCCATCTCATGGTGTGTTCTTGGTGTGCTCCAGGTTATCCTTTACAAAGGGGCACTTCCCGAAGATGGCTGAGTGTGCACATTTCCATTATGAAAATGTGGACTTTGGCAACATACAGGTGAGTCTTGGATTTCTTTTATATACAAAACACCTTGTTCTTCCTGCTAGCTGACCTGGTGGGGAGGTGTAGAGGGACCTCCACTGAGGCTTATTTAGTTTATTGCTAAATGTTTAGTGATAAGAAGTTAAGGCTGTAGAGACTTTGGAATTGCTTCTGTGTGCTGGAGCAGAATCTGCACTCAGTCATGTGGAGCTCTCCTTTGAGCTTAGAGATGGTTTTATTTCGACTGGATTTGGCTGATGTCACTGTTTTAAGACTGTATCAGACATTCAGTCTTGAGTCGTCTGTAATCACTGCGTGTGTATTTTTGGTTTGTGTGTGTGTGTGATTAAACAATTGTGTGAATGTATTTATGTAAATATAAATAAATCAATCTTACCCATTCCCTTAGCTCTGCACTGTGCATTGCAGCAGGTGTGTCATCAAAATACCAGAAACTGCTCGTCAGCCCGAGCTGCATTTCTGGGAGTGTGCAGGCTTTGCTCCCCTGTGATCCCTCCCTCAGGAATACAGGCAGAAGCATTATCCAGGGGGGCTGAGACTCAAGAGTTTCTCACTAACAGGACACCTTTTGTTCTGCACTTAGAGGAGCAGGAATGCCTCCAGCATCTGCCAGCCTTGTAGCCAAAAGGAGGTTACAACCTTTTCATTTGTAAAACATTTCCTGTAATACCCAGTGAATTATTTACAGCCTTTCATGCTGCCGTACTCGACACTTTTGCAAGCAGAATTATGCAGCTGGGTTTTTTTCTCTGTCTCTGTAAAATTCCAGCTGGGAAGGAGCATGGGTGCTGTTCAGGGCTGGGATGTGCTGTTGCTCACACTTGGTGGCTCTGGGAGGGTTGGTCCTGCTGTGTGGGCTCTGCAGACACGGACAGAGCCACAGACACAAAGTACTGGGCACAAACAGAGTGCAAAGAGCTCAGTTCCCATGGAGGTCCCTGGGAAACAGGCAAGCAGGAGCAGACCTCACTGCTGAAAACTGTTTATTTTCATTTTCTGTGTGTAGGAACAGCATGGCTGATCCATGTCCCTGCTTTCTGTCTCCTGGTAATTTGCTGGTTTGACACAACTAATTTTTCACTCATTCTGGAGAGAAGTTTTATGTTGGAGCAGCTCTGTGTCCACACGGGTGTGGTTTTTACATCCTGTGGTCCTCTGAGTTCTCCCTCCCATCATCCAGGGATGTTCAGCATGTTGTGCAACTGGAGAGGGAGTACAAGCTGTGCATGGCACATGGTTTTGATGACCAATAATTAATTCTTTTGTGGGTTTAATCATTTCCTGGGATGTTTTCAGAATGGCAGGGCAGACCTGGGGGGTTCATCTTTATGATTGTGAGAGGCAGAAGTAGAATGAGGTAATACATCCTTCCCAGGTTTTCCTGAAGCATGTTCTGCTGGAAGTTCCCACAAGCAGGAGTGCTTTAGCACTGCTTTTTGTGATGTCACTGCTGCTCCTGCAGCTTCCTTTGCTCTTGCTCAGGGTCCCCTGGCACAACCAGACTAGAGGCTGTAACCAGAGGAGGTCTGTCTGAAAAACAAAAATTGTGAGAGGATATAGCACAGAAAATAAAATGGTATTGACTATTGAGCTGTTATTGGTTATCTCAGCCCTGAGCTGTTTTCTGTGTCTGTGCTGTGAGACCAGGAAGAAAACAGGGTCTGGTGGCAGCATGACAAGAGCTGTTATAAAATTGAGACTCTGTGTGTTGAAGGGTCAGTTCTCTGTTTCCACCACAACTGCCTCTGAAAAGCCCTACGTGTTTAGCTATTTGTGTACCTAAAGCAAAATTTGTGCCTAAGTAAGGTGACTTCAGCCCTCTGTGCCTCTAATTGCTTCCTTTTCCTAAGCAGGTTTCTGGTAAATCCCCGCAGTGTCAGGACTTTTTTATATGGTGAGAAATCTCTTTGAGAACAAGAGCTTTGCTGCTGAAATGCAAAAAGATAAAGTATTGCAGCACTTCCTTAGAATACCAGTATTAATGGTAAAATAAGTGAAAGCTGTTAATACAACAGCAGTATTAGTTGGGAGATTTAAAAATAGGTTCACACAGGGCTCATGCATATTAATCAAGCTGGAGGCTCCTTTGTGCTCCCAAGGTAGAGCAGAGAATAGCAGTGGGCTGGAGTGATGGGAAGTGACAGCTTGGCACCTAATAGAGAATTACTGAGTTGCATCTGAGGGGTGGTGGGTGTAAACTGCTTTCAAAATCTATTCACTGTTAGAAATTAGCATAGTAGAAATACAGTATTATCTGTCCGTGTCAGGAATTGTGTAATGATGTCTATTAACAGCCTGGCCAAATTTCAGGTTGTTTTGTAACATTTATGTCACTTCTAATATGGTCTCATGGTGCAAGAAGTATTAATAGCCTGGCATTTCACCTCATGAGATCATTTTAAATTAAATTGCTGAGAGGTATGAGAAAAGATTCGTTCTCTTCTTATCCTTGCACTGTGCTGGTGAGGCTGGGTGCATTTTGGGAGGCTTTTTCTCTTCAGAAATATCCTTCCACACTGCTTCCAACAGCAATATCTTAGCCATACCTGTGGCTGCCCAGCCAGGCACGTGTAGCATCCCAGGAAATTGCTGATTGCCATGCAAAGGCAGTGATGTCAGAGCTGTACCAACAGGTTAAGCCTCACAGATTGCATCAGTGCCCAAAATTCACTGACATTTTCTCAAATACCTTATGTTTATTACTGCGTTTATTTTCAGGGCTACATCGTTCATTTTCAGTTTCTAATGAGAAGCCAGGTCCTGCCTCATAGATGTGTTTAGTCTGACATGGGATAAATGTTCAGAACTGTGGTTCAGCTTCTTCATGGGTCTCCCAAGGAGGTGCAATATTTCTTCTCAATTTACCTTTTTCCTAATTGAGCTACTTCTCAGTTTACACAAAATACAAGGTATCTCCCTCTTAACTTTTTTGACCTGGTTCTCACTCACTGGACACATTGGTGGTAAGTCTTCATAAAAATCTCTGTACAAACAGAAGGTCATTTCCAAGTGGTTAAATTGCATTTGCGCAAAGGAGTCTGTAATAACACTTATAAAATGATAAAAATGCACACTGTTTAACATCAGCACTTTGCATCTAGCAAGTGCAAGCTTTGTTTTCTATCTGTTGGTTTTCTATCAGATTTATGAATAAATAACTGAAAAGAACTCATCAAAACCCCGTGGGACCTATTGAGGCAATTTCAAATTCACCAAGTTTAAAAATGTGAGATAGAAAAGTGGATATGGAGTCCCATATACTTCTGCATGCATGAAGAACTGACTCTAGACTGAGACAGGGTTAAATTTCTTTTATAATTTAAGAAGATATTAATGTAATTCAATAACTATATGCTAAAAAAAGTCTGCCAGCTCTCCAGGAGCATTTGGACACTGCTCCCAAGGATGCACAGGGTGGGATTGTTGAGGTGTCTGTGCAGGGCCAGGAGATGGACTGGACCCTGTGGTCTCTCCCAGCCCAGGGTATTCTGTGATTTTATGAAATATGATTTTACTTTCTGAGTGCTAAATGTCATTAATATAAACAGGACAAACAGTGATTAGGAATTCCTTAAATATCTACTTCCTGCCAGGAAGAAATACTCTGTTCTTCACTTGAAAGAATTAAGACATTATCTTCAGCTGAGTAGGTTGTGGTAATGGAATATGGAGAGCTGATCAGCTCCACACTTTGCAGATAATATTCTTTGCTCCCTCAAAAGCCACTTGCTCAAGGCAAGTGCTGTAATGCACATTTATATCTCTTCAGCATCTTGCATTTGACACAGAATTATCCCTTCAAACAGCACAGTCTCTGTGTTTCTCTTGCTGTATCTGATGTCTAAAAATAAATCCCTGTGGGAGCAGGACTGGGTTGCAGATCCTCTCCTTATCGGCACAGCCTTGGCAGGGCCATGGCAGGAATTGTGTTATCAGTGGTAAAGGAAGTATTTGAGGCAGAATCACTTCCGCCTGCGCAGACATCAGCTGCCAGGAATTGCTGGCAGGAATTGTGTGCTGTGGGAATGCCTGTGCAGTGCTCCAGCCCAGCTGATGGGCTGCCTCCAGCAGCAGCTGGCCTTTGCCCCTGCAATTGGATCTTCCTCTCATGCCTCAGGAGTGAGAAACATTGCAAAGAGCAGCTCAGTCCTTCTGTGCCCGTTGTCAGCAAAGCCTGCTGAGAAGATCCTTGTAGGGCTCATCTTCTTTTGGTTTGCCTTTTTTTTCTTTTATTTAATGATATTCCAGGGAAGGGGGAGCACAGGGGAAATGTGCTTGTGAAGGAGTCTCTGTAATTTTTTTCCTAAGATGGATTGCAAAGGAAACAAAACCAGTAAAGCCTGGCCAGATGCCCTTGGCTGGGGTTAACTGGGATAGTTTCAGGTGCCGCAGCTGAAAAGAGTCTTGTGGATGAGCTGGGAACAACAGGGATGGGGATGCTCTCTGCTCTGTGTCTGCCTGAGGTGGGACAGCCTGGCCTGGGTGTCTCCATCAGGGATTTGATCCCAAGGCTGCTCAGTGCCTGCAGTGCACGAGGGTTTGTTTGTCCCCAGCTCTTCGTGAGTCTGATGCTTTCAGTGCATGGCAGTCAGGAGCAGCATGAGTAGCTCCAGGCTGCAATATCACTTATCCCACTTATTTTGTGAACTGTTTAAGAAGGAAAAGTATTGATTTTTAAAGACAAAACATAAAACAGCAGTTGCCTGTCCTAGTCCTTCTAAAAGATTCAAGTTCTCAGTAAGAAGCATAAAAATTGGCCTGAATTTTGGTGTGTGTTGGGGTTTTGAAAGACGATTTTGCTGTGTTCTGCCTTGTCTTTATGAATATCTCAGTGAGATACAGATTATGTATGAAGAGGAGCCCCTTTTCTGTCCTTCATCTTTGGATGCTGTTAATCTCCTCCCAGAATTACCTGGCTGGATTCTGGTATGTTCCCCTTCCCCTCCCATTCCCTGTCTTCTCCATGTGGTTTCTTTCCTGTTGCCTTCCAAAGTGGTGGTGGGGATGTTGCAAGGGCTGTTTTAAGGACGTGGGTATATAAAAACAACTGTTCAGTGTAGGTGGAAACTGCCTCTATTAATTTAATAATTCCAGCCACAAGTCCCTGAAAATTGGCACAGCCTCCTGCCAAGATCAATACAAATTTTAAACGTTTGGAGTCTCTGGGCCAAGGTTTTTGCTGCCAAAGGAGTTAGGAAAATATTCGAGTAAGTTCACCTCAGTTTTTGGATTCTGCTGTTTCCTGGTCTTCCTTTCAGCGTGCCACAGGCTCCTCAGAAAAATTCTTCCCTGGAACAAGATCACACCTGTGAAATTCCAGGTTCTCTGGTTTTTTTCCCTGGTGAAGTGGGAAGAAATCCAGCGTGGGTTCTATCACGGAAGGCTAAGTTCAAGTGTGGAGCTGTGACTCTGATCCACAGAGCAGGAAGGCTGGTGTTCCCGTGTGGATTTAGTGCTAAACCATTCTGAAGGTGTTTTACACCCTTTGCTCTCTTTGACTGACTGTTCTGAAATCAATACTTCACCTTTTTTTTATAAAGGAAAATGCAGTTTGGCTGGCATTGCTCAGCTCATGGAATGCCTCTCACAGGGACTCCGTATTTCCCTGCATTTATTTATCTTGATCAGCTCTGTCTGACTCCATCTATGTTATTTTAAAAAGATGCTCATGAAGCTGTACCCATGGAAAGGTGGGCTAGAACCCACAAAGAAGTATTACAAGCAAGAGATTTTTCCCTGTTGGTTCAGTACAACAGGTATTTTGGGGGCTTTTTTTACCTTCTCCTTTTTCTTTTGGATGTTTTTATGAATTTGTGGGGAATAATCCATATCTCCACAGGAGAATAGACCCATTTGGGACAGAAAACAGAGACCTCTTGCAGGAATCCAGTTTATTTTCCCTTCTCCAGCATTTAATATTGAAACTACAGCAAACTTGGCTGTGGAATTGTAGAGTTTTTTGTTCATTGTGGCTATTTGGTGGCATAAGTAAATCTTCAAGTGGCTTTAATAAGCCCAGCTGTTATTTTGACATTGACCTCCTGCTGTTTGCCAGCCCCATAAATCATCTTTACCAACATGTTGGAGGAAAGTGTTAAAATTGGTTTAATTAGTGACTGGAACAGAGTTGTGTTGGAAAATTTTTCTTTCCTGAAGTTTAACGACCTGAAAAAACCAAAAAGCTGTACTATACATTTAATTAAAATACGTTATAAACTTGAAAAGATTCCGTGGGCTCCAGAAAAATAATGTCTGTTTAGGTAGTGCTGGGAGGGAGATGAAATCCTGTGTGTTCCTGTCTGTAGCCAGCCATCCTCTTACCAGGAATGGTGTGAAAATGCAGAGTAATACTGGGCTCATGGATCTGCCAGCATGCCAGGCTGCAGTGATTTAATTACTGCCTTGTAGTTCTGATCCATGGATTTACAGGAGCAGGGCTCTGTGTTTCCCCTCTTGTGGAGGTTGGTGAAGCCAGAGGATGGATGAGCTGTGAAACCAGACTTCTGGGGGAGCATTCCCAGGCTGTGTTTAGACTGTACCTGCCTGCAGAAAGGGCAGTTTGTTCACACCCTGCTCAGGTGCCTGGCTTTGGAGGCTTGATGACAGAATGGGCAGCTCGGGGGCAGCAAGTCAGGCTGGAGATGTTAAAATGTTCATTGATTAGCTCAGCCTTGCCCAGAGTGTGTGCCTGCCCTGCCCTGCCCTGCCCTGCCCTGGGAATGTGTTCATTCATCCCTGCCGCAGGAGCACGGCTGGGATCACTGACACAGGGAGGGATGGACGGGATGTGGGGAGAAATTCCTCCCTGGGAGGGTGGGCAGGCCATGGCACAGGGTGCCCAGAGCAGCTGGGGCTGCCCCTGGATCCCTGGCAGTGTTGAAAGCCAGGTTGGGCACTGGGGCTTGGAGCAGCCTGGGACAGTGGGAGGTGCCCCTGCCCATGGATGAGTTTTTGGGTTGGATGTCCTTTTCAAGCCAAACTATTCTGTAATTCTGTGTTTAGAATATAACCTGATCCTGCAACATTTGTTGACTGTCTTGGCTCTGACATCTTTCTGCTTACGGTTTGAGCACACCAGACATGCTCCACCTCTGTCTCCAGGTGTGTTCTGTGTCCTAAACCTCGTGACCATGAGGAAATCCTCATGGTGGTTCCATGATCTGGTTTCCAGGTAATTTCCAGTCTTGGAACATCAGCACTGCCTCCCTCAGGATTACAGTGTTGCACTGATGAGCTCGAGGTTGTTCTCTCAGTGCCAGATCAGGGCAGAGCTGTTTGGGTGCCCAGGATGAGCCTGTCCCTGGCCTGGCCTGTGCCCAGCTGTCCTGTGGGGAGGGGGAAGAACTTGGGCTCCTGGTGTTTGGATGCTCCATGTGGAAGTGTTTGCTGCCCTGTGCTAGGGCTGTGGATGTGCAGCTGCACAGGGATCACAGGGGGTGTTTCTGGATCTGCTCAGCTGAGACCTCAGTTTTGTTTGTTTTACGTGCAAAAAAGATTTGGCCAGAAGATTTCCTGTGAACATAAACATTCCCAAGGGGCTGGAATCAGGCAGATTTCTCTTTTTCAAAGGAGGAACAGGCACACACTCCCCCCACACAGACTGCTGGATGTCTGGAAGGCATTTGGAGAAGCCTGTGGGCTTTGATGGCTTTGTGATTTTATCCCTTGCTGTGGGATGTGAGCAGGAGATGGAGGCTCCTGCTTCCCTGTCCTGCAGGCGGGGCACTGACCCTCAGCTCTCCTGAGCATCCAGAGCAGAGAGCTCTTCCATCTTGACTCACAATTCCAAAGGTATCAATTACTTCCTCTGGCTTGTCATTTCTGCCCATTTTCTCAGCAGAACCTGCAAACTCAGGCTGCTATTTTCCTGGCAAAGAAGCATCAAAGGGAAAGGGAATGCTTTCATTACACGTGGATGTGTGGCTGTGAGCTTTGAAAATCAAATACTTACATGGAGAAGCATGAGATTATCTCACTGCCTCTTCCAGACCCTCTCCACTGAAGTTTAACTTCTTTTATCTCTTAAAACTAAGTGAACAAACTTTGACTGTACTCACTAATTCTTGTTTCCACCTGACCAGATGAGTAAAAGGAATATAAAAAAAAACTTACTCTGGGACATATTTTTAAGGTGCAAGACATTCCCTACCACCATCCTGAATTTCTTTCTTTCAAAGAGTTCATTTCCCAGAAGGAGCATTTACGAGAAGCTTATTTAGATCTGCACAGAGAAGTTTCAAGCTCCATCAGATGATTTTTGGAGGCTCAGGGCATGGTTTGGGACTTGCAGTCAGAATTGACAGCTCTGACTGCAGAGAGAGCTTTTGGCAACATCACACTCAGAATTATGTAAGTAATAATTTAAAGGGAAGATGGTTCCTTAAGAGGCACCCACAAATCTGGTATTGTATGAGTTGGAAATAAAAATACATCGTGCCATATATGTTCAGAATCCTTGAACAGGCCTTATAATCCATTCTGTTCCATTGGAAAAGTGATGAAACTTATAAATACGGTTATAAAGCAAACTGACTAGAAAAATGCACTTCCTGGGGAAGTGGCCTTGCCTAGTCCAACCAGTTTATGTTTAGATCCCAACTGAAATTTTTCTGATATGCCTTGCAGTGGAGCTGTGTAATTCCTCTGTGTGGTGTTTAAGTGTGAACCTTATTTATTGCAAATATGATATGTCAAAACCTTCAGCCTTTAAAAGAACTGATTTTGGACCAGGTTCCCATTTACCAGCTTGAAGTAGTTCAAAAATCAAAACATCTTCTGTTATTTTTACAGCTTGAGCCCAGGAATTCACTTTGGAATGTTGCTAAATTATTTAATAATTCTTTATCTGCTATATCCTGCAATAATTGAAGGTGTAGCAGTGCTGGAATGGGCAGAGAACCTACTGGGAGCTGGAGCCTCGGGCCAGAAAGAATTTGCATGAAAGGAGGGGAATGTCATATCAGGACAGGACCTGGAGCCCAGCTGTGCTGGGGTGAAGGGAGCTCAGGGTTATCGAGGCTTAATAAAAGGTGTGAGACTTGAGAAGCATCAGAGTGCTTCAGAGTCCCCTGGCTCCAAGGTTTGATTTAGTGTTGTGCTTTGCCATTTGCTTTCGGATTAAATAAAAGCTGGGGTGGGTTTGGAGGCTCCTTGTGTAGAAGTGAGTTCTTAGGCTGATGCACTTTGAATTATTGATGGGTTTTAGCAGGAACACTGAACTCTGATGGGCACTTTGAACACACCCTGGACGGCTGTGTTGGGCTTTATTTCCCCTGCTCCCTCCTGCCTTTGAACTCTTTAAAGCTTCCCTGTATCCCTCAGTTTCCAGCTACATTCACTAAGAGGTGTTCAGAGACAGCAGAGGATTCTGCAGAGCTGCTGGGGTCGATGCTGAGCAGGGGCACACGGAGGGTTTGGTCCTGGAGCTCTGCTTTCCTCTGCCAGCTGACTTGAATGTCTCAGGCCTATCCAGTGTCACAGAGATGCAGAACTTTGGCCATCAATCAATTCACTCAGAGAGTCTGGAAAATAATGTTCCAAATTTACCATTTGTGATTTTAAGATAACCCAGGGGAGAGGAAAGACTTGGATTTTTAAAAACAAAATACCCATATGCTCTTATAGTTCTTTCTGGTGCACCATATGGATGAATGGTTTCTTTTCCTGTTACAAAAACAATTAGGGTGTGGATGATGTGTTTTCTGTAAGGATTATGAGTGTCTGTGTCTTGTAAGTTGTGATGATCAGAGTAAGGATAAAACAGCCCCTGTAACCCAACTGTGTCTGTAACACGGGGTTGAATTGCCTGCAGAATTAATAATGAATTTGGATGACAGATTCCACAGGCCCTGTGCTGTGGTGTTTGTAGGCTCTGTATGTGTGCTCCAGTGTTCCACAGCAGTTTGTGCACATTTAAATGTGCTTGGCCCCATGACTGAAGGTGGTTTGAGCTGTGGGAAGGGCTGGAGCATTTTATATCCTTGGTGTGCCCATTTAGACAAGTTCTTGGATCAGTGTTTGCTGTAGAGGAACGTTTATGTTACACAGAACTGTTGGTAAGTCATCGTTTCATTATTTTCTCTTGGAAACTACTATGCTATTAGTACAAATCTTAGTTGCAATACCAATATTAGAAAGCAAAATAAAGGTTTAAATGTCTCATTTGTCTACAGTATAGAGCAGCTTGGAACTTGTTTTGGAAAGATGTTATGGAAAGATTCTGTTTTTCCAGAATCACAGAATATTCTGAGTTGAAAGGGACCCCCAGGTCCAATTTCTGTGTCTGTCCTGGTACGTGAAGCAGAGGTGTCCTCTGTGAGGTCCCAGATTTGTCATCGTCACCACTAATTCTCTTGCCTGGTGATTTAAGGGCTCGGCCATTTGACCTGGGTTAATGAGCATCGTTGGGTTAAGGAGTCACACTCTGGGACAGCAGTGCCAGCCCAGGTGACTCCAGAGTGCTGTCCCAGCTTGGGTTGTGCCATGACTCTTGTCCTCATGCTTGTGTGTTTAAACACTGGCAAGAATTGAATCCCACAGACGCTTTTCCCTTGAAATGTGCAGAAATTGGGACCAGGGTGGTGCTGCAGGCTGATGCCTCTCTGTTGAGAACAGGAGCTTCCAAGGAGTGCATTGCACAGGGGCAGGGTTACACCAACCCCTTTGGAGAATGAATTAAACGTTTAAAAAGCAGAAGCCCAATTCCAATTCCATTGAGAAGCTTTTGGGTAGTCCCCAGGACATGAACCTGTTTCCAGTGTAACCCGAGTTGTTCACAATCCACCTTTCCTGAACTGCCATCTGGGAAATTTAAAGGCTAAAATATTCTTTTCATGTCTCTACTATTTTTTCTCCTGCCTTTGGCGTTTTGGCAGAATTTTCTAAATTAAAAATGAAAACAGGGTTACAGATCTGTCTGTGATCCTTTATGCAGTTAACCTTGTAACTCTTCAAGTCCATCCTCTGGACACAACCAATTAAGGTTTTGACACATGGATCAAAAAACCAAGACACTGTTTATTAATTACTTCACGAAATTAAAGCTCATCCTATTTATTAAGGGTTTCCAAGGTAATTTCTTTAATATCATGAATTGCAAGCATTTTGTTGTGCTGTTTCTGCTGCCCTTCACTGAGTCAACATACAGAAGCTGCATTTTTTTATCTGTGAAAGCATTTTTCTTCCTTTCCCGGGATTTTGGATCCATACAGGATATAGTGCTCTTGCACAGGACATAAATAACCTGTGACAGGCAAATAACGGGGTAATTCCTATGTGTTCTTGTGTTCTGGAAAATACAGCTTCATGTTTTCCAGCTGGCCTGTCTGTGAGCTTGCTGTACATTTTCATGTAACCCCTAGAAAAAAGCCAGTGCTGCTGAGGTGCTCCTGGTGTGGAGTGTCAGGGAATGTGGGAGGTTGGGTGGCACGGTGTTCCTGGCTTCAGGAGGGTTGGATTTTCCTGGCCTTTCTCTCCTTACCCCAGAGGATTGTGTGTTCTGCCCCACTGACTGGCTGTGAGTCCTTACTAGGGCTTATTTAGTGAACTAAGAGCTTCACTTCTAGGCAAAATTTAGTAGGAATCCAACTTTGGCATCTTGTGACTGACCAGAAGAGCTCTGAAATCTCCACTGCCTTCACTTTTTGATAGTCAGAAGGTTACAATTTTTATTTCAGAGCATGGGATACTCTGCAGTGCAGTGCCATGAGTTTGATGTCCCTGGACTGACAGAGAGTCACTGAGGTTGGAAAGACCTCCCAGATCATCAGGACCAACCACAAACAGTAGAGTCCAGTATTTCCACCATATTGTCTCTGAGGAATAATATCACTGAGTTATAGAATGAGATAAAAAAAATTGTGGGGATTAAAAATTTCAAAATAAGTCTCACTTTTCCTTAGGGATTTTTCTGTGCAATCCCTTAAGTGTGCAAGTATCTTCAAGGATTTCTCAACCAAAGTGAAAAAATGTGTTTGTTTAAAGAAACTTGAGTTTCTGCCATAATTACTTATAACCTAAGATTTCAATATGATCATTTCAATCTCTTTCCCAAACTAATTTCTTTTCAGACCTGAAAATCAGTGACTGTGGTGTCAATTGTTTTATTCTTAATGGCTGAGTTAGAGCAGCTTTGTGTTTGCTGGGAAGTGCCTTTTGCCAGAATTAGGGAGACTGGAGCCTTATATATCAATCATTATGGAATTTCTGAGTCTTATGGAGCCTCAGATGAAAGGTCTAAATTTCAGTATCTTCTTAGAAATTTCCCTCCTTAATTGGGTTGAGATAAAAGTAAACCCAACCACTCATTTTAGGGCTTGTGTTAGTGCCTGTTTGGACCTCTGCTGAGGTTTGGGCATCTCTGTTTTGGTGGGAAGACTGTTAATACTGATGATACAAACATGAATCCTGTTTCCTCTGTCAGAATTCTGGAGTTTCCCAGGATGTGGCAGAAACAGGCCTTTTCTCTGTCCATTCTCTTCCTCTTCCTCTCCCCCATCCCCAGCACTGCTGAACACATGGCAGTGGCTGTGAGTGTAAACAATCCCTGGGTTGGACTCTGTAGAACTTCCTTCATGAGTCCAGGGTAGTTTCTTTAAATCATTTAACTCCTGGAAATGTCGTTGGATGTTTTCATTCCAAACACACTCAGTTCCTTCCTACCCTCATTTGTCTGTGTCTAGCTGTAGGATTGATCCAGGTTGGATGGGATAACCTGGGCTGGTGGAAGGTGGAATGAGGTGAGCTTTAAGATCCCTTCCAACCCAAACAACTCTGGGATTTTCTGATCAATGTAAAATCTCGTATTAAAACGTTGTGTGTGTGTGAGGGAGGTTGTGGTGCCTTGTCTTAACTGACTTATGCTTGTTCTGCACCTTGTATAAATATTTCTCTTCAAGCTAGGCAGTATTTACTGTGCAGAGCAGGTAAACACCTGCAGTGTGTGGTCATTTTTCAGTGTGTAGAAAATATTTGGTTCTTAGACGCACTACACCTGAATTACTTGTCAGCTATGTTTGGAATTTTGTATGCTTGTGTGAGTTGAATATTGCCCGAAGCCCGCAGGTTCCCTGGGACATCCCTTTCTTCAAAGGAAGAGCAGTTGGAGAAGTTGTGCAGGGTTGGTGAGGTGTGACATGGCAGATGTGCTGGAGCTGTGAGGACGGGGATTTGTGAGCATCAGGAGACAGGACCACGTGTGTGGATGTGTTTGTGCCCGTGAAGAGATGGGGAGATGCAATAAAGCCAGAGTTGTGGAAGTTTCCTGTTAATGCCAGGTAGTTCTGATCTGGCTGAAGTTTTTATTTAACATTCAGCTAAGAGGGCAAGTTTGGGGTTCTACTCCTGGAAAAGCTTTTGTTTTAGGAAATCAGTTTGACCATGTACCTCTGCTGCTCATTTTCCAGCTTCCCTTTCTCCCTTTGGCTGAGGGAAGTGCTTCCATGGAGCCTGTTCCATGTTTAGCACTTGGTAAAGTTGTACAAAAATGGAAGTGGGCTATAAAACGTGTCAGATTTGTCCCAGCTGTGGGAAAAGGGCTTTCTGTTTCTTTGGTTAAAAAAGCAGGGTAGGGGCAGATTGGAGATGTGAGGATTTGAAGTATTTCTCATGCATGGGCACACAAAATCCTGCTTGCACCTTTCCCAGCTCAGGCCTGGCCGAGTGGGGAGCTAAAGGACTTTACTGGGCAGTGCTCTTGCTGTGGCTGTGTTCTCCCAAAGTGCATCCAGTAGTCAGTTTGGTCACAGCCTGACCTGTGCTCCACGTCAGGGGCTGTGGGCACAGCCTCAGTGCCAGCAGTGCTGGCTTTCACACAGCCTGGTTTGTCCTCAGGAGTGGTGGTTGATCTTTCCCACTTATGGGGTCATGGCTGGAAATGGAATAAGTTTCCCCTCAGCTTTTATCACCTCTTCCTGCCAGGTGAGATTATTGTCCTTCATTTGCTGCTCTTGTCAGCAAGAGAAGTTGGTGTTGAGCCAGATGATAAATAGTGTTTGTTGTGGGGAAGGAGTTCCCAGATGTGATTGTGGTAACACTCACCTCCCCCTCACTGCCTTCTGCCTTGGCCTTGTCCTGCAAGGACCTGCTCAGACAGCTGTGGGTGGAATGTGTCAGCTCTTGGTGTCAGGGTGACAGGGACGTTCATTTTTGATGGACAAGGCTTTTGGAGACCCTGCACACCCTGCAAAGATAAAGCTGTGCAAGTTGGGCCAGTGTTATTTGTTCTTATTTACAGACCTTACTTTGTCATTTGAACATTTCCCAGAGAGGTTCTGGACTGTACATCCCTGGAAGTGTTCAAGTTGTTGGACAGTGCTTGGAGCAAGCTGGGATAGTGGAAGATGTGGAATGAGATGGGATTTAAGTTCCCATCCAGCCCAAACCACTCTGGGATTTGATGATTTTTTGATTTAGTGGAGATGGTTGTGATAAAATTTCAGCATCATGAATTTCCAATTTTCAAAATTCTTATCTTGTTGCCTGCTTGGGGCTTCTTGGAAGTGAGGGTGGGCTGGGGTGTAGAAAAGGGCAGGAGAAACAGTGACACAGTCCAAGGAGGAGATTTCTGTGGTCATGGGCTGACTTTGTACAGTTCATGTAGGTGTCCTAAGTGAGTTTTTGGGGTTCAGAGAATGTCCAGGGGTTGTCAGGTGTTGATATTTGGTTGTTACTGCTGTGCTTTCATGCTCATGAGATACAGTCCTGCCTCCACACTGAAGCAAATGCCTCCTGCACCAGCCTGGAGGTGTTTGATACTGGGAGGGGAGAGTGTCCCATTTTTGGAGTGTCAGGAATGTTGGTGTTGTCTCCTCCAGCCTTCCTTTCTTGCCCAGCACTGTGTCCTGCTTGTGGAAAGGGTCTGGTGGGGCTGTGCTCCAGCAGAACTGCTCCCAGGAGAGCCAGGAGTGCACTTCCTGATGGGAATTCAGCTTTATTCACATCCTGCACCTCCACATGTAGTGCACCCAGGCTCCTGCTCCAAGGCTGGCCAGTCCCTGTTTGTTTTTCCCTTGTGTGCTTTGGTAAATTGTGTTTCCTGCCTTTGCTCCAGGAGTTCAGTTCTTGGTCCTGCTTCTCTGTACGTGAAAAATCCCAAATCTTACTCAGCACAGTACAGTTCAGATCACACAACCACCTCTCTTTGGGTGACAGGAGGCTGAGAAATCACAGCACGAATGTATCTGCACTCTGAGTAGAAAAGGTGCCTAGAACATATGACAGTGAGACAGGATCAATGGGTCCCTTAAGCCAATTAAGCTGCTCATTGTCACAAGCATGCTTCCCTCCATCAAAATTATTGTTGCTGGGGGTTCTGGGTTTTCTCCTCCCTTGGCACTCCTGCTGATATCTCAGGTATAGAAAGCATTTTTTCCAGTGACTTTGATTCTTATCAGTATGGAAAAAAAAAGTTAATATTGATTTAGTGGGGGAGAAAACAGAAGTGAGTAAGAGACTAATAGCTTGGAATGACAGGGCTGTATCAGTTTTCAGTTCCCTCAAAGGAATAATGTGCTTGTTTCTAGCAAATGGAAAAGTAGACTAAGAGTAAAACTGTCACTGGCCTCCCACAGAATGTAATGGATTTTGGAGCTCACAGAAAAAAAGACAGTCATAACTAACTCTGTGATTTTAATGCACTTTCCTTGAAGGTCAGCAGTTTTATGTAATGCAATATGCAGGAAGGTAACTGTATACATCGTAGAGAGCTGTATAAAAAATGATATTCACTGCCTCAGTCTTATGTTTTTGACTGTGGATGAATGCACTTCTCAATAAGCTTAAATGTGTTGTGGATTTGAGTGGTTTACATCCTTATCTATGCCACAGCACATAAACTGAACCTGAGAAAAAATGATGGACAAATGGACAAATGCTGCAGAAAACCTCATTCCTGGTGCATTCACGTGGCTTTTCTGTGTAAGTGGTTCTTAAATGAGCCAAATAAATATAAATCATGGTCCCCTGGTCCCTGGTAGGGAATGCTGTGTCTGTGCTCATTCATTGGCAACAGCCAAGGGAAGAATCCTGTTTGGTCCGGGGGGAGACAGTGAAAGAAAGGATGTTTTGTTTTGTGGCAAGGCCACTTCTCTTTTAAATAAATTAATAAATGAGGCAGGTCCTTTAATTTAATTGCCTCTTTGTTTTAGCCCAAAGCCACCAAGTGCTGGTTCCTCTTCCAGAGCTGTCTCCATTGTCTTGGCCCTGTAAATATTGACACAGTTGGGCTGGGCTTTACTCTCAAGAAAACCCGGGGCTGCAGGAGCAGGAGGATGATTCTGCTGCTGCTCCAGGATCAGGATCCTGTCCCGATCCCTGCCATCGTTTGTAGTGCAATGCCATCTAGTGTGCACAGGGCTCCCAGGATTGCCCTGCTCTGCAAATTCAGCACAGCAGCGCTCTCCTCCCTGCACCTAATTCCAGGCAGCTCCAAACAGATGCATTTCTGCCCAGAGGAGCTGTGGCTGCCCCATCCCTGCAAGTGTTCAAGTGGTTGGACAGTGCTTGGAGCAAGCTGGGATAGTGGC
>VZSR01001113.1:2713518-2723800 GCA_013398615.1 Brachypodius melanocephalos | reverse complement strand
GTGAGGGATCAGCCCTGCCTGGGCCGTGCTGGCTCTCAGACATGTGCTGGCAGTTGCTGTCATTTCCCTGCTCTGCTTTGGGGCCGTGCAGCCGCGTGTGCCGCTGTGAGCACAATCCCTGCATGCATTCCCTGCCTCCCTGTTTCTCTTGGCTCCCGTTAAACTCCACGGCTCATCCCGCGGGACCTTCCCGACGTGAGAGCGAGCGGCAGCGGCAGGAGCACCGCGGGTTTCTCTGTGGTGCCAATGGAGCATGAAATGGGCAGCGTGGCAGCGGCGGCGGGGGCTGCTGAGGGGGCAGAGCGCCGGGGCTGGCCCTAGGAAGGCTCAGGGGCCGGGAGCCGAGCCAGCCATCCCACCGTGGGCAGCTAAAGGAGATCCCCCGGCCTGGAGCTCTGCACGCCCGTGCTGATGCTGCCGAGGTTTTCTCAGTCGGCTGCTGGGAAGCTACGGAGAGACCTGGAGCTGCTAGGCCGTGGCTAGGGAGCCCATCCATGGGAGGGACAGAGCGTTGTAGCAGGGGTAAGTAGTGCACAGCCTCAGAGACCCTCTGGGCTTGCTCTGAGATCCTTTCTCTTTGCTACAGTCATCAGGATCAAATAAAACCGGCTGGAAGGGTGCCTGCAGCGTGGCACCAAGTGCTGCTGTGGCAAGAAAGAATGATTCCGATTCCAGTTTAACAAGGGTTCTTTGCAGAATCTTCAGAGTTAGTTCAAAGAGGGGGGGAGGGTTGTATATTTGTGCAGACTGTCTTCCATGACAGATTTTAAAGCTCAGGGTAATTCAAACTGTGCTTCTCCTCCTAGAGATTAACCTGTGGCCTTTGGGAAGATCTTTTTGCAGTGAGGAAGTCGGTCTGAAAGCCATATTAATGAGGTATAGGGAATTGGCTGGGAGTGGGGTGGAGAACATCCCAGCAGAGCTTTCCTGTCTCAGGAGAAGGGAATGGCTTTTGAGATAAACGTTTTTAAACCTCTAGTGCATTTCCTACTAAGCAGGGAAATGAGAGGCCAGTAATAAAAGGAGTGTCTTGCATTTTCTGGTCCTAAATGTGTTCCAAATTATTGCTAATAATTCCTAGGACATACCCTTTATTTTGAGGGTAGGGTTAGCAAAGGAGATTTAACCATTTATTTCCTCTTCTTTGTTCTTTCATGCACCTTTAAAAGGAATCTCTTGAATATAAAGGAATATCTGTTGTCAAAGTGAGCGCATATTGACTCTGAACTTTTACCTGGATAATATTGTAGACCTTTATTCCATGTTTCTGAGGCAGACCTATGGGTATGTGAAGCAGACTTGGATAAATCTTTCATCAGGTGCAGGGACATGTTCACTTGGAGGTTGTGCTGACAGAAGCCACAGAGCAATCTGCAGTTGACAGAGAAGTTTTAGGAGGTTAGATGCACTTCTTCAGTCATGGCCAGTAAATTATTAACCAGACAAAATCAGCATCTAGACTTTCTAGGAATGACTTTGTCTGTGTGCCACCTCTGGGTTCCATGCCCTGGGAGCTCGGTGCAACCCCAGCTCTCAATCAGAAGCATGAGGAGGTGCTCAGCATCTCCAGCACTTCTGCTAAAGCCTTGTGAGAATTCCCCTGCTCCTTGCCCTGCCAGAGTAAGGCTCTGTAGCTGTCAGAATGTGTCCCAAAGCTCCCTTTGTGCTTGCTCAGCTCCTTGGCTTTTTTTGTAGGAGGCTTGGATGTAAACCACTCCCTATTTCCTGCCTATCTTTGCTCCTTGCTTTTTTCCTAGGGGCCACTGAGCCTTCCAACCCTAGTACCCAGATGTGCAAATCGGAAGAGAGGGAATTTTTTCAGACTTTTCCCCTCCATAAATTGGTCAGGCTGAGTGACACCTTTCATTTGGTTGGTGGTGCTGCAGATAGAGCACCCGTGTCACCCAGAACTCTGAGCTTAATGTTTGCCACGAGTTAAAGAAACTCATGCGTTTTGTGTTTTATTTCTCTGTATGTGTTTGGCTGAGCAGACTGAGCAGAGTAACCAGCATTATTTGGACTGGAAACTTTCAAATTCCTGCACAGTGTGCGTGGCACTGCTTTTCACACACAACATTCAGCCTCTCTGAGATTTAAATTAATTATTTGGGATCTGTTTGACTCATGGCTTTTTCCTTACAATGATTGCTTAATTGATTGTGAATTACCAGGCCTTCCCCCCTTCCCCTTCCCCTTTTTAAAAGTTAGGATTTCATGGGGAGCAATTCAGTGTACTCTGGAGGTACTTCCAGGTATTTCCCTCCAAGTCCTATGTAGCTCAATGAGTGCCAAGTCTCAGAAATTTGAAACAAAACAAGAGGTTCAAAATCCTCTGCCTGGTCCTGAAATGCTCCAAAAGTTTCTTTTTGTAAAGTCACTCAAATATGTCTTCAAACTCTTTTTGCATCAAACCTCTCTGCTTGGGGCCTAGTTTGTGGTACCTGAGGTGTCTGTGCTAGGAATTGCTGCTGTTTGTAATTAGATTTTGTCAGCAGTGTAGTGTTAACAGGAACCTGTGCCTGCAGGTGTTTAACCCAGCCTTGCAATTGCTTTTATTAAGGAAATGTTTCATTTATGCCGTTTTTTAAATGGAAATTGAATTTAGAAGGGATAAGTTGTGCACCCCAAGATTGTTTTAATTTCCTTGTGGCAACACCACAGTTATTTCCTTTCATTGGGAAAACCAAAGCCCCAGGGGAGTCAGAGCTCAAGGTAGGTTGGCCAGGGATGGGGCTCTGGGAACAAGGGCAGGACATCACACATGCTCCTGGAATGGGCTGTTTTCCCCAAACAACAACATAATAACCATTCCATCAGCAGCATGCCTTAATGGAGGCTCTGTGTGTGCTGAGCCAGATGCATCCAGGCTGGGCTGACCCTGCCAGCTCTCCTTGGAGGAGCTGTGGTTTGGATTCCCACCAGAGGTGTGCTGGCAGAGCTCTGTGCTTTGTCTCTTGGTGGCCAGAAGTCATAAATGAGAGTCAGTAACAGATTCTACTCATTTATTTTTCAATTCTCAGTCCGTGGAGCACATATCCATGCAGGGGAATACAGGGAGGTCAGTCCTGTGCCCTTTTTGTTGTGAATGGCCTGATAACCTGCCTTGGGACAAGCTTGCAGGAGGAATGTGATGGCCTGAGCCAATCCATGCTCCCAGCGAGGCTTGGGCACTCCCCAGCTGTGGGCACAATTACTGGGCACAGGGGCTTTGCAAGCTCTCACTCTTTGTAACTTCCTACCCCTTGTGAGTCTGGTGAGAGAACAGCTTCCTGTGCCTGTGGCTGTTGTTTTGAGAGCCTCTGCTTAGTGTTGTGTTCGATGCTCTCTCCTTAAACCCCAGAGACTGGAAGTTGTGTCCCCCCCAAAGGAGAAGGAAATGAGGTCGTCATGAAAGCAAAAAATCCTGCAGGAAAGAAATCCATGAAGCATATCTGTGTTTCTCCCATGTATTTCCAAATGTCATTCCAAGTGATGTAGATTGTGTGTCATTAAAAAAAAATAAAATCCACGCTTCACCCAGCTAAGGTGAGAAGCAGTTCTCAGCCCAGTGGCTTCAGTCTTTAAAGTTCAACAATGTTTATCTGAAGGCCATGATTTCCATGGCCTGGAATCCAAGGAGCCTAGAAGTTTCTCAACACAGAGAGGTTTAGAGACAAAAGACAAATCCAGGAAATTCCAACCAGAAACCCCACAGGTGGCAAATGGAGCCCATGAAGCAATCCAGGATGTTCTGTGCTCTGTGCCAATCCCCAGTGCTCGAGGCCCTGCTCTGCCTGCAGCTGCATGCAGGGGTGTTCCTGCTTTGTTTTTAATAACCTCAGATATTTTAATTCCATGAAAACAGTCTGTTTGCAGACACTCAGAAAGTTGTTTTTGCCTAATGGGGTCTCCAGTGGCTGCATCTAAGAAGTTTTTATAAATATTTCATCGCTTATGAAGATTGACCTCCTTATACATTTAGAGGAAATAAAAGGGTGAAACCACTTGAGAAAACATTTGCAGCTTAATATGGGAAAATCTTAGGAAAGTATCTCTGATAGAACTCTGAGATTTTGTGTCTCAACAGGCTTAGGCATCAAATAGACTTGGCTTAGGAGTTAAAGAGACTCCAGCAGTTACACAACAGTGGCCAGCATTGGCAGCTCCGCCTGGGATCGGGGATTGAAAGGGGGATCTTTCCAAGTTGTGTGTTTCTGACTGCACCTAGGTCAAGGTTACTCCTGATTTCATCTCCAGAGAGGCAGCAGCTGTATCCCCTGTGATTTGTGTCTCAGAGCAGCTCTACAGCAGCAGCATGGGGAGGGCCCTCTTGTCCAGAACAGTGTGTGAGATTGGAAAGGGTAAACTTCACAAGGAATTGCCTTTCCTTTCCTCTTGCTACATGCAAGACAAGTGTGGCACTGGGCAAATGTTTTGCCTGGTTTCATATTTATTCTAGATTTCTTTCTTAGCTGGTTAATATCCCTTAACATGCCTTATCTTTTACCTGCATCTGATGGATGAGAGTGGACCTGTCCTGCCCCAGTCCCTGCAAACTGAAAGCCCATCAGGTCAGATCTCAGAGCTGCTGTGGTTGCATTGGAGTCTTCGGTGCCACCTCAAAGTGATGCCGTTTCCCATCCCTCCGGGAAGAGCTCAGGGGATCTCTATTTAAGAAGTTGCAGCAGTTTGTCCCACACCAGGAGCTCTGTTTTTCCATGGGAGCCCAGCAGGCTCTTCTCAGTGTCCGTACATTCCGTGGATGCTACATCCCTGGAAGTGTTCAAGGCCAGGTTGGATAGAACTCTGAGCAGCCTGGGATAGTGGAAGGTGTCCCTGCCCATGGCAGGGGGTGAGAATGGGATGGGCTTTAAGGTCCCTTCTAACCCACAGCATTCTGGGATTCTATGTTTAAAGTTATTTGCTGCAGAAGTTTTGATTTTGAAGGCCTTGGAGGACTGTCCCAGCTGTGCTCACCTCTCTCAGAAGCACCAAGCTGTGTAGCACTTGTGCATGACCTCACTGGAAGCTTGTATTAAAAACACAATAACCAAATAGCCCAAAGGAGACCTGTTCTTGTGCTTGTAAGGCTCATATGGAGCCATTGCTGCATCCAGTACGAGTAAAGCACCCCGAGGGTCCTGCTGGGGTGGCGATCTGCCCTTTGCTCTAGCTGTTCATATTTATAAACCATACTAGGATTTATTAGTCTTGAAGGTGAAGCTCAGATGAAGGGATGCTGACTGCTGAATAATCATCCTGCCAATAGGAAGAAATTGTCTTGTGTGATTTGCAAGCTTAAAATAGTTCTGGAAGTGACTACAGGCAAAACACATATCCCACAACATCTTACATTGACTCAGTGTGAATTCTTGAATAAAACCCAACCTCTGAGTACACCTGTGATTGGATAGGAGCTTATGTCAGCTGGGAAAGGGATTTACTCTGTCCAGCTCTGGGGATTCCCATGAAAGAAGGGCATGGAGCTGCTGGAGAGGGTCCAGAGCAGCCCATGGAGATGCTCCAAGGCTGGAGCCCCTCTGCTCTGGAGCCAGGCTGGGAGAGCTGGGGGTGCTCACCTGGAGAGGAGAAGGCTCCAGGGAGAGCTCAGAGCCCCTGCCAGGGCCTAAAGGGGCTCCAGGAGAGCTGGAGAGGGACTGGGGACAAGGGATGGAGGGACAGAACACAGGGAATGGCTTCCACTGCCAGAGGGCAGGGATGGATGGGATACTGGGAAGGAATTTCTCCATGGAAGGGTGGTGATGCCCTGGCACAGGGTGCCCAGAGCAGCTGTGGCTGCCCCTGGATCCCTGGCAGTGCCCAAGGCCAGGTTGGATGAGGCTTGGAGCCCCCTGGATCAGTGGAAGGTGTCCCTGCCATGGCAGAGGTGGGAGGAGATGGGCTTTAAGATCCCTTCCAAGCCAAACCATTCCATGATTCCATGGGTTCAGTTTCCCATCTCTCCCTCATATCCTCACACATTCCAGGGGTGTCTTCTGTTTTACTGTGCTCAATCCATGGGGAGAAAACAGGGTATCACAGATCATAGAGTATCCTGAGCTGGAAAGGACCCACAGGGATCATCTGGTCCAGCTCCTGGCCCTACACAGACCCCCCAACAATCCCACCGTGGGCATCCCTGGAGCAGTGTCCAAGCTTTCCTGGAGCTCTGGCAGCCTCGCAGCTGTGCCCATTCCCTGGGGAGCCTGGGCAGTGCCCAGCACCCTCGGGGGGAAGAACTTTTCCCAAAATCCAACCTTAACCTCCCTGGCACAGCTCCAGCCATTCCTTCATGTGTCACTGGGCACCACAGAGAAGATCTCTTCGTGGAGATGTTTGGCCTCTTTACTGCAGAGGTGCCTTGGAGTTTAATTCCAGCATCCAAACCCTGCCAAACAATGGGGTCTCACACTCTGTACAAAACAGGCATGGGAACCAGAGAAACACAGGAGGCTTGGATTTGGAAGGGTCCTTAAAGATCAAAATCCAGCCTTCCTGGGAGAGCTGTGGTTGGATCTCTGTTCACCCTGGTGTGGCTGGGCAGGCCCCCGGTGCTCCATGGATTGTCCAGAGATAATGTCCAACACTCCTCATAGTTCAGATGAGGAGCAGTGAGGGATTTACTCACGCCCTGGGGAGCCTGGCATAGTGATTGCGTGGCATTACAGGAGGTGCATTTTCCTTCTTTCTCTTATCAAGCTCTATTTGATTTTCTGTGTATTTTTTGCTGCTTTTTGAGCACTGTGTTGGAGTTGTCAAAGGAGTGATTTAAAATAACAGGGGAAAAAAGGAGAGTCAGAAAAATACTCTTTAAACAGGGCTTTCTTGTCTTTACTTTGATCATTACTTTAGGATATTTATGCTTGGGTAAAGAAACCACTCTGTGGAAAATGTTCTTTTTCTGCTCTGAAGCCACAGCTGAGGATGAGATGGGAAAGCAGGAGAAGATGGGAAGTGTGTGGGAAGATAATTAGTACATTTAGCAAGATAAAGCTGGAGTGAGGCAACATAGGCCATATAAATACATTTATGCTGTCAAGAGTAATTAGGTAGAAAACGTTTTCCTGTTTGAGAAGATTTGCCAACCTAAAATTTCAAATATAATAAAATAAAATCTTCAGATGTATCAAAAGGCAGATCTGAAAGACGCCCCATTACCAGACAAGCTGGTGTGGGTAATGAGGGTGAAGTGGGGCTTGGATCAGCAGGATAATTTAGGAACTGGTGCAGGAACTGGCTGTTGGTGACTGGAGCTGAGAGATGTGGTCAAAGCTCTTCCTTACAATGAGGCAGCATCTCAGATGTTAATCAGCTTTTAATTTCTTCAGGATTTGTTCCAAGGATATTTGGGTCTTAGAACTGTTTTTTAATCAAACATAGCCATGTTTCACAGGGAAATGAGCCTCCTGCTTCTTGCCCTTGGCCACCAGACAGACTTGCACCCACTGCACACATTCTATGAAGGTGCCGCTGGTCCCGGAGCTTTGCCCTCGTTTGATTTGCTAAATTGCACAAGCATCATGAATTAACAGACATTAAAGTGTGGTGGTTCAGGAAGGGAAAAAAAGGTAATTCCTAATACTGTCAGAAAAAAAGTTATCAGATATAACAGTGCTTGGGAGCTTAATGGCCGAGTGTGAGCAGCAGCAATTCCCATTGCCTGCGTCTGGCTGCCTTCCCCAGGGATTTAACCTGAAATTCCATCCTGGGAAAACGTGGCAAGATCACCAGCTTTCCTTGGAGCAATGACACAACCTCTGCCAGGAAAAGCAACAGCCTTTCCACTCACTTAAAACTCCTGGCTAAAGTGTTGGTCAGTGTTCCTGCCATCCCTTGTTTCCTGGAGATTCCTACAGATGTGAGCTCCTCATCCCACCTGGATCACTGGGCCAGATGCTGCCAGTTGGTTGTGTTGGATCACAGGGGAGAGTCTCTGCTAATGAAGCTCAACTTGCTTGTACTTTACCTTATAATAACTAAGTTATATTCAGTATATAAATACAATTATACATTTATTGTATTTTATATTACAGGTGTAATTGATTGTATGAATATAATAATATTTATTATAAAAGTAATGCACTCGTATGCTTGACAACACTGAAATTAGGATATATGTTTTATTATCTAATGTCTGCCTGAATGTATAAAATAAAAAAAAAGAAATAAAATGTGGGAACGGGGTAGGGAGAAGCACTGTTCTATATTCACTATCCATGAATATTTATAGAGATATTTTCAGTCAACAATTAATTTTGCAGACTTCTGAGATGGAGGTTTAATTCCTGCCTCGAACCGTTTGCCTCCCCATAATTGTTTTATTTTTGAACCATATTTTTATTTTAACCTGTCAGGTAATGTTGCAGAACCCGGTGCCATTTCAGGGTCTGTGTGTGCTGAGTGTCTCCCCTGTGGCAGCTCCAGCCAGACAAGCCCTTCCCTGATTCCTTGAGACTCAGCATGTCTCAGAGAAGCTGGTGTGGCTGTTGTGCTCCGTGTGCTGTTCTGTGCCTGTTTTATCCCCTCACTGACCTGCTCTCCTCTCCCTCCCTCTCTCCCTCTCCCTGGCTGCAGCTCTCGCTCCCGGAGGAACAGAATGAAGTGACCAGGAATGGCTGTGAATCCAAGGAGCTGGTGTACCTGGTGCAGATCTCCTGTCAGGTAAATGCCCTTTTCTCTCCCCAGTCCAGGGTCAATCCTCTTTCCAGCACAGCCTGGGGATGTTGGGATGTGATGCTTCCCTGCCGTGTGTCTGGGGTTTTCCCCTCTTCCCTGGCTCGATCCCCATGCCCTGCCCCAGCACCTTTTAGGAGAGGAGAAGCATTGAGGGGAGAAGAAGGAGAGTGTGAAGCAAATAATCCTCACTGATGCCCAGGGATGAGCCCAGAGACAGGAGTGGGTATGCTGAGGCTGAGGTCATTTTGGGGGGAACACAGACAGCTGGACACAGCAGTGACCCCACCAGGAAGAATCCCAGCCAGTGGTTTGTTGCCACAGTGTGCTGCCAGAAGTCTTGATCTGCTCCCAGACACCTGGTGTGGAATCCTCATCGCAGGATGCTTTGGGCAGAGGAATCTGCTGCTCTGTCCCATGAATTCTTCACCTGCTGATCTGTATGACTTTGTAAAATGCTGCATAATGGATGTGTTTCAATACACTCAGAAAGTCCCCCTTTGTGGAGATGCAGGGCACAGGCAGGTTCAGTGCAGAGTTACTGCCTGTGTTGGGTTGTTTTCCTTGCTTTAGGACAGCAGCTCTTTCCGTGATTCACCACAGCACCCCCTGAGCATCATCTTATCAATGAGTACATATTGATGTGGTGAATTTGCAGGGTCCCTGTTCTGCTGCCTCAGCTCTGTGCTCAGAGTGGGGTATTGGGAGAGCTGAGGAAGAGAGCATCCTGCATCCTGAGGAGCAAAACATCCTTCATCCTGAGCAGCAGAGCCTCTTGACCTGTTCAGGAGAAGGAGCCTGGCCAGGCTGAGCTCCAGCAGGGTTAATTCCAGCAGGGAATCCCTCTCTGTCGGCAGCTTCCACATGTTCCTGTACATGTTTATGAGTGTGCTCTTGAGAGAGGGAAGAGAGGCTCCAAGTGGACATCTCTCAAATTTGCCAGTGTTTTGGCATTTTTTTGGGAGTGTTGTAACCCCCTGGAGCCAGTCTGGCACAAAAGCAGCACTTCCCAGCCAAGCAGCCCAGGCTGACAGGCAGCACAGCAGAGCCTGAGGGTAGGCACGGGTCTGACCCAGCCATGGGCAGTGCAGTGCCTGCAGAAGGGAGTCTCAGGGAACTCAGGAAATTGGAATTTCGGTGTGTTTTGAGCCCTCACATTTGGGGTGCATTTGCAGTGCTTAGTGCAGGGATGAACCCTGGATTATTCCCTGGCTGTCACGGGTGGGCCTGGAGAACATGCTGGTTTTTCTGTAGCTTCAGAGCACGTAATTTCTGATCCTTTGCCCACCTTACTGACACCTCCAGAGATTCACAGGGTGGCCTCAGGTACAATTGTGTCCCAAACCCTGCAGAGTGTCCCTGTGCAGGAGGGAAGCTCAGGAGCAGCAGAGAGCTGGGATGGGGCAGGATGGAGGTGAGGCCTGTCCCTGCTCCTCTGGCACCTTGCTCCCATTCTCCAGTGCTTTGCAGGGATGTGTCTCAGGGCACAGGCATGGATTTCATCAGGGTAGGGACAATGGGGGGAATTCTGAGCCTTGGCAAAGGGAATTGTTCCTTTGTAGCCACTGTGCACCAGGCCCAGCTCCTGAGAAATTCCCTTCCCTTCCCTTCCCTTCCCTTCCCTTCCCTT
>VZSR01001113.1:2628623-2713186 GCA_013398615.1 Brachypodius melanocephalos | reverse complement strand
CCTTCCCTTCCCTTCCCTTCCCTTCCCTTCCCTTCCCATCTTAGACTGAACTCAAATGCAAACACTGGGAGTTGGCCTCATCAGTTAAAGGATGGGCATAGGACCAGCCACCTTTGTCTCCCTTTCTTCCTTTTTTCATTTTATTTTTACTTTCTTTCCTTTCCCTTTCCCTCTTTCCCCCTTTCCCCTTTTCTTCTTTCCTCCTTTCCCTTTTTCCTCATTCCCTTTTTTCTCTTTCTTTTTCTTTTTCCCCTTTCTTCTTGCCCCTTTTCTTCTTTCTCCCTTTCCCCTGTTTCCCTTTTCTCTTTTTCCTTTTTTCCTTACTTTTCCTGTATTTTTTCCTTATTTTTTCTCTTTTTTTTTTCTATTTTTCTTCTGTTTTAAAGTACTCCCTCTGGTTAGCACGAGCTTCTCCCTTCCCCAAGCCTGTGATCACCCTCTCCCATATCACTCCATGTCTCTCAGATCCATAGAAAGCTGAGGAATTTGTGACATTTGGATCCAATGACCAGGAAGGCATGGAAGGAACTGCACAGCTGAGCATCTTCTGTGCCATGGAGATACTTCAGCCCTGACATCCCCTGGCCTCTCCCAGTGTCCAGGGAAAGATTCCATTCCATCACACATTGGACACGAGCAGTGTCTGCCTGGATTTGGCTCCACAGGAGAATGGGAGGTGTGAAGTAGCTCATGTAATGATGGTGCAGTGGGGACAGATTTTGGCAGGGTGCATCTGGATCAGGCCAAAAATATTAAAGGAGGGAGGGAAAAGCCTGAGAACCAAATTTGGCTTTTCTCACCCTTTGGATGTGCTTCCCATGCTGGTGTTTGGCCACTGCAGCAGCCTCAGCTATATCCTGGTTTGCTCAGATGGACACAGGGAATTCTCTTAGGGAGGCTGGACCCACAGAAATGTAAAAGCTTTAAAATAGCAGTGATTAGTTGGAGACTCAGATAGCAAAGAGTGAGGGTGTTGCCATCCTGGCAGCTTCCGATTCCAGACTTAGAGAAATCAGTGAAAGCCGTGGGTTTGGGGTTCAGTGCTGGCCTCCCCAGTTTGGGCTGTGCAGACCCACCCTGTGTGCTGTGGCCCTGCAAATGGCATTTACTGGGCCATTTCCCTCTGGAGCAGGCAGCAAAGCAAAGCTTCTGAGCAGCAGATATTTCAAACATCCAGCTCAGCCTTAGCTGGGTTTGGCAGGACACAGCTGCTTACACTGAGGGAATTCTATCCCACTCCTTCCCAGCTGTAAGTATCATTTTAGTGGTGTAAAGAGAATTAGTGCTTGATGCCTATTTTGCAAAACCTTCCCAGATAAGGTTTGAAAAAGCATTCTTTGGGAGGTGTATCTGTGCTGCAAGTCAGCTTGTGATATCCAGGCTTTGTGCAAGGTTCAGAGGAGGGGTTAAGTCTCTGCTCAACTTTTCTTCTACTTAAAAACCTAAAAAAGAGTAATCCGGTTTATTAGCTCTTAAGAAGTAGGAATATATAGAGAGCTGTTTCAGAAAAGAGGAGAGATAGGAGTCTTATTTTAATTCCTTTAGAGAAATTTAAACATGAAAACTAGGAAATGACAGAGGGAGGGAATTAACTCTTATTGGGAAGAGCCAATGATGAGAGGGTGTGGTTTGGTTTGCATTTTTTTCAGCAATGCAGATGGATTTTCCTTTTCTTTCCAAGTAAGATTGCACTGAACTTGCATTTCTAGATGATGGATTTCAGGACTTCTGTGAAAAGAGTGACATGATTAAAATAAAAGGGTCAAATCCTGGAAGGGTGGTGGGAACCCTCTGAACCTGGAGACAGTAGTTGGTAATCCCTGAAGGAGCACAGGGGGAATGGCTGAGACCCCTGAGGAATTCATGCTGTACCTGCTGCTGTGAAAGTCCTTGGACAGTGTTTGCAATCCTTGGGAGTTTCCACAGGCATAAGCAAAGAATTTACATGGTCTGAACCACATTTATAAGGGGTTACTTTGTGTGTGGAGAATAAATCAGCACAAGTCAGAGCCTGCAAAAAGGCTGGAATGGGCTAATCCAGTCAACTTGTGAGGAAGGCTGGAAATGTGCCTTTTGGATGTTTTGGGGTTTGTTTATGTGACATTAAGCAACTCCCTGTGTACTTATTTAAATACTACAAAAGAAGAATGCCCAGTCTCAGCTTTTGTTCTGAAAAATGAAAAAAACTTGTAAATGCTGTTTATAATGTGAAATTTGTGGTGTCAGAACACCTCAAACTTAATTTTTGGTGACGTTTTGAGTGGCAGGGAGAGAACAAGGACTGGCTGTGGAGATGTTCACGTTCTGAGGGAAGCTGTAACCTGCAGCCTTTCCCCAGGCTTTGGCTGCTCATGTCCATGCTCACAGGTGGATTGTTGGGACAGGAATGACAGGCTCTGCTCACCAGGGATGTCAGACTGCACAAGCCTGAGCCAGGGCTGACACAATCTCAGGGATTAAACACAGGCTGACTGCTGTGATGCCAGCCCAGCCACAGCCTTTCCTGCTCCCACTTTCCAGGGGATAATGCCAACGGGAAGCCTTTTTCTGCTCCAGCACTGGTACATTTCTAAGGCTGTTCCCAGAGCTGGAATTCTCATGCTCCAAGCAGAGTTTTCTGCATTTTCCTGCTCCCATTTTCAGGCTGGCAGGAGCTGAGCCATTTCTGTGCCACGGGCTGCCCAGTGCTGTGCCCTGTTCCCATTCTTCGTTGCAGCAGAGGCTGTGTTTGCTTTGAAGGATGGAATCAAGTCTCTGGTGCACCAGAAGAAGATACTGCCCCAAACCTCAGCCACTTGTCCCAGCTCTGCCCTGCAGGAGATTTGAGCTGGGCACCTTCTGTTTGAAGAGCAGGATTTGCCAAGCTCTGAAAGCATCCGCATCCCACATTCCATGTGCAGTAATGGGTGTTCAAAGGTGCAGGAGGGAAGGCCAGGAAAAAAAGGCTCCAAGGAGGAAGAGCAGGCAGGACTCCCCATCCCAGGTGATTTGTAGGGAGGAGAGAGTGGGAGATACTTCCCACAGGGGTGATGTCTTAGTCAGAGGAGCAACATCTCAAGTGTGGTTTGCTAGTTCTGGCTGCCTGGGATAGTCCAGGCTGGGACCACAAATTGCTTGCAGGAGGATTTTTGAGTCAAACATTCAAAATATGATTGGGCTCTTTGTCTTCTTTATTAATAGTTTCTGATTGAAGCTCAAACACCTGGAGGACAGGAACTGAGTAAGCACTACTTTACTCCTGTGAAAAGCTCTTTAAACAGGTGACTGAAGGACAGATTCTAACTCACAGATATTCTTCTGTGTGCTTTATATACATAGAGAAATACAGAGAGGGGAAAGCATGTCTTTGTTAACGGGATGTATCTGTGTGGAGCATCCAGGTGGATCCTACCTAGTGCAAAATCTGTTTTCAGAGTGTGTGTTAACCCCCTCCATGTTTATATAGGATTTTCTGCCTTGATTTAGGATTTTACTATTAAACAAAACAAAAGCAGTTAGCTTTAATTAAACAGTAAATTTTCACGTGATGCAGCCTCCTGTCCCTACCTGTGGATCCTCACCCCTTGGTCAGGGTCAGCCTGTGTGTGCTCAGGGCTCATAAAAGCTGCTCTGCTTTCAGATGCATTAAAATTCTGCTCACCATCATGACCTTTCCCCTGCCTTGTTTTCTGTTCTTCTTTTCTGTCCCTTGGCACCACTTGCCTGAAGATGACCAGGGAAATGAAAGCTCCACTGACAGGTTATCCACGAGTTTGGTGCCTCACATGTGCAGGTGTTTGGAAATAGAATCATGGAATGTTTGAGTTGGAAAAGAACTTAGAGCCCATCCAGTTCCACCCCCTGCCATGGGCAGGCACACCTTCCTCTAGACCAGGTCGTTCCAAGCCCCATCCTGGGATGGGGCAGCCACAGCTTCCCTGGGTAACAAATCCTGGGTATTTTGTAAATCCACAAAACCTTTTTAAAACCTGCCCACGGGCATTTCTGGCTTGGATATTCCTACCCCATCCTTCCAGATGTTCACACATGTTGAAACCTCTGTCCTAAGCTTTTCTGAGGCATTGAGGGCTGTTTCACATTAGGCAGAAGAAAGCAGCAGAATTCCTTGTTTCCACCCTGCTAATCCATCACTCCACGTGCTGTGCTCCGGTGGATCTGAGGTCACACACTTTGTGCCTCCTGCTCCCAGCAGCAGTAAATAAAAACGAAGTGACAGTGGGAATGAGAATTAATCAAGAATGCCTGAAGCTGGCAGGCAGCCTGCAGGGTGCTGCTGGGCTGTGCTCAGATCTCAGGACATCCCAAAGCCAAGGTGGAGGGGCTTTGAGACACCTGGCTCTGTTCCAGGCTTTGGGGAAGTAAACTGCCGTCTGTAGGTGTTGAATTACATCTGAACTGCATAATTAACATCTATTACTCTGTAGCTGGCATGATAACATTGAAGGATAAATTAATTTAGTAATTGGGATAGTAGTTATTGAGGACAAGCGTTTGACTGGCTGGTGTTCAGAGTTTTCCTGCAGAATTGGGTAGGGAGCATCACTCTCATGCAGCAGGATTAACACTGGGGTATGCTGTGTCCTGTTTGAAAAGCAGATTCACCATACCCTTTGCTCAGCCTGGGGTTTTGCCCTGTGATCCTTAATTCTCACACAAAGTTATGGAGTCCTTGAGGTTGAAAAAGCCGTCCCAGACCATCGAGTCCACCCTGTGACTGATCCCCACCTTGTCACCAGCCCAGAGCACTGAGTGCCACATCCGGGTCTTCCTTGGACACTCCAGGAACCTCCCTGGGCAACCCCTTCCAATGCCTGACCACCCTTTCCAGGAAGAAATTCCCCCTGATGTCCAACCTGAACCTCCCCTGGCACAGCTTGTAGCTGTTTCCTCTTGTCCTGTTTGGCCATGTCACCATGGGAGTGCCAGTTTTGAGGCAAAAGGGATTTTTGTCCCACCCAGGAGCAGCACTGCAGTGTTCCAGCTGCATCCCTGGGGCTCTGGGGTTCCCTCCCTGCTGATGGGACTGGTCCCTCAGCCCCAGCCAGGGCAGATGCACTGCTCTGCTGTGGAGATCCATCCACTGCTAATGAGACATGAAAAATTACTGTCACCCTTAAACTTTGGTATTTAATTGCTCCATTCATGTCTCTCTTTGGATTTTTTTCCCTCTATTTAATTATTTAAACATGTATTGTGACACAAATGGGGTCAGCTCTTTCTTTCCTTAACTCTGGATGCATGAGATGCAGAACCAGGGTTGTAGCTGTGTGTAGATTTTGAATGGAATAATTTCTTTACAGAGGGACATTGCAGAAATAAAAACTGTTGTGGAGCTGTTGGTGCTAAAGCCCTTTTTTTCAGCAGGTGCAAATGTAGGTGCACTTCAAGCTGTCCCCTCGGCATGCCAGGGACAGAGGCCTTCTGTGCTCAAACTCCAGTGGAGAAATGCTCTGGGGAATTTATTTGAGGGTGGGTTTTGCTAGGGAAAGAGGATATCTGAAAATAACCTGCTCAAGACAAGAGTCCCCCAGTTCATCAGACCTGCCTGAGGCTGAGCTGCTGGGCAGTCCTTGGTCAAAGGGAATGTGAGTGATCCATAACAACTTCAGATGGTTTTCCGTGCTGGAACACCCCAGCTGAAGGGAAAGGCCAGGCCCTGCTCTAGGGAGGGATGATGAGCAAGAGGGAAAATCATTTGTCAGGATAAATTGCAGTATCACGTCAAAGTGCTGCACTGAAAGGGGTTTTGTGAGCAGCAGAGGCTCTCACAATTCCATGATTGTTAATGTCGTGTCCTTTGGGCGTTTTGCCTTCAGACAGAAAACAAGCCCAGAATTAGAGATCTCTGCTTGTCCCCAGCCTGTGCTCTGTGGCACTGGGGGTCACTGCAGAAATCCATGGGCACAGGAGGACTGTGGTGGATCTTGGCAGGGCTCCTGACCCTCATGTGGTGCTTTGGAGACAAGGCTGGGCCCGGCCACAAATTGCAGGGGACACTTGGGTTGTTCTGACGAGACACTGAGTCCTCCCCACAACTGAGCAAGTGCAGATGCTTTGGAGGGTGCAGAGGAGCCCTTTGCCTACAATTTACTCATTTTACAACTTTTCCAAGAGCAGGGCTTGGTTCAAGTCCAGAATGAGAGGAGGACTGTGGTGGATATCCTTTCCTGCCTTGATGTTTATTCCTTATGGGGAGGTTTGCCATGCACACATTTTCAATACCTGTTTACTTGGGGAAGGTGGCAAATGATCTAAACCAGTTTCGTCCAGCCCCATCCTCTGCAAGGCTGCAAAGCTGCTCTGATCACCAGGTCATGGTGGGTGTAGGAGGCTGGGGAAGCAGAAGGAGACAGCCCAGGTGAGCAGTTGTGATGCTCAGCCTCAGGGTAGGTGAAGTTCAGGACCTTGGAACAGCATCTGTGCTTCCAAAGAACAGATTCACTGCACAGAAAATGCAGAGCAGGAAGGTTAGGAAAGGATGGTTTCAAAAAGGCTTTGTCAAGGCACAGAAACCACATCAAAATAAACAGTGTGTGTGTAAAGGCAGAATCATTGACTCATGGAGTCATTTAGGGTGGAAAAGACCTCCAAAATCATGGCGTTTAACCTTTGTCACAGCACTGCCAAGCCTCCACCAATCCATGTCCCCAAGTGCCACATCAACACTGTTTCTTAAGCCCTTCCAGGGACTGTGACTCCACCCATCACTGCTCTGGGCATCCTCTGCCAGGGCTTGACAACCTTTTCCATTAAAAAAAATCAACTTAATGTTCAACCTAACCCTCCTTAGGGCATCTTGTTCTAAAGATACTTCAGTGGTAAATCAAAGATGCATCATTTTCACTGTTTGTAGCAAATATTTACTGGCACAGAGCCAGGTGGCAAAATACACAATCCCAACAGTTTCCCGAAATTCTCTCCTACCAGTTACACTGAGTGCACATGGATTATTAAACTAATAATCTGAAGATAATTTGTAATGGAGCTGTCTGGGTAATAAGAAGGCTGAGAGTGCCATTGTTACACTCAGTAAACAGAGATGCTTTGTCCAGCTGCATGTTATATTAAAAATAAGTTTTGTTTAGAGGGCACAGTCACAAAATTCTCAGGAGGAAGCCGATTTGAGGTTGTTCCTTAAATTGTTGGGGCTTTCCCAGAGTTACAGAGCAGGTTTGGGCCCCAAGTTTGTTAAAATGCACAGAGCAGGTGTTTGTTGTAACTTTGAGTTGTGTTGCTCTGAGAATGTGCCACAGCCTGGGGGATGGGGGCATCAGAAATAAACACAGGCTGTATTTTCCAAGACCACAGAGCAGGTTTGCCACCAAGGGTTCAGGTTTTGACAGATCAGGAAGGACTTTCTGTTTTCCAAATGGTGCATTTTTAACTCATCTGTGGGTTTAAAACTGTGCCTTTATTTCAAACGTCGTGGTTTACGATTTTAAAAGTCCCCGTCAGGGATATTAGATATTGAAAATGCTCTGTCTTAAATATTTCATCTCCTGGGTCTTGGCACCACTTTGCACTCTTTCTTCATAAAACTGATGGCTGCAGCTGCCAGAAAAGCACCTGATTTTCCATTTTGGCTCCAGCTTTGTTCACAAAACCTCCCCATAGCTGCTTCTGTTTCTTGTGCTTTCTAAATAATGTTTCACCCTTCCAACCTCTGTCCTTGAGGCTTGATCAGCTGCATCTCTGACACCCCTGCCTGCAGATCTTTTCCCTGTAAATACTCATGGTTTTTATCTATAACCTTGCCCAGAGGCATTTCTTACCCTGTTAGTGATATTTTCCAAATACTGGTAGTGTTGCTTCATTCTGGGGTGTGAGGATGAAGGGGCTGGAAGGGAGCAGTGTCAGATACAGCAGGATTTTGTTATTTCTGTGCTCCTGTGTGGCTGTTGTGTTTAAATTATGTGATGGATGTCTGCTCTGTGGCATAGCAGCCCTAGCAGGGTCATGGGGGCTTTTCAAATAAAGTTTTTTGTGTTTGGACCTGCAAAAAACCTCTTTTCGCCCTGGTAGTTTTTTGGGTTTTTTTTACAAAAACATGCTTCTGTGCTCTGATCAAATAGATACATACAGATATGGAGATAGATACAGATATAGATAGATATAAATATAGATATAGATATATAGATATATAGATATAGATGTAGATATAGATATAGATATAGATATAGATATAGATATAGATATAGATATAGATATAGATATAGATAGATATTCTCAGCTGTTTGCTTCCATGACCTGCCTGAGAAATGAGAGTTAAGAAAATTGAGATCTCTGTCTGCCAAAGCTGCTGAGGCTGTAGGTGACCTCAGGCAAGGAATTCAGGAAGTTTTGGAAATAGGAAAAAGGGAGAATGGCTTCCCACTGCCAGAGGGCAGGGTTAGATGGGATCTTGGGAAGGAATTGTTCCCTGTGGGGGTGGGCAGGCCCTGGACAGAGGTTTCCCTGGATCCCTGGCAGTGTCCAAGGCCAGGTTGGACAGTGGGGCTTGGAGCAAGCTTCCAGTGGGAGGTGTCCCTGCCCATGGCAGGGATGGGACTGGATGGGATTTAAGGTTCCTCCCAACCCAAACCATCCTGTGATTCTGTGATTTTTCTTTCTTTTGTTTTAATAACCTCAGGCAAGTAATTTTCAAAGGTTTTTGGTTTGTTTTGCTCTAAAGGCCAGTGGTGGCTGCTGGCTTTGATGGAGCTCTCCTCTGTGGTTGGGTGCAGAGCAGTTTATGGCACATTTGGGCTGTGGGCTAAGGAGGGAGCTGTATTTAAGGCCTGCAATGCCCCTACAATCATTTGCAGCTGTACACACACCCCCTCACTGCCCTGCTACCTGGAAGATGGTGGAATTTCAGTTCCCTTCCCTGAGCTCTGTGGTCCTGAAGGGTTTTGTTTGTGGCTCCAAGCTCTCGTTGTGTCACGACTGTAATTTTCTGAGGTGCAGAAAAGCAGCCCCCACGCTGTGCCCACCTTCCCCTCACCCCTGACCTGCTGCTCCATGGTGGAGTTCTGCTAAAGAGATGATGGATATGGAACTGTTTAAATTACAGCATGTCAGGAGAGCAGGGATTTCACTCACATGTCGACAGCTGTAAATCCTGGGTCGAGTTCAAGGTCCGTCAGGCTGCCGTTCAGAAATGGGCTGGCTCTGGGAGGAAAAATGGCTCTGAGGGTTTCAGGCACTCTCTTTGTGTTGGATTGTCTTGCTGGGCTCTTAATGCTCTGTACCTGTACAAAACCACTCGCCCCCAAAGCCTGAGCCAAGTGTTTATTTACTCCTGGCAAAGCTGTTCCTCTGAGGGACACAGGAGCCACTGGAGCTCATGGCTTGTGTCCCCTTCTCCCCCAGAGAGCCACACACACCTGAGAGGGTGATTTCCAAACAGTGAGGACAGACAGGATGACACTGCTGTCACTCAGACCCAGCCCTGTGTCCCCACCTGTGCTTTGGGGGCTCCTATCTGTAATTGGAATCCAGCAGCACAATGAAGTCTAATTTTTAGGAGAGAAAAGCTGCAGTGGTTTCTATTAAAATATCTTTTTTTCCTAGTGACTGCAATTAATTGATAGTAAACTGATAATTAATGCTGAGAGATTAATTTATGCTGTGGAATAAGGCTAATAAGGATTCACCACATAAATATACCAAATTTTCTCCTCTGCCTTGTGCTCTGCCCATTTGTATATTCCCTCCATCTTGTGCCTGTTCCTCCCTCATGTCTATATGCTGTGATTCCAGGTGGAGTGCTGAAGTTTTAGTGTTCCATTCAGAAATAAAGTACTTTTATGTTGCCTTAGTGCAAACTCCCTTTAAATTGTAAAGATTTATAATTTCCTTCAAGTTAGAATAACACACCAGAAGTCATGGAATCACTTTGGTAAACAAATGTAAGTGTAGATAAAGCGACCTAAGGCACCAGCTAAAAACACTTCCTGGGTGAACTCCCAGGGATGGTTTTTATCCATCTCGCTTTCTGTTTTGACTAAATCTCTAAACCATTTTCCACTGTGACTTGAAACAGGAAAAGGCTGAGGGGTCAGGCTGGAATAACATGCAGAGTCTGAGCCCCAGACAGCTGTAAGAGTCACCCATGGCAGAGTTAACCTCTCCTGCTGGATGCTGCTGCTTTTCCAGCCATTTAATCTGTGGTGTTTTCTTACTGAGGGGTCAAACTGAAGTGACTTTTGCCTTATACTTTCATCTCATTTTCTGCTCTTGCTCTCCATGTGGGCTGAAAGGTTCAGGAGAGCATCCATGTGTTCTCTCTGAGGAAATAAGCATTTGAACCAGAAGAGAAAGGTCTATCCCTGTCTTAAAATAAATAAATCCTAAGTGCTGTAGAGCAAACCCAGTCAGACTGTGGGACAGGAAGGTTGTGTGTGCTGGAACTCATTGACAGCCTGGCTGGCTTGGAGAGGGATTGATGGACAGGATGGGGTCCTGTCTGCTGACATGGAGACAGATCCAGCTGCAAACAGGAGTTTTTCTTACATAGCAAGAAGATCTGTAAATCTTTAATACAAAATTCTAGCATGTAAGTTTTGTGAATGGGTGGTAGCACAAATCGTGGCAGCAGCTGGACCTCTCTTGCAGGCTAGGTGCCTCTGGGGGTTGCTCAGGGCACAGCAGGAAGAGTTTCCTCTCCCAGATGCTGAGTGGAAACAGTTAAACCCATGTACAGATATTCCAGTGTGGAACTGGCTTGGACCTAGGGGAGCCCCCCTTAGAAACGAGCACGATTCTTGTCCAGATAATTGAAGTGTTTGAGGGATGATGGAGCAAAGTGAGGCTTTGACTGTGGGAATGAAAATGCTGGGAATGGTTTAAAATTGCTCCCTCTTAGATTTGCTGTGGGTAATGTCTGTCTTTTGGTAATGAAGCCATCACTGAGCTGCAGGAATCAGAATGGGCTTGGGAAGAATGGGAATGGGAGTGACACCGCTGCTCTTCTCAAATGCCACAGGACTGAGCTGAGCTTAAGGGAGTAGGAAACTACTCCAGGCTGTGGCTGCTCACCATCCTCCATAGGCCATTTGATCAGCAGTGCTAAAAATATTCCTTGTGGAGCTGGGCTCTGGATCCCTGTCCCTCCCAATCTCCTCCTGTGCCAAGTGAAGCCTGGGAGCGTCTCTGATCTGTGCGCTCGCAGTGGTGGTGCCACTGATGGAGGGTTCAAATCTCTGGCTCACTGGAAATTAAATCATCAGTTCAGTAATCTCCAATCATTTCTTTAGCATGACATTTCTCCTTGCTTTGATAGTCGGAAAAAAATCAGCAGCTCTGTGCAGAGGCTGAAATCTCACCAGGCTCTGATCATCCATTTAATCCTACCCAGCAGAGTAAGGGAGAACAGATCAGCATGGAAAAAGAGTAAGGATGAGACCAGATTTTCCATTCTGTAAGAAATTCCAGATTTGTCATGATGATTTTCATTATGAACATAAAAAGATTTTTTTTCTCTAAGAAGAAATTCAAAAAAATACATTGACTTTTTTTTTTCAAGAGGAACTTGTTTTTAAGTCAATGGTAAATTTTTCCTTTTAAAGATCCTGAAACTATTTATTGGCATTATTGAAGTCTTCACTTGATTTTTTTTATTTTAAAGAACTTTGTCACAGCCACGTTTGTATTTGAAGGTCTGAATCTGGGGAAATCACTTTGTGCTTAACTTCCCCTCTTATGTCCCACTGAAATGAATGGGATTTAAGCTTGTACTTCTGTAAATCAAGACCATTAATAATTAAGAAAATAAAAAGTAATTATTGAATTAGAAAATTAGAGGTTGATCAAAAATTTATTTGAGCAACAGTTTGTGGAAATCATTAAAAATGTGAAGAAGACATTTTTGCCATATGGATGTTTTGTGCCTGAAGCACCAGAAATGTTGAGCTTTGCTATAAAATGCTAAGTTGACAACACAAGATCAACTTAACAGGCACTTATTTGTGTCTAATATTTTATTAACTCTCTAAATTAAAAAAGAAATCATTTTGCCAAACCTTTCTGGCGCTGGAGAATTTGCAGGAGAAGGGAGCAAGATGTACATTTTTTATATTGGTATAGGGAAACCTTTGTAGTACTTTGGATCTGGGATGAGGCTGCTGCTGTTGCTGCTGCTTTGGCTGTGCCTCTTTGGGAGTCTGCCTGGGAGAATCCAAACTTTGCTTTCCTGTGATTTGTGCTGGAAATCTAAGGGGAAGCACTAAACGCTGTCCAGTTCCTTCCTCGATTGCTGCAGTGATTCCTTCCTGCAAAGTTAATTGCATCCCATGTAAAGGTGACATAAAAAAAATTGTCACTTAGGTTCCAAATCTGCTTTGGAAAAACGAAAAACTTTGCTTGATACAACTTGAAGTCCAACTTAAAGCATGGGAGCTTTTTGAAATGAGTTATGGCAGGCTTAAAATTTTAGGATGTTGGTGAATACTCCCCTTTAGGGTGTTGGAATAACATCCTGCTGGGTGGAAACGTGTGCTGTTGCTCCTGAAGTGCTGCTCTGTGCCAGCACAGCCTGTGCATGGTCACTCTGAGTGAGACAGGGATTGGCAGCCCCATTCCCAGAAGGTGGAGGGGCAGGTGCTGAGCTCTTCTGGAAGAAGTGACAGGACCTGAAAAACAGCTGGGGCTGTGCCAGGGGAGGTTAGGATTTAGGGAAAGGTTCTTCCCCCAGAGGGTTCTGGCCCTGCCCAGGCTCCCCAGGGAATGGGCACAGCCCCAGAGCTCCAGGAGAGCTTGGACAGCACTCCAGGGATGCCCAGGGTGGGATCATTGGGATGTCTGTGCAGGGCAGGGGTTGGACTGATGATCCTTGTGGGTCCAACTGAGGATATTCCATGATTCCATGGAATATCCTGTGATCCTTTTGCAGAAGAGCCTGACGTCCACAATCCTAGTCTGAGTGACCTGGGAATGAGGTTCTGGCCTCCAGCACCATCCCTCTCCTGGAGCCTGGGCTGCTGGCAGGGCTAGCTCAGGAATAGCTCAGGGATAGCTCAGGGATGGGAGAGCTCAGGGAGAGCTCTGCTGGTTGCTTAGCAGCTGCGAGCTGCAGTTTGGAGGTGCAGGAGCCGAGGATCCCGGTTCCCTTCCCGCACTCCGGCTCTGCTGCCTGCCCTTGCTCCAGGAGCCTCCCGGGGGGCCGGAGACACTGCTGCTGCTGCTCTGGGGTAAGCTGTCCCTGCTCATCCATCACCTTCTCCTGCTGCTGTCAGCCCCGAGAGCGGGATGGTGTGGGACGGGCTGGGAGAGGCTGATCCTGCACACCCTGGCACGGCAGGGGCTGACCCGGCTCTGCCTCTGGCTGCATTTAACTCTTACTGCCCTCCTTCATGGCATCCAGACTGCAGAGCTACAGGCCAGCCTTGGAAAGGAAACATCATGGAATTAGTGACAGGTTTAGGATCATTTGACAGACCGTTTTGTTGTTTGTGTGGTCACACAGGAATGGAATGAGCAGTTTGGTGGCAGAGGCAGATCCAGGATCCCAGGGATTTCTCAGGCTGCTGTTCCCTGCGTTGGTGACTGAACCTTGAAGGTCACACTGGCAGCTCAGTGAGCGAGCAAGAATCCCTTAATTGCAAAAGATGGAGGAGTGGGGAGGGCTGACAGCTCCCTGAACAGGATTAGCCTTGCACTCCTGGTTTTATTTTTCTCCTTTAGACAAAATATAAAATTACAAAATTAATGTGGGGATCCCAAATGACTTATCCTGTGTAGGTACCTCTTTGTAGGATTGTGAAATACGGTGATTTCTCATCAACTGAAAGCAGAGTTTATGGACACAATCACAGTGTGGAGTTGTCTTAAATCATTGGGACAGAATGTAGCTGGATTGGAGGGTTTATATCTGCAATTGCCTTGCAGGCTTTGGATATTAACATAAAACTGATGCTTAGATCTTTGCTGATAAACAAATCAGTGTAGAGGAGTTATGATTGGGAATTCAGAGTAGGCCATGCCTTTTATATCCCAGGGAAGAGGGCAGAGCCCTGCCAGCCACACACAGCAGGTCAGCATTTACACCTCTGTCCCCTGTTGGGTCCCCCTTACACCACACATCCTCTGCTTTCTGCTCCACTTTCAGGCATCCCTGTGCCTGGCACCGCCTCTGAGTGCCCGTGTAACCCAGAGCAATCTAATTCCTTGATTTCCTTCCACATCCCTGGAAGTGTCCAAGGCCAGGCTGGACAGGGCTTGGAGCAAATTGGGGCAGGGGAAGGTGTCTGTGCCCATGGCAGGGATGGCACTGGATGGGCTTTAAGTACCCTTCTGTCCCAAGCCATTCTGGGATTCTGTGATTAATGACTCTTCATAAAGTGCTTTGACCTGTAAACTGCTGCATTATTACAACATTTTATTGATCATAATAGGCCGTGGAGCATTTAAAAGTCATCATTAGATATTAAAAGCTTCACAAAGCAAACTGTTCTGTGCTGCCACAGTCCCTTTCTTGTCCCCTGGAGCAGTCTGTATCTTGTCTGTGTTTTAATTGGGGAAATGATATGCACTCAGGAATAAATCTGCAGATAGAGTTGTTCATCATGGATTGTTTTCATAATTCAGCTGAAGATTTGCCTGGGGCACCTGGCAGAAATTTTGCAAGCTTCAATCCTGCCTTCAGATCTCTGGGTTTATATGCTTCTATCTGTTTGGAATCTAATTTCACACTGTTTATACAACCACTTGGTGATTTATATTTGTGCAAGGACACCTTGTGTAGGAGAATGCTACAAAGACAGGTGGAAGTTAAAGCTCTGGATGGGTCTCATGGTGCTGGGCCACATCCAAACCCATGGTTAAATAATGAAAACTGGACCACTAACGGCTGGTTTGAGCACAAATGGCTGCTACAAATTAAAACATGAAAATGTTACCTGCAAATTAAAAGATGGAAATGTTACTTTGATTGCTGTCAGATGTTTCCAGGAAAAAATGCTATTTCTGCTGAGATTCCCCTTCTCCCAGTGCTGAGGAGGTGCTGACAGTGTGGCTGTGTCTGTGTTGTGTGCAGGGCAGGAGCTGGATTGTGAAGAGGAGCTATGAGGATTTCCGAGTGCTGGACAAACACCTCCACCTGTGCATCTACGACCGCCGCTTCTCGCAGCTGGCAGAGCTGCCCCGCTCCGATGCCCTGAGGGACAGCCCCGAGGTAAAGGGCCCCTTTGGGACACCCAGGGGACAGCCCCGAGGTAAAGGGCCCCTTTGGGACACCCAGGGGACAGCCACCACCCAGGCACTGGCCTTTGGTCAAGGAATGACCTCCAAGGGAGCTTTAGTTGGATTTCAGGGACCATTTCTTCATGGAAGGGGCTGTGAAACATTGGAGGGGGCTACCCAGGCCAGTGGTGGAGTCACCATCCCTGGGAGTGTTCAGAAGGGTGTGGGTGTGACACTTGGGGACAGGGTAGACTTAGAGGTCTTTTCCAGCCTCAGCAATTCTGTGTCTTTCTAGTAGAGAGTAGTTTTAATGCAGCCTGGTTACATTTCAAAATTGGCTAACATGAATAAAGTCAGTGTTTTCCACCTTTAATTTCAGTGATCTAAAGGGAAATGTCCTGCAAGTTCAGACAATTTAATTAAACTCCTGAATCTGAAGTGGTAATTGAGTGTCAAGAAAGCATCTGTCCTGTGGTACCTTAGCTGTGAATTTGGTTTTGTCTTTGGAAACTCTGTCAATGATTTGAGTATTTCCTGGCTTAGTGTTGCCAACTCAATATTCCCAGGAAATCACCCAGTCTAAGCCTACAGCACTGCAAGAGCAATCCCATTTGGAGTGCTAGGCTTCCATTTTAAACTGAGTATTCCTGAAGTGTTTTTAGCAGCATTTGCATTAGTGTGTTATTTAAGTGTTCTTTAAAAAGCTCTTTTTCCTCAATGAGTTTTGGTTTTTTTTCTCAAAGACATACTTTTCATTTCTTGGCTTACTGTCTTCACCCAGAGTATGATGAATTGAATTACCTCAGCTTCTCGCTGCTGATAATTGAAAGATTTATTCATGTCCAGAAAAATCTCCTGGAAAGCAGCAGGTGAATCTTGGCTGCATCATTTTGCAGGATGTGGATACTGAAATTAGTACCCTCTGGAATTTGACAGGGTGTTTGCCATGGAACTTAAGGAGCTGATCATGCAGCCCCATCACTCAGCACAGTCTGATTTATCACTTGCTTTGACTTCACATAGAGTGTTTCTGAGGAGGATTTAAAGTTTAAATTCAGCAGAAGTAGCAATACTCAGGACAATGAATTCCTGGTTTATTTTTAATTATGTTTTAGGCATTCCTATGTCTTGCATCCTTACTTGTACCACTGATTGAATTGGACTTTACAGCATGAGCCATTCTGTCTGCAAGCACAGAGGATGTGAAGATGCTGAACAGCTCTGCTGCTGTGTGAAACGTAACTCTGCAGCTGTGGGGTGTCTCATCATATATTTTTTATTTTGAATTGGCTACATTGGAACAGATGGTTGAGGAGAACAATGTTTTAAACAGTCCTACAGATTCTGGGCTACAATGCTGCTTTATACCACTGTCACTGTGAGACTTTGGAAAGACTTCAGTGGCTTCTCTGTAATAAAAACCAGTTAATTTTGCAGAAGGGACGTGGCAAAGTGTGTTTTTAAACCCCTCTTCTACTGCTTGAAATACTACTCTTTGGCCAGGGGGGTCAGTCTGAGTTGCCACATTCTTAGGGCTGTGCAAGTGTGTGGAAATGGCAGCCAGGGTTTGTTCACTGAGTAGTTCTCAGGTGTGTTTGGTGGCCCTAAGACACATGACTTGTTTGTATGTGAAGTCCATGATGAGGGGAAGGCTTTAGATTTAAGATACCTTGACAAGGGAAGTTATGAAAATCTGCATAAATCTTAAAAACAAACAAACCATTATTACTTTCACAGAGAGCTGCTTCTTTACCCTTTCTTTTGCTGTAACCATTATAACCCTGTGTGTAGCTTGCTGTCCATTAAATGACAGAAATACATTGATTTGCAGAAAGGAACATATCTCTGTAACTCCTGTCTGGCAGTGGGTGATTTCTGCTCTCCCCTCAGCCTGCAGAAGGCTCTCCAAAGGAAGGTGCATTAACAGAACCACTGTGTGTGTGTGTGTGTTTGTGTCCCAGCTGGTCACCCAGATGCTGATGGCTTACCTGGCTCGGCTCTCCAACATCGCAGGAAACAAGATCAACTGTGGCCCTGCCCTCACATGGATGGAGGTACAGCACAAACCTGGGGTGTTCCTTGTTTGGTGACCGTGGCAATGCAGCAGGCACACACCTGCTCTTTCCAGGCCCGTTGATGTCACTGAAATGCTATCCTGAAAGCTTTATTCCCCTGTGACCAGCACATAGACGGTGTAGGGGACACAGAATCAGAACCAGTATTAAGAGCATAGGGTTTTTTTCCTTGTTACCTGGATTTTCTCTCTCAGAAACATACTGTCCTGCTGATATTGACAAATGGAGGGTGTGGCAGTCCCAGTGGCTTCCTGGGACTGCTGGGTTCAGGGCTAAATCTCCCAGTGATTGATTGCAGAAGGCTCACTTATTTCAAAGCTCACTTATTCCTGCTCTCCTTTTTGCCAAGGCAATGCTGCAAGTGTGGCACATTTCTAAAACTCAGCTGTCTCTGTTATGGTATTTCCCTTCTCTGTTGGTTTTTTAAAATAATTTTTCCCTGTGGCAGCTCCAAACCCAGTAAATACTCTGTGCTCCTGTTGTCTCCCCAGCAGACAGAGGTGGCCTTGTGCTTGCAATGGCACAGTTTGTGTGTTGTGAAATGCAGCTGCAGCTCTGCTGTCAGGTTTAATGGTCTTGTGGCCTTTCAACAATGGCCCTTACTGGGGAGGAGGCAGGGAAGGCTGGGTGAGTGTCCAGCTGTCCCTGCTCAGGCTGCCTGCAGACGTGTGGCTTTCCATCGCTGCACACCAGGAATAGAAACAGCTATTAATAGACTGCTGCAGCTCCTTTTTAAATGGTTCTGATAAGGATTGAGTGTGGTTTCCTGCAATTTTTCCCACTGGTATCCTTCTCACCCTGAAATCTTTTGGGATGAGAAAAATCTTGGAAAGCAGCAAAGGGAGGGAGGAAGTTGTAGAGAGAAATAAGATGTAGGATTCACAGCAAGAGAGTAGGCCTGGAGATCACAGCAAACCCAGTGCACATGCAGTGCAGAATAACCTGTGTGACTCACGGAGAATCCTACAGAATTTTACACAGAAATCTGAGAGCTTTGGAAGTAGGCTGATCATTGCTAGGGAGGGGGTGAATGTTTTCTTAAAAAAAAAAAAAGAAAAAGGGTGGGAGAAAATGAAAAGTAACACTAGTTTTTGATTTGACAGCATTTCCTCCTTCCCTCAGTACCTTGAGCATTAATGCCACCTTATAGAGGATTTTTGTAGCACATCTCTATTGCCATGGAAAACCACCAAGATTTGGTGTTAAAGGGAGGTGCAGACCCTCACTGTGAGCTACTGTTTGTACACAAAGGTGCACCCATCCAGCATTTCTCTCCTCAGTGGATGGGCACACCCGACCTTCTGGAACCCCCCAGTGAGCTGTTCTGGCTGTGCTGTGCCCTCTCTCCTGGGGCCCAGGGCTGGGCTGTCTCTCTCAATCAGCTTGAAGTCTCTAAATGCCTCCTCACTTGTCCTCAGCTGCCTCACAGTCCCCTGTGCTCTTTGTTTCAGATTGATAACAAGGGGAATCACCTGCTGGTCCATGAGGAATCATCCATTAACGTCCCTGCTATTGCTGCTGCCCATGTCATTAAGAGATACATTGCTCAAGCAGCAGATGAGCTGTCCTTTGAGGTAAATAAAGCACTTGCATTCCTTGTTGTCAGCTCCAGATGAGTGTAATCTCTTTGTCTGGGCCTGTGTGCCCATCAGGAATATGTCCAGACACTTCCACAATGTTTTGTGAGGTGAAGCTTGGAAGATTGAGTTAAATATTTGATCTGCAGTGAGTTAGATATGGGCAGATGTTCAGTCATCTTTAAAGTACAGCTTTACTTGGCGTTAATATCTTCAATTAACCAGCTCCTGCCAGCTCCTCTGGGCTGGCCCTGAGCAGAGCCCCTGTGTTTTCTGTTCAGGGTGACTGTCCCTGTATGTGTGGACACAAGTTTCATTTCTCCTTGCCCAGGTTACACCAGCTGGGTTCCTCTGAGCAAGACCCTGGTGATAACCATTGTTAAGAGCTTCTACTCCCATGAGGAGTAAAGAACCAGACTGGCAAAGGATTGCTACTTAAAGGGCAGGTGGTGAGCTAAAACTGGTTGGAAAATCCAGCGCAGGAGCTGCTGTGGAACAAATCCCTGAATCTCAGGACGGTCTGACTTGAGAGGGACCTTAAAACCTGTCCCATTCCACTCCATGCCATGGGCAGGGACACCTCCCAGTAGCCCAGGCTGCTCCACATCCCATCCAAGATCTCCGGACCAGACCCTGGAAGCTTTTGGGTCTGTTTTACCCAAAATAAAGTGGTCTATGCTCTGGTTGCCCAGTGCAATGGTGCTGCTTCTACAAGAGGTGTGAAGGAAAACAGTGCCCTGAGGAGCTTTGTGATCACATCCTTGGTGTGCAGCACAGGAAGGAAAGGTAACAAGTGATAATCTGGTGCTGCCAGGGGTTTGTTCATGTTCAGGTCAAGGCAAGTGTTAGTATATCCCAAAGAACTGTGTGGGCATGGCAGCTTGAGCTGGAATCCGAGCAGCACAGGATCCAGGCTGGATGCCAGCTCATGAGAGCACTGAAATGACACTCCCTGCTTGTGAATCCTGCTCTGTGCAGGTGGGAAACTGAGGCATGTGTGGTTTCGAAGGATGTGCAGTGAGACACCTCAGCAGAACTGACACAGAAGAGGATCAGGGGTTTTACAATGCTGAGTCCTGTTCCCTGACCCAAATTATCTCTGTGTTTACTGTTCTAAATTTCTAATAGACACTTGCACAAGCAGCTGACTGGGGTTTGCTCCCCAGTTCTGAAGACCATCCTCTGTGTCTCTGCTTCTGTGGTGGCAGCAGTTTCCTTCATGGACATTTGCTTTGCTCTTGGTTCACTATTCCCTGGAGGAAATCATTTCCCCACATGTCAGTCATCCCTGTCTGCACACTGGGGATGTGTTATCTTTTCTGTAAAACACTTTGAGATCCATCAGTGTAAAATACTGGTGAAAGTTGGGCATGAATTTTTGCCCTACCTACCTGCACTATTTATTCAGGTTCTGCCCCTTCTCATTTTCTGTAATAGAGGCCACACAGAGCTTGATTCAAACCAAGCCAAATTTAGTATTGGTTCTACTGATTTCATTCTGAACTATTGCATATTAAATTTTATGGGAATGAGCAAACCTTCAGAAAACCTGTCTGGTGTTCTTGGCCATTTTCCATGCTATTGCTGTAGCACCCTCTCTCCTCTGTTCACTTCCTAACCCTGGGCAACTCATCTGGGGCAGTGTGGGAGCTGCAAAGGCAGCTCTTCACTCTTTGCTACGATGGAGAGCAAGGACACACATGTCAGTGCCTACAGACACATGGATAGGGCAGGTAGTAAAAATCAGTTCAGCTACTTGAGCAGATTTTCCCAAGTGTTTGAGACCATCACTGCAGTTTAACCAGAACCCTTCTGTACCCCTTGCCAGGGCTCTTCAGGCCCTTTTCCTTAGGAACAGCTGTATCCTGGATAATCCAGGAACTCTTCCACATCAAAGCTTGGATTTGCAAAGGCAGATGTGCAGCTGCTCCAGAGTTTTGCAGTTTCTTGCAATGCTGAGACTGTGGTTATTGGAACTGTGCTCTCCTCCTGCCTGTGACTGATGCTGTCAACCTTTTGCAGGTGGGGGACATTGTGTCTGTCATCGACATGCCACCAAAGGAGCTGACCTCGTGGTGGAGAGGAAAACATGGGTTCCAGGTAGGCACCAGCACAGCCATGGCAGTGGGACTGGAATAAGGGCAGGAACCTCAGTGCCTGCTCAGAGTGGCTCAGGGGATGAGCAGGGGGTCCCTGCCTTGGTGTCAGGGGACTCCCCTTCTCTCTGGGCCGGGGCTGGAGCAGACACAGGGTCTCCACTGGAAGTTTCCTTCCTCCCTCACCATGGGAAGGAGGGCTGGCCATGGCCTGTGATGGACAGCTGGCCTGATGGCACTGGAAGCTTTTGCTGCACCCCCTGCAAGGCAGCTGACACTGTTACTCACATCATCCCCTTCCTTCCAGTAGCTAAAACCAGATCAGGCAGAACATAGAGGATGTGGAGAATTCCAGCTGATGAAACAGTGCTGCTGACTTGGACAAGCCACCCATCCATGTCTGTGTTTATTGTGTGATGTCAGTGTTGCTCATCCCTGTCAATGTCACAGCACAGAGATGGAAACTGAATCTTCAAAAGGTCCTAAGCATACCTGGGCCTTAGGTACCAAACCTTGTGTGTTGGAATGGCACTGTCCTTCCAAGGAATTTTCAATCCTTTAGATTTTGCAATTTGGAAATGTAAAAGCTTTAAAAGTCTCTTTTAACCAAGCAAACCCCAGAGCCACTGGGGGTTGAGGGTGCTGACTTGTGCCATCTCACATTTCAGCTGCTTTCAGCCACAGGGATTTCCATCTGCAGCTGCTGGGAGTGGGTGGGATGAGGAGTTTGCTCTACAGAGGCTCAGGATTGACCAGACACTTGTGTAATTTGGCATGGAAAATCTTCTCAAGGCTCCTCAGATTTTCCCTGACAGACCTTTCTGTGCTAGACCCAGCCTGTGGCCCAGCTGTTGTCAATGCCCAGCAGTTGGATCTCCCAATCCCAGCTGGATGCAGTGTAATTACACCATCCCAGTCCTGTCTGCTCTGCCAGGGCATGTGAGACACGGCTTTTGTTGGTTTTGTGTCAGGTGTGGGAGTTCAGGTGACATCTCATAAAATAAGAGCAGCATGGACATATAGAATACCTGCTCTGAAATTTCACTTGTTTCTGGAGCCAACACACTGGTACTACTTGAACCAACTTCTGCTTCTGAGCTGCGTTGTGGCTTTGCTGGACTTCTGTTCTAATTGTAGAAGCCTTAAAGCTGAATATGCTGTACTGTCATAGAGTCACAGCATGGCTTGGGGTGGAAGGGACCTCAGGAATCCGTTCCAACCCTCAATCAATTAAATGCTGTAATATTGCTTGGAATGATCAGCCTGTGCCATGATTAACTTCCAAGTGAATCAATAAAGCAAACCAAAGCTGCTCTGTGGTCTGTGCCTGTGTGTGAACACCTTGCCCAGGGTTTGGAATCCCTGTATGGGATGTAGATGCCATTATTCAGTGTGGGTTCCCTGTGTGCCATCAGGCTGGCTGACATTGGAGCCAGGTCTGGAGAGCAGCACTGCTGATTAAAGGCACAGAAGCAAGGCAGGCCTTCTGCAGTTTGTCACAGCTTTGTGCCTCTCAGATCACAGCGATCCTGTTGTGCTTTCCCAGCATAAAAACATGGTGATGAGCAGACTGCCTGAAAAGGGGGTTTTCTGTGTCCCTGCACAGTCAGGCTCCTGACACAACAGATACAAGCAGCTGCATAAATACAGCACCATATTCTATCTTAACAGAAAATTAGGGGTGCAATAATCTTGTGTCCTTAGTGACAAGCAGGAGTGGTCACAGTGTTGATCAGGTGACAGCCACACACACCATGGAGATGCAGCTCTGTGTTCCCACAGTTCCAGGAGCTGTGTTTGCTCAAAGTCTTAACCTGTATGTTGAGTTTAAGACTCATGAGCTCTAAATGTACAGAAAAGGTACGTTTCCTGATGGAACAAAGTCTTCTGATGATACGACCAGTGAGAATTCAGAGAAAGGGAATTTATCTCTGGTGTTGCTACACCACACCTAGAGATGAGTTACAGGCAGAAATGGCCGTGATGGATGCTCAAAAAGAGTGAGTAGGTGAAGAATGTTGTTACAGCAAGAGGTGTAGGGACAGATGAAGCTGTGCAGCCTCTAAAGCATTTGTTAGAGGCAAACAGTTCTGTTCCTGTTTGAGAACATTGCAATGATAGCAATCTGTTGATCCAGTCATTTGAATTAATAAAATAAATCAACAGAGCCCCTCTTGCCAGCTGTGATTCTGAGAGCAGATAAAAGGAGAAGGTCCTGCCACCAAATGTTTGGACAGCTTGTCCTGTTATTTCTTGGTTTTTGCTTCATGTCAGGGAAGGAGCAGGGTTTCATCAACCAACCACAGCTTCCATTATAAATCATGTCTTGATAGGAGGAGAGCAATAACAGGGAAAAAAAAAATTATTGTTTGCTAAAAAGGGAAAGAATTACTTCTTGACTTAAAGGGACTCCGTGGTTTTGTGCATTTGAAGCAGCTGTGAGTGGTGTATGCCCAGGCAGAAGTGCCTTCACTCCTGCCTGTCCTGCATCCCTTGGGATAATGGGACGGCTGTGATGAGGAACTGGAGACAGCTCTGCAGTTGGGAGCCAAAAACCAGCTCTGACAGGCTGCAAGCACCTGCAGCTTGGATTCAGCATGGAAGTCAGAGTGTTCCTGCCACCAGAGCTGTCCTTCAGGGATGACTCACTGGGTTTGTATCCATCACACTTCCCTGGCACGGTGCCTGTGCTCTCTGCATACCTGAGGTCACCACGACTGCATTGCAACAGGCCTAATCCTGTGTGAACAAAACAGCCCATGAGGCTTCTTAGCATTTGTTCTGCTTAAAGTAAAATGATTTTTGAGACATTTTTCCTCAAGCCTTTTTCTCTTCCAATGCCCTCAGTGTGAGTCAGTGCTTCCCTGTAAGAATGTTACCTAAATTACAGCCACCTCCACATGAACAGCCTTCAGCCCTCTTTGTTCTACTCTGCTTTTGCTTCATGCTTTTGTCTTTTCAATCAGTAGCTCTGTTGTCAAGGAGCTGAGTCATTGGGAACAGGCCCTTGTTTGATGCACAATTGCCTTTGCTTGTCCTGAATTATTCTGGTTTTTGGGAATAGTTTCCTGAGGTGCAGAGATACCCCACAACCTGCACTGCTGGAGAGGTGGCAAACCCAGACTGTGCAGCCAGGGGGACAGGGCTGATTTTAACCAGGCTGTGATTGCAGCAGCTTCAGGCAGTGATTCCTTGTGAGACTGCAGGTCCCAGTTCCACAGAACCCCAGGATGGTTTGGGTTGGGAGGAACCTTGGGGATCATCCAGTTCCACCTCTCCCCTGGGCAGGGACACCTTCCACTGTCCCAGGCTGCTCCAAGCCCCATCCAGCCTGGCCTTGGACACTGCCAGGGCTTGGACACTGTGCCAGGGCCTGCCCACCCTGACAGGTAAGAAGTTATTCCCAATATCCCATCTAAATCCCATCCATCTATGCGCTCTGGCAGTGGGAAGCCATTCCCAGTGTCCTGCCATTCCATCCCTTGTCCAAAGTCCCTCTCCAGCTCTCTGGTTTCCCAAAGTGCTGCTGGCACACCAGTCAGGACTGGGCAATCAACAAGTACCATCCCACACAGACTTTTTTTTTGTGAATAAAAGAAATCAAAATAGTTTTGTCGCCCAGGTGTTCAACTCTCTTTAACAGGAGCTCAGGATAAGAGAAGTGACAATCCTGTTCCTCCTGTTAGTAGTGCCTAAAGTGGAAGAGCATTTCAGCAGGGACTGCTTTGGGAACAAGGTGAGGGTATCCTGCTCTCTGTGTAGTTACTTGGCAATGACTCAGTCAAAATTCTGCTCAGGAAGGCCAAACAGGCCATAAAAACGTGCTGTTTCCTTGTCAGGTTTTGCTGCACTGTCATCGGATTTAAAAGGAAAAGAGAAAACTTTTTGACTAAAATTGAATTCAGACTTTAGATTATGTCAAACCCGAAAACCAATCCAAACGTCTCAGACAATATTTCATTTGCCATTTACCTTGCTGGTACATCCTCATTTGTTTGAATTCCCTCCCCATAAACTGAAGATTATCATTGTTACTCTGACTTTTCCCCTTCAAGTCTCTTGTGTTCTCTAGTTTTAGCAGCTCCTGGTATAGAAGTGAAAAGATAAAGCTGTAGTAGGTGTTGGAGAACAGTTCTCATGCTCCAGCAGCCTGTACCTTCCTCCTCTGGTGAAGGTCTGTAGTGATATATTTAACCTTTAGATGACCTTGCATTTATCTAAATATATACCACTCTGGCTATTAATTTTCCTACATTGCCAAATCCTTTAATCCTGGCTCAAGCTCTGATAGTGCCTTGCTACATCTGTTGAGATTAACTCTTGGACTAAACTCATTTATTTATACAAAATCATGGAAAACTTCCCATGGAAGGAGAAGTAGCATCTTTAATTGAGTGGGAATGAGGCACAAGTTGTGTATTATAACTCCCAACAAGGATCTCCTGAGGATCTTGCAAGAAAAGTTAGAATAATTATGAAATTAATTTCTAGCAGTGAGTTATCATCAGGGAGCCAGCACAATTCCCTGCCCTTAAAAATCCATTGTAATTATTGGTGTGAACATGGCAAAAGTGATACATGGACAGCAGGTAGAATGTTTGATTTGGGAAAGTTCTGGGATATCTGGAAGCAGTGACACAACCATCCAGGGTGTTTAATTTCTAAGTTCCTAGTTAGTGTGTTGTACAGTGCATCCAGAAACACGAGAAGTATTGTGTTAACAGTCAAAGGCAAATGAGTTTTGATTTCATGTCCAGCATTTGATTAAATGTTCAACAGTGTGGGATCTGGGGTTGGGTTTAGATCCAGATTTAGATGATTAATGGAAGGTTGGGGTCCAGGGACTTCAGGTTTCTTTACACAGACAATGTGGGCAATTACTGAAAATGGAAGAAGCTTCGTCACTCCAGCTGTGGAGTTTCCCAGATGATGTCTGTGTGGTGGCCTGAGACTTTTCCTGGATCTGTGCATTTTTCCTAATTTAAAAATTGCCTCCTGTATCTCTCACATGGGAAATGTCCAGCAGAGACTCTCAGCTACAGTGAAGTGTTAAAGCTGGGGCTGTTTGTCCTGGGGAAGAGAAGAGAAAAGAGAAGAGAAGAGAAGAGAAGAGAAGAGAAGAGAAGAGAAGAGAAGAGAAGAGAAGAGAAGAGAAGAGAAGAGAAGAGAAGAGAAGAGAAGAGAAGAGAAGAGAAGAGAAGAGAAGAGAAGAGAAGAGAAGAGAAGAGAAGAGAAGAGAAGAGAAGAGAAGAGAAGAGAAGAGAAGAGAAGAGAAGAGAAGAGAAGAGAAGAGAAGAGAAGAGAAGAGAAGATTGTGTGGAGACCTCAGAGCACCTTCCAGTGTCTGGAGGGGCTACAAGGAAGGAGGAGAAGGACTTAGCACCAGGAACTGATGTGACTGGCCAAGGGGAATGGTTCAAAATGAAAGAAGGGAAATTTAGGTTGGATATAAGGAGGAAATTCCTCCCTGTGAGGGTGGGCAGGCCCTGGCACAGGGTGCCCAGAGCAGCTGTGGCTGCCCCTGGATCCCTGGCAGTGCCCAAGGCCAGGCTGGATGGGGCTTGGAGCATCCTGGGACAATGAAAGGTGTCCCTGCCCATGGCAGGGGTGGAAGTGGATGATCCCTAAGGTCCCTCCCAACCCAACCCATTCTGGGATTCCATGATTCAAAACCATTAAGTGTATTTTGTTTAAACACCAGCACTTCAGTGTCCATGCCACTCAGCCCGTTCCTTGGCATCTCCCAGCAGAGCAGATCCGTGAGCCATGAGCTGCCAGAGGAAGGGCCTCTGTATGTGATGCTGCTGTTGATGCTAATTTTCTTATGTTAATTGGCACATTTCTGTCTATAAACTGCACAAAAATCCCCACTGTGTTCCAGAACTGCAGGATACCATGTCCTTGCAGACCTGGCACACCCAGCTGAGGGCGTGGCTGGTGCAGCCATAGCTGGTGTTGGGTTTTGAGTGGGTTCTGTGAGTCACTTGTGATGCCCAGGGCAGTCCCAGTTACAGGGAAGCCCAGCTCAGAGCCCAAGTGCTGCTGGCCCAGGGTGCTGCTCCTACAGGTTCTGCCCTGAGCTCAGAGTCCTAACAACAATCATATTTCTAGTCTGGGACATTGTGTGATGGGTGACAGCTTGTCCTTCTGCTCAGGCACAACACTGCCCTGCTGGGTGTTGGGGGTGTGGGAAGAGGAAGGTGTGTGCTCTGTTGCTTCCTTTGGGGAATTTGGGATAACTTCAGTCTGGACACCCCCCACACTGCACTGCCACCAGACTGCTGGGAGGTTGGTGGGTTGGAGTAGGAAGGAGATGAGTCTTTTTCCATGGAGATGAAAGGGAATTGTGTAAGATGAATTAATAGAGGAGGGACTGTCTGCCAGGCTTGGTGCTGACTGCCCTGTGCTTCCAGAGGATTTCATGGATGTGCCAACATGACTGGCACGGTCCTGGCTCAGTTCTGCTCAGATGAGCTCGGGGCCCATCCTCTGGCTCTTTCTCCCTGTGGTTCCTGTGGTGTTTGAGCAGACTTGGTGCTTCCAGCTGTCCCAGTCACAGGCCTGACATGGGATAGGGAATCCTGCCCTGCCTCAGATGAGGAGTCTGGGGAGGTGCTGGTGCCTGAGTTACATCTCACAATACAGGAGCTGTGCTGGGTGAGAAACATGGAGAAAAGGTGGGGAAAGGTGGACCATGGATTAAAGTTACCAAAGGTCTGCTCTGGTCTGACTTTCACCTGGGATGACAATAAGAAGAAAGATGCTGGGAAATAAGAGAGAAGGTGGGGATGCAGGGAAGTACCAAATTCCTCTCTGGTCATAGCTTAGTCTGAATCTTCGAACAGGGAAAGGGAAATAATTTCACTTTTCCCCAAATACAGCAGCCTCTCTTGAGTGTCACGGGAATGTCTGCAGGCACATCCTACTCCAAGAAAACATCAGAATCCTTCCCATAGCCTTTAACTCTTATGCTGCTTTAGAGGGACTCTCCAGCCTTTCTGCCTTTGAGGGGCTGCAGGGAGAAATGCTGAGTTATAGGTCAGTGCAGGGACACTGCAAATTACCATTTAAAGTTAATCACTCCAGGACCTTGCAGTGCCTTGGGCTCTGATTGTTCTCTCTCAGGGTGTTGGCAGCAGAGCAGAACCTGCAGTTGTCAGTGACTGGTGGTCATTTGATGCTGGGTAGTATCAGGGAGCATCAGGCAGGGGGAGTTGAGGGGAGATGTTGGTTGAACAGTTCAGATCATAACCCTGCGTTCCCTCTTTCTGTTTCACTCCAGGTTGGATTCTTTCCCAGTGAATGTGTTGAACTCATCAACGACAAAGTCCCTCAGTCCGTGACCAATTCAGTGCCAAAACCAGGTGTGTAAATCAGCTTTTTTTGCTGCAATGAACTGGACTGGAGTTCTCTTTGTGTGTTCCATGTTTAATTCCTCTTTCACACGTGTCATGAATGTGGATCATCCCCTGCACATCCTCGTGCCCCTCTCTGTGTGTTGATCACCCACACTTTGTCCCTCTCTGGGCAGTTCCCACTGTTGAATGTCTTTCACCTGCTCTACAGACTTGTATCAATGTCCACCTCCTGCCTGACTGGAAGGATTTAAGCCTGTCAGAATCTCAAGATACTTTGAGCAGTCTGTAATGAGAGATTCTATGAAACATCCCAGTTCTGGGTGCTCAAGGGAGTGTTGCATGTCAGGATTTTTTGAACAGAACAGAGATGAGCAGGAATGTTTGTGCTGATCAGATGGAATCAGATCACCTTGCTGCTGGTTCTTTCTGCTTGAGGATAAATGGAGGAAGTTTGATGTAACAGAATTAGAATGCTGGTTGCTTTTGCTCCGGGTATGTGGCTCCATCTGCTTCCTCCTGCCTTCTGGACAGTTCTGTATTGTAGGAAAAACAGGCAAATTAATTCAAGTTCTGCTGAAGGAAGGAAAAATAAACAGAGAATGGATTTTAGATCTGACTCTGCTGTCAACCTTCCCATCATGTCAGTGTGTTCTGGAAGTGATTGGCATTAGGTGTGCTGGCATAACTGAGGTTTCTGTAAAATTTACTGGTGGAAAAGCTGAAATTTAAAAAAAAATCTCTATATTCATATAGGTAAAGATATTTCTATATATCTTTAATACTGAGAAGTTTGAATGTGCTGTTTTTTTCTTAAAATGTTAAGCAGCTTGGAAATGGAGTTGGTGTTGAACTGATATTATTCTCATTCCTCTTCCCTATTTCAATGATGTTCCTTATCTTGGCAGATTGCTGACTTAATACTTTAAAATGAACAGATGTAATTCAAAGGCTTGACTTCTATCAAGGGAAATAACAGCATTTTATCAGCTCAGAGCTCTGGAGTTTGGTGGAAAGTCATGGATAGCCCAAGCTGTGAGTGCTCTGCAGTGATCTGTGTGCTTCGGAGAGCTGGGAGCTCGGGACAGGGGTGTCCTCAGCTCCCGGCATTGCCAGCCTCTGACATTCCTGGGAATATGCATTTGGCAGGAGAGGCACAGAGATGGGTATTCCCTGGATCCTGCCTGTGCCCAGTCACTACTCCATCAGCCAAAGCAGGAAAGGAAACTTCCAGCCTAAACACAAGCAAATGTTTATTGTTAAACATGACTGGCAGTTCTGAGCTGCTGGGGAGCAGAGTCTCTGCTTTAGGGGAAGATAATGGAGCAGAAGGGATGAATTGATCCTATTTGGCTTCAACAACATGCTGGGGGGTGGATTTTCCCCTTCAGCCCAGGGAAATGTTTGGTATAAAGTGGGCACCACAAGCTCATGTCCCATGAAAAGTAGTCAGCTGGAAGATACTGCCAAGTCACAAGGGTGTCCCCTGACCTTCCCTGATAGTTGATCCATAGGTACATTAAAAGGCTTCTCTAGGAGAGCTCTAATGAACTTGGAGATGTAAGGGATGATGCAGCTGATTCTGTCATCCTGCTGCTCCTCTGCACACAGAATTCCTGATGCCACTCCTTGGGTGCATTCTTTGGGCAGCTTGGGAAGTGACAGCACTTGGGTGATGCTGGCAGGAGTCTGGAATTCCTTCCTTGGACACTGCAAAAGCTGGTGGGAGAGGAGTCAGGAAGGAGGTTCCTGTAGTTAGGGAATGTTGGATGTGGTGCTGGAGGACTCCAGGAACTCTCTGGCTGGATGAAAAGTGCTGTGTGAGATGGGTGAGAGGAGGAAGGCAGGAAGGAGTTCCAGTTCCAGATGTGCCAGGACAGCCCAGGGAGGTGGCACAGGGCAGGATTGAGGTGCTGGAGCACTCTGGGTGCTGCCAAAGGGGAAAGGAGATCTTGCAAAGGGCACCCTGCAGAGCAGGCTGGGGTAATGCTCTTTGCCCCATATCCCTGAGTTTTGTGTTTTCCAATCCATGCCTTTTGCACTCTGAGTATTTCTCATGCACTTAAATACCCACATTAATTACTTTTCTCCCTGTACCTATATTTAAAACATCGCCAAGAAATGGCTATCCTTGCCCATCCCCAAGGAACAGAGACTTTCCTAAAAGTCTCACTTGGAGCTGTTGTCCTCATTTGACATCAGCAGGGTACTTCATCTTGAATTGATGTGAGGTTTTAGATTTAACCTTGATGAGCTTATCAACAGGCCAACTTTGATTTCTTTAATCAAAATATGATGTGCGGAGCATCCAGGATATTGTGTATGTGCAGAGTAAAGCTCTTTGCCACGAAGGAATTTCCAAAAACAGAATTCCTCATGCTGCTTAATTGTCCCTGGATCTGGCTGGGCTGAGGAACCTAATGAAAAGCAGATGGAAAGCAGGGAACTTCCTGCCCTGGGTTTCTATTATTATTTCTAATTAGAGGGTTTGATGTGCACAAGGGATGGGGACAGCATTTTAATGGAGCTGTAAAATATTGCAGTGGTCTCTCATGCAGGGCAGTGACTGCAGTTCCATGGAGATGAAACACAGAGAAGGGCAGAGGAGGGCTGGGATTGAGGGCAAACTCTGCTTTTGGAAACAATATTTCCATGGACTGTGGCAGGACCTGCGGTGATGGAGCCAGGGCCTGGGAAATGGGCCATACAGAAAATTTCACACAAAATTTGGCCTTTTAATTCACTTCTGAACAGTCAGAGTCATATGAGAGAATATCAGTTTTGCCCCAAGTCACCTCTCAAATATATTTGACGATAAAGTTTGGAGTCAGGAGAGGAAAGGTACCTGTTCAGAGGTCTTTTCCCTTCTGTGTTGGACCAAGCCTCTGCTCTCTTTTTGTCATATTCAGTCGTGTAAGAAAATGCTTTTTTTCCCATCTGAGATGCAAATGCTTTCCTGACTGTTTCTATTTATGTAAAAAACCCTATGAAGATCTAGGAAGGTTATGTGGGCTCATCAAATCCCAAGTTTCTTGAGCCCTTTCCTTTTCTCTAAATTCTCACAGTATTCTCGGTGGGATACAATACTCTAATGATAATTTTTGAGCCTTAAATATTATATTGGATTGATATCTACTATTTCATAGTTAATATTATCAATTTAGCTGAATTTCAGTGCCAGAATAGATGGAATCAGCTCATATTCATGAGGATTTTTAGAGATCCAGGATAAAGGCTGCATTTGAATTTCAGATATTCAGAGAGAAGTGAATCTTTTCAATATTCAGTGCTGCTCAGAAGGAAAAGTGTGAATAGCAGCTCTGGATTTTCCTTCTAAGTGAACATTTGTAAATTACCTGAACTTTGTGGCTGTGCTGGCTCTTCTCATCCCCCTCTGTCCCCCTCTGTTTTTGGGAACAGTGTGTTTATGTCCATGTGTGTTCATGTTGTCCCCACTGCTCAGTCACAGACAGTGTCTCTCAACTCTCTCTTTCAGTCCCTTTCTTCCTCAGAATTCTGGATATTTGTAGTTTATGGGTATTTTAACCCACATCTCACACCTTACCTCATTTGTGCAGTTTGTTTTTGTCTTTTCCTAACAAGCAACATTTTCCTGTGACCCAGCTTCACTGCAGTGGCCTTGGCAGGGTTGTTTTGGGGAAGGTTTTAGACTTGATCTTTGCTGGGGAGCAGCTGCTTTCAGTGGGGAAACACAGAATTAAGCTGCAGTTTGCAGGGGGACAGTTAGAACTGAAGAGAAGAAATGGGGGATAAAAAGGTAATGTTTCACTTTTTTTTCCTCCCTCCAAAATAAGCATTTTTAAAGCCTGAGGGGTCATTCTCACAAAGAATGTATAACCCAGCAACTCTAACCAACTTTATGGAGGAGTTTTCAAATTCCTGTCTCATCCATTTAATTTCTGTTTGAGAGGTGAAGGTGCTCTTATGAGACACAACATTAAAAGGTCTCCTTCAGTACTACAGGCTGTTGTGAATGACTAATTTTCTTTTTAAAACATCAATAACAGATCGATCTGGGTCAGCGCACCTGATACAAATAATCCACTGAATTTCAGGATTGAAATACAGCTCTGAATAAAGCAACAGGCTCTGCCCTGACCTACTGCAGGCTCTGATCAGTGCTGGAGAAATTAATTTTAACTGCAAAAATGCAAACTGAGACACATTCACTGAGCTGTTGTAATCACAACAAGGCCATGCCTGGTTTGAAACAGGCTCATTTCTAATTCCTGGATAAAAAAAGATTGTGGTCCATTTTTTATTTTAATAAAAATCAGAAAGAAGAAAGTGCAAATAGAGCTTAAATTCTGCAGATGCCCTGGCTGAGCAGCCATTTGACACTGAAAAAAGCATCATGTCTTAATTAGTGTTTTTATAAAGAAAACAGAGGAAGAGAAAGTGTACATAATTAGTACCAGTCTTGTTAATCTGAAGTAAACAAAGCAGTTGTTTGGTGTTCTGCCACTGTCTCATTAAAGCTGGATTAAATGGAAATGTGCTGAGCCAAGGCAGGTCTCCATTTCCAGGGGGGAAACAGAGAAAGGATGAGCACCCAAAGCTGCCCAGCTCGAGCTGCTGATGAGACAGGAACTGCCTCCAGCCCTGCCAGGCATCAGCACAAAAATCCTGCAGGGAATGCTGATCCCTTGGACAGGGGCATTCAGGAGGAAAGGGCAGCACTGGGAGTGTGGAAACACTTCAGGAGAGTCCATGTCCGTGTCTGGGAGGTGCTGCAGGAATTTCCCCAGGCTCTGAAAGCCACCAGGGTTCAGCCAGCAGAGACTCCAGCAGCTCCATGCCAGCCTGCTCTGGAATCGTTGGGCTGGAAAAGTGCCAGCATTCCCCAGCCCTGCCACGTTCACCTCCAGACCATGTCCCCAAGTGCCACATCCACACTGTCCCCAGACCCTTCCACCCAGAACAGCAGCGTGGGGCTGGGGCAGAGCTGGACCTGCCTCCTGTGCACTTCACGATTTGCAGGAAGAGCACAGCAGCAGAACACAGCTCAGAGACAATACTCTGCTTTGGGCACAGGGGGAAGGCTCAGAGCAGCTTCTGCTTTAGTACCAGTGGAAATGAAGGAAAAATCAGTATATAACAAAATTCAGTATATAACAAACCCTGGGCTGTTTGGCATTTGGCAGGACAGAAATGCACCTTGTGCTGAAAGGTCAAACATGGAAAATGTTGGGGTTTTGTTTGAGCTGGGACACAGGGTGGGGATTCCTGGGTCCTACTGAATTTCCCAAGTGTTATTAGCACCAAATAACTTGAAGGATTGGGTGTGTTGTATTGGGTGTGCTATTCATAACCCAGCTGAGCTTTGTGTGAAATGAGCCCATTTTCAGTGGCAGCAGATTTTAACCAGCTGCTTTTTGGTTTTGTTTTGCTTTTTTCCCTTTTTTTTATTTCTCCCTTCCCAGTCTCCCCTGCCCATGGAGCCCGTCCAGCGTCCTGGAGCTACTTCCCCCCTTGTACGTCTTCATTTATTCCTTTGTCCTTCTTTCATTCTTGCCTTGTTTCTCTGTCTCCTTTTTCTTTCCTTCTTCTTCTGTACCTGCAGGTCAGTAGCACTCATGCCTTGAAGGATATTTAGGGGAAACCAAAACAAAACTTTGTTCTAAGGTGCTTTTTAAAAATATATTTGGACATAATACAGCAGGGAAAGAACAAAGCTGGTTATAGCTCTTTTCTGGGGGTGATAGAATCATTTTGAATCCATAAAAAGATTGAAAATATTAAAAAGAAAGAAATTAAGTGCCAGATGACCAAGTATGAATGTCAGTGTGAAAGAAAGAGAAGATAAAAATGGGTGATGGGAAGGAATTAAACCAGTTCTTGAAGCCTGGTAGAACTTGACAACCTTCAGAAGCCAAAATTCTTCTCTTTTTTTTTTTAATGAAGGAATGGTGTTTGTTCTTCATATTTGACAGTGGCCAAAGTGAACTAATATGTGGCTTGTTTATTCAGAGTCCTGTTTCACATTGCCATGGTCTTTTTTAGATCCTGCTAGTGCTGGACTAAACCTCACAGCAATAACCTGGTGTCAGTAAAACATGGGACTGGCCATGTAGATTTATCACTTTTACAGCAAATGTCTCACTTGCACAAATCAGCTCCCCCTGGGATGTTGTCTGGATTCCCTAAGTCAGTCTGAAACTTGGTATGCAAAGACTGGAAAGAGATAATTATAAAATCTGTAACATTCATGTAAATGTACACAGCTATCTCCTTTACCCACACATCCACTGCTGGCACAGCCTGTGCTGGTGGCCCTACAAAGTGAAGAACAGGCAGTGCTCCCCACTCCCAGTGCTCCCTCCTGCACAAGAAAACCTGGTCCTGCTCTGAAGACTGGCTTTCCTGAGCCCCTTCCTGAGGATGTTCCAACATGATCAGACCCCTCCAGGCAGAAGAAGAGTCCAGAGGGGGAGAGCAGGGTTTGTGTTCGGGATATATCATGGAGAGTGAGGTGAGGCTTCTTCCACTGCACATATCCAAACCCACAGGAGCCAGGGAATACTGAAACTGGGATGGAGGTTTTAGAAATGAGGGCAGAATTTATTGCTGTGACTGGCCATGTCCACTGATAAATAATCTGACAGAAAATTTGGGAGGAATCAGAATAGTGAATCTTGTAAGATCCAGGGAGTTCCCTTTGGACACATAAATATGGAGAAAAGATTTTTCTTAATGTTTTTCCATTTGTATAGTCAAGTTCCTTGGATCCCTGAGCCCTTCAGAGATGCAATTTCTGCCAAGGATCAGCAGCAGTTCAATTCAGATAATGCAGAGAGGCTTTAGCCTGTCTATTTTTTTAGGCAGGCTTTTTTGTTAGGTTTTTAACACAAAAATGAGAAATGGCCACATTTCTGGTTATTTAATGCAAGTGGTCAGTGTTGAGTCGTCCTCCTCCTCTCTCAGCAGTGAGAAGGAAGATTCTGACAACAGAGCAGCTCTAATATTTCTGCTCAAAGCTATGAGGCTTATTAGTGGTTCTGCTTGTTTTTCCTGTGAAATTAACTTCTTGTGACAGCCGTGTCCCTTTGTGAGTCACAGAATTGCCACAGAGATGACAAACTTGGCTGTGGCTGCTCCTAGAGCACCACTGGAGAGCTGGGAAACCACATCCTCCCCTGGCTGTGCACTCCTGGGCTCTGGGGCTGGTTTATATTGTTCCTGTGTCCCACAGATCATGGCTGCATGACTTCCACTACCAGGAATTTAGAAATACTTGTGTTTTTTAAGTATGGAGGATTTGAGGTCCTGTTCAGGTTTTGCTGATGCAAGGGGGAATTCCTTTCTGGGCTCATTTAGGCACTGAACTTCTTTGGGCACACGTAAATGAGCTGAGCTCTGGACTGAGAGGCAGGGGCTGGAAGAGGGTTTTGTAACTGGGACAAAGTGCCCCTGACCACAAGCCCAAAACCTCTGGTCTCCCAGCAAAGGTTGTTCCTGTGTGAGCTGTGCTGTGTTAAAAATTACTGATTTCTCCTCCAGCATTTGCCAACATAAAATGACATCTATTTAATATAATTTTTCACTCTTTTTACAGTGAAAACCCTGCTTAGGGTGGTCTGTGCACAGCATCCCAGAATCCCAGACTGGTTAGGGTTGGACGGGAGCCTAAAGATGATCTGGTTCACCCGCTGCCACGGGCAGGGGCTGGAATTGGGAACTGGCCTGCACCCATTGTGCTCACTCCTGAGCCAGCTCTAAGCACAGTTGTTCAGGCACCAGCACCATCCACTTCATCCCCAGCAGCTCAGTTTTCCAGGGATTTGAGCGTTCACTCAGCTTAGTTCAGCTCACCTCATCGTTTTTGCTGTTAATGCTGTGAGCTCCGTGGATCACCTCCAGCTCCTGTTTGCACATAGACATTGATGGGCAGGAACAAGTCAGGCCTAGAACAGCCCAGAGAAGCCCCAGCTCTGCATGCCCAGCACTGAACTCTGCATTTCTCCAGCTCTGTCTCTCTAATTGCTGTCTCTCCACGTTGAATTGTTGGTCTCCTGCAGTCCCTCCAGGAGATTTTTAACTTTGTCCTCTCTCTTTGCCTTCTGTCTGTCCCTGTGCCCCCTCCCCTGACCCCGATTATCAGATTTGGAGATGGATAGTGTAAAACCAGGCTCTGCATTTGTTACCGAGGCTCTGAACCAGTCCCACCTGAGCTCAGGTAGAGCCTGTTGTGTGCCATCACTTTCTGTGCTAACCCTGTCTAACCCTGTATGTCGTAGCAATAACCACTCACTAACCCCTGGGCTTGCTGGCAGAACGTAGCTGTAGTGTAATAAATAGTGAAATAGAGAATTGTTCATTTCTTTTTGTATTAAAACCTGTTGGGTAGAAAAGCCAGTGCCTGGTTTGAGAACCCACCTTCTCAGGGCCAGATTTTCTGCAAGGGATTTCCAGACCAAGTGAGTGAATCCAGATCTTAAGGTGATGCTCAGCACACCTGAGCCTTGCCTTGTGCACACTCTGCAGTATCAGCAGCCATGGGGGTTCATCTGTGTATCAGAAATCAGCTGCTTTTCCCCACCCAGCTGCTGCATTTCTAAATATTAGGGGTTCTTCTTCTCCCAGGATTTCAATTTGTGCCTCGCTATCCAAAGAGTTTGCCAAATCCTCTGTGACCATGCTCTAGAGGGAAGAGAAAAGGGAATTATTGCTTGAGTAAGAGAGGGAAGAAATGTGGTTAAATATATAGTTTAACAGCAATGGAAACGACCCTCCTGTGTGCCCAGTGCACTGTGAGAGCAGAAAACAACTGTGTTGTGTTGTCATTGCCATGACAACGTGGCTGTCACTTGTCAGAACTGGCACTAGGTGAAATTAAAGTGTTCCAGTGGAACTGAGGAGCTGAGATGTGTCCCTGGTACATTTTATGTAATTAAACATTTGATCTTCAATTATTGAGAGGTATTTGACAACAGACATTTCAATTTATTTGCTTGTGTGTTAAATCATCCCTGGACTTCTGTTTCCCTGGATCTCTAAGTGCTTGAAAGAGCCTGTAGGTGGGATTTTAGGAGAGGCAGAGCAGCAATGTGTGGGAGCTTTATTTCTAGGCAGGGCTTGGCACCAAGGCAAATGGCAGAGGTCTTGCACAGCCTTCAGACAACGTTGTCAGGGCTGTGTCCCTCTGTTTCACCCAGTCCCTCAGGACTGGGGTTGAACTGTACCTTGCTAGAGGTCATCTCAAGCTGTTCTTTGGGTTAAATGAACAGGTTATTATTGGATATTTGATATCAAAGCAATGCTGATAAATAGATCCAGTCAGAGCTCATCAGAGTCTGCTATCCAAAAAAAAACCATGGAATCGTAGAATGCCCTGAGTTGGACCCCTAAGAATCATCCAGTTCCACTCCTGGCCCTGCACAGACTCCTCAAAATCCCACCCTGTGCCTGAGAGCATTGTCCAAATGCTCCTGGAGCTCTGGCAGCCTCGGGGCTGGGACTGTTTTGGGCAGAGGAAGAACCATTTCCTGATAGCCAGCTGCACTGGTAGAACATTTCAGTTTAGGAAGGAGCCAGTGCTGGTGCAATTCGGTGACTGAAGTGCTTGGTAAGTGCCAGGCATCTCTTCTAATTGTATTGGAACTGATTGCAGGTCTTCTTGTGGTTTAGGTCTAAAGCTCTGCTTCTGCTGCAGTCCTTGTCTGGATTCCCATTCTACCTTCCCCAGTCATCAAAGGAGGATTTAGTTTGAAACTAGGCTTTGGGGCTTTATTTCACTCCCATCAGAAGTGCTGAAAGCTTGCTTTAAAAAAAAAAAAAAAAAAAAAAGTGTTTTGCCTGTAGTGTGGCTCTTGGATACATTAGGAATGTCAAATTTCATCTTCAATAATTGTGTTGTTTTTCTAAATTTCAGTGCAGTGAGCTCTGGAAAGTGCTTATTTACCCTGAATTGCTCCAGTAATTACCTGGTTTTAGGAGAAGGGGATTTATTGCAGGGATTGCCCAGAACTATAATGAACATTTAATCTTTTTAGGTCTTTATATCTGTACTGCAGATCAGGACTGCAGCAGCATTTTCCTGAGTTTTTCATTTCCTTGGAATCTTTGTCTCTTTGCTATCCCTACCTTGTTTAAAGCGATTCATCTTTTGTTCCTTCCCATTTTTGGCAGAAAGGGATGGGAGCTGTGGGCTGATCTGTTGGAAGTACTGCTAAATACAGGATTCATCTGGTCTTCTATGAAATTTGCACCATAAAATCTGTGATTCTGCTGGAAAAGTAGGAGTTGGGAGAGAACAGCTTCCTGAGCCTGTGTGCTGGGAACAGACATGGCAAAAATTCTGTGTTCCCTGGGCAAGCAGGAATGGGATGTAGGAGCATCCCAAAAGCAGCAGCAGCATCTGTCCTGCCTGGGATGAAGAGTTGCTCCCAGCCCTCTCTGGGGGACTGAATTTGGAGAAAGTCCCACTGTGCTTTAGCTAGCCAGGCAGCACCACGTGTGCTGTTCTGCTTTTCCAGCAGTAGTTTGGGAGAAGGAAGCAGCAAGGCTTTGCATCTGGGTCTGCTGCTGCACTCTCCCTTTCCCCACAGGGCACAGGATGCTCCTGGCATTCCATGGAAGCATAGCATTCCCAGGAGCAGCTGTGCAGCTGGGAATGATCATCTCCGTGTCCCATTTCCCTTTTGCAAGGGGGCAGGGTTTGGATGTTCCTCTAGACCTGCGTGAAAATCCACCTGAGGATCCTCTGTAGTGTACTGTGGTAAGAATTGCAGGCACACAGGATGGCAGGGAATTGCAGTTTTGGGAGTTCTTCACCAAACTGGGACAAGTAGTGGATTTACAAGGAGCAGGTTTTAGAGTTAAAAAGTGTAAAATATTCTTTCTGCACCCTCTTCCTGTGGGGACATGTTTTTATTTCTAACTTGCTTTTGCCTTTTGCCTTCAGTGGCAAATCTGAAGCACTTTTCTGTCCACGTAAACAAAATCTCTAAACCTTGGCTAACTCCTAAGTGAGAGAAAAGCAGGAATTGTATTTCACAAAGCTCCTAAGGATGCAGAGCATATGGGAATCAGTGTATTTCTTCTTCTTCCATAATCCTTTCATCCTTCAAGGGTGCAGATGTTTCTGACAATGGCAGTGAGAGCCAGGAGTGCACTTTGGCAGTGCTTTAGGAGCACCCCTGGCTGTTTCTTACCCCGCACTGAGGAGTTTTAGGTGATGTTGACGCAGTATTTGCAGTAAGAACAAATCCATGTTTCTGTGACATTTCCTGGGTGCTATGGAAACTGTCTGGGTGGTTCTCAGAAGTTGTGAGTGAGTTGGTTGACATTTTCTTCAAGAGACTTGCATTTGAAAGCCTGGGGTGGAAGAGCAGGATTTGGGGATTAGTGCTGTGTCTGGAGGGCACAGGGGAATCTGGGACAGGGGCAGAGCAGCTGGAGCAGGGCAGGAGATCCATCCTTTGGAGAGAAGCTGGACTGAAACAAAAGGGACCCACAGGCTCAGGGACCCAGGAGCAGGAGGAAGGTAACCTTTGGTCCTGCTGTTTCATTCATATCTTCTTTTCTTTTTTAGCTGAACTCAAAGAGTTTTCTAATGTATGGAAAGCCCTGCTGGAGCCCTCCCAGCCCCAAGGGAGTGGATCCTGTGTCCCCTCAGAAAGTGCCATGAGTGCAAAGCCAGTGGTCCCAGAACAGTTGGTGGACACCAGTGTTGTCCTGTGGGACCATCAGGTGCAGGCTGAGCCTGGGGATGCTCCAGGAACCTTCTGCCTTCTCTGAACAATCCTGGTAAGGCACAGGTGGAGGTGTCAGTGAAGGAGCTTCAGTGTCCAGCCTCCAAGTTTGCATTCAGGTTTTTCCCTGGCATAGCTGAGTCTCCTAGAAGTATAGAAAAGATCCCACACAGAGATGGGACAGAAAACCCCATCCCTGCCCACTCCAACCTCCTGTGAGAGTCCAGGCTCCTGTCCTAGGAGCCCTTCAGCAGCTTTGGGGAGCAAAGGGAGCAGCAGAGCTCTGCTAGTTGAGGAGCATCCTCTGCTCCAGCCCAGCATATCCTACATCCCCACGGGGAGGCACTCCTGGTGTAATTACAGTGCTGGAAATCAGCCTCCAGACACAGGGAAATGTCTGGAACACAGGTAGAGGAAAGAGCCAGATTAATTCTTGTGTTCCCTATAGTGCAGCTTCTCCTTGTGTGTGGTCACCAAGGCTTTGGAAAAGAAGCTGAGCCCATAAACAGCAGCTTCAGGCATCTCACACTTTGACAGGTAATTTTGTGGTGAGCCTTGGCTGTATTTCCTGGGGAATTTTAATTGGAAAAGAACAAGAACAAGTGTGGTGTGTGGATCTGTGCACAGTTCATGAATAATGACATAGATCTGCGTTCTCTGCAGGTAAGGAAGAGCTGTGTTAATGTTTGTTATGGAGACATTCCTGGTGTTGGAGAGGCTGCATCCCCCAAAATAGGCTGAATAGTGTGAAGCAAAGCAGTGAAACTTGGCTGAGTGCAGGGTGTTGGAGGCACCAATGTGGTTTAGTAAGGCCACTTTCCTTTTCACTTGTTCTGTGCTGCTTTCTCACTCTGCCTGCTCTCCACTTACTCAGATTGGGGTGGGGTGGGGGGCTGTTATTTTTAAACAATATTGTTTTTTCCTTTCTCACAAGCTCTGTCAAAATGGGACTTAACTGTAATAATAGTGTGCTTAGCAAAATTCTGCAGTTATGCTAAAAACTCTGAAATAATGGCAAGGGAGAGTTTGTTCTGCTCTGCTTTTCCTCTTCTTTTCTCCTGAATAATTCTGGAAATTAGTGTGGGAGCCAGACTGTGGCTTGGAAATATTTCAGGCAGCTTTAACCATAAATGATGGCACAAAGCTCTGATCTCTTCCTGGCGAATGGATTTATTAAGGGTTGTGGCAGTGCACAGCTTAACTCTCCCATTAAAACCTGGTCCTGGGAAGTTCACAAAGGCTGAGCAGCTACACCACCACCCCTCTATGCACAAAGACTTCATAAATGGAATAGATGGAATATTTTTCTTGCGAGCCATGGCAGACCATGGCTCCATCCACCAAACCCTCAGTCACCACATGGTACCACTGTGCCCAGAGAAGCTGTGGCTGCCTTATCCCTGGCAATGTCCAAGGCCAGGTTGGATGGGGCTTGGAGCAACCTGGGGTAGTGGAAGGTGCCCCTGTCCATGGCAGGAGTGGGAGTGAATGAGCTTTAGGGTCCCTTCCAACCCATTCTGGGATTTGATCATTCCACACCCTGTGACAGGAGATACCTGGATGATAAACCTGGTTGCTGTCAGCTTTGAATCAAATCCAATCATTTTAAGGCATTCCACGCCATGATGTGCTGCTCTGTTGGTTTTGTTTTGTTTTTTTTAATGCCCCATTCTGCTTTCATCTATAGCTTCTCAGCAACACCCCTCATTTTTAAAGGGGTTTTTGTTTATTTGTGGTGTGTGTGTGCGTGTGTGTGTGTTTTGGGAGCAGCTGACTGCAGGATAAATCCATCTAAGTAAGAAGCAGCGTTGGAAAATCCTGACTGTCCAACTCCTAATGATGGCTTGAACCTCCTTCAGTGGTTACATTTGCAAAACCAGAAAGCAGAAGAAGCTACAGGCTGCACTAATAACATTCTTTGGGTTGCTTTGCCTTCCCAGTTCTTCTGTGTGAAGTAACTCTTGGAGGATAGGGTGAACTTCAGGATTGAATTTGTGACAGGCACACGGATGGACCCTTTTTTTCTGTGGTTTCAAGTGCTTGGGCTTCTTAGCTGGGTTTAAAAGATATTCATTATCTGCCTCCTCTGCTCCATGGCAAGCAGACCAACTCCCCAGGAGTGGGGAATGCATCTCTGCCACTTGCTTAATTAAAAAGAAATGCTTAAAACTGTCTGGCAAAAGAAATGAGAACAGAAAATGAGACCCATGTGATTATTTTATTATTTCCAATCAAATATTAAGAAGCAGCAAAAGACATTGCAGTGCTGTTCAGTGCAGTGGAGAGCTGAGAGCCCTGTGCAGGTGCAGAAGGTCCCAGGTGCAGAGGAGTCACATCTTGGTTGCTCAGGTTTCATTCCTAAAAGAAAGGCAGTTTCTAAGAAGGATTAAAGATTCTCCTTTACAGGAAACAAAGTGCAGAGGGGGGAAAGGTGTGTCATTGTACGCCAGGTAATAAAATACCTCCTCAGGGCAGTAATTGCAAAGGTAAAACCCAAGCCTGAAGCTGAGACTGCTCAGTGTTATTGAGGATGCAGCTGTTACATTCCTCCTCTGATTAGCAAAAATAGCATTGGGCAACTCCTGGCCTTAGTTTGAAACTGGGCACCAGCAAAGTACGTGAATGGGGAGTCACCAGCCTTGAAGGAGTCTTCCTAGCCAAGCCTGGCCTACAGTAAAAAGAAAAAAATAGAGAGAGAGAGAGAGAGCACAGAACACATCCTGGCAGCTCTGGGCAGCTCAGTGTTATGGCTCTGAAGTCCTGGATGCTGTTTGGAATAGTATGTGCATTTTGCATGTTAATTTGGAATAGCATTGCTTCTGCTTGTATTCATCTGTGTTGGGATTTTCCCAGCTTTGATCAGTGGATTCGATAGGAAGAACATTCCCAGAATGGTGAGTTGGTACCAGGCAGAAGGTTTTGTACTTGGAATTGTTCAGAGAGAAGTGAGTTTAGGGGTCGTGCTTAGCTGCTGAGGTAAACTCTGGTGTGATATTGTGCTCATTGTCCAAGTCAAACAAGTCCAGCGGTGAATACCAAGTGTACAGAACACAGGAGGAGAACGGGATCATCGGGAGATGTGAGTCAGCAAATGCTTTTGAAAATAGCACAGAGGAGAAAGCGTGAGCACCTAAAGAAATGAGCCTTCCCCTCCTGCTCATCAAGATGTCTGCAGATAGAGAGGCAAATTCCTCCTTAATCCTTCTGACCCTGAGGTTGCCCACCTTTAGCTGGCAAGCCCACATTTCAAAGTGGGTGACAGCAATTACTGGGATTGATGAACTGGTGTTAATGGGGGAGCTCGAGGTCAAACAGCAGAATGGCGGAACTTATCCCACAAACCCGCAGTAAATGCAGGTAAGGTCACAGCTTCACTGGCTCTAGGAAGAGGCTTAGCTGAGGCTTCCTGCCCTCCTGGCTCTTGTTCCTGCTCCAGGTGCTGGCCAAGGCTGGGCAGGGGTGGCAGTGCTGGAGTCAGGTCAAGTCCCAGGGTCTCTGTGCTCTGCCCTGGGCAGGAGCCGAGCTGGAACTGGGTCACTGGGAAGTGATCCTGTCATTTGGCTTTGCTTTCACACAGTAGAACTTCCCGGAGAGTTTTTAACTGGGTTTGTTTTCAGTGATGTGATCATTGATTCAGTATAGTGTGATCTAGCCCCCTGGAGCGGGAGGGGGATTGCCTTGTTCCTGTGATTACATGAACAGGACACGGAGGGTGCCAGGTACGTCCCCAGGGCTGTGGGGCCCAGCCTGTGTCCTGTCTGCTTCCACCAGAGCACTCAGGCATGTCCAGTGTCCCTGCCTTCCTTCTGCACGTGCTGAGACGGAGCTTCAGTGTGGCCTGGGGGATTTGCAGCAGGAGCAGTGACTGAGGGATAGGGATGGTGGCACAGATGTGCTCCTGAGCTCTGCAGTCCTGGTGGGATTAGAATGTGGCCCTCACCACAGTGTCCTCTGTAGTTTTTGTGGCATGAAGGAGCAAGGAAGGAGAAAGTGGATAAAGACGAGTGCAGCTTTCCTGGCCCGCATGTTTTCCTAGAGGTGCTCAGAGGCTGAGGGGATGGCACCGGGCCCATCCCGAGGTGGAGGTTGTGGAGCAGCCGTGGATGCCATGGGGCAAAGCCAGGGGCCAAGACCGGCACAGAATCCCAGGATGGCTGAGGCTGGAGGGGATCACAGAGGGTCACCAGGTCCCAGGTCCCCTCTCCAGCAGGGCCATCTCAGTACAGGGTACAGGATTGTGTCCAGGGGGTTCTGGAATATCTCCAGTGAGGGACGCCCCACACCTTCTCTGGGCAATCTGTTCAGTGCTTCATCACTGCACAGGGAAGTTTCTCCTCACATTCAGCTGGAACTGCCCGTTCCTCTTGTCCTATTGCTGGGCACCACCGAGCACAGCCTGATTCATCTTCTCAGAACCTCCTTTCTAGATTTTTATACCTGAGATTTTTTTATATTTGTATTTTTGACCTCCTTCAGCCGAGCAGCCGTGTGCTGCTCCCCATGCCTCCTGCCCACCCTGCGCCCTTTGCCCGGCCCCGGGAGGGGCGGAGGGAGGCTCCGGCCGCGGGGGCAGTGCCGGAGCGACTGCGGGAGCCGGGAAAGCAGGGACGGAGGGAGGGGGGAAGGAAGGAAGGAAGGAAGGAGACACCTGCGGAGGAGGAGCCGGGGAGGGGCTTGGCAGAGCCGCAGAGGCTGCGAGCAGCCGGCGCATCCCGCGGATCCCGGCGGAGCCGAGCGCAGCCCGGCGCGGAGAGGCCCGGGGGACCCGGCCGGGAGCAGGCCCAGGTGAGGCAGCGATACCCCGGGTTACCCGGCCGGGGCCTCGGAGAGGGGGCGGAGGTGTCTGCAGCACTTGTTGCTTAGTAACTTGCCAGGTACTTAATGTGTGCGTGGGGAATGAGTGGCTTTGGATGAGGATTCTTCTTTCCCGGTGGTGGAGATGCGTCGGGAAAGAGGCTCTTGGTACTTTACATTGGGTATTGGGAAGAAATTCCTCTCTGTGAGGGTGGGCAGGCCCTGGCACAGGGTGCCCAGAGCAGCTGTGGCTGCCCCTGGATCCCTGGCAGTGCCCAGTGCCAGGCTGGACAGGACTTGGAACACCCTGGGATCGTGGAAGGTGTCCCTGCCCATGGCAGGGGTGGAACGAGATGAGCTTTGAAGTCCCTTCCAAGCCAAACCATTCCGTGGTTTGATGGTGCTTAACACACCCCTGGTTGGGCCCAGGGGTGCCAGGCTGTGCTGGGGTATTCTGCCCAGGGCATTGCCTGGAGCTGAGCTGATCCTGGACGAGGTGATGCCAATGAGGTGCTCAGATGCCTCCCTGCCCGGAATCATGCTTTTAGCCATGTAAGATATACCTGGTGTCAGTAATTTCTCTCTCATCCCTGGCTGCTGCTTACAGACCTGTGCTTCTGCAGTGGGAGACGATCCTCGGGGATCCTTGGACAGGTTCCCTGGCTTGGTGACCAAATACCAATTAAATTTGCATACTTAACCCTCTCCCCCTCCTTGTTAATTGTTTTACTTCTGTTTCCCTCTAACTAATCTCTGCCCTGAGGTTTCTATTCCACCTTGCTCCACACTGGGTCCATAGTTGTAAACTGTTTTATTGGATTTGTTCTCGGGTCATGGGTGTGTAGCAAACCGGAGCTGTTAAAGGCAGCCTCTTTCATGTCCGGGATGATTTGTGTGAGGTTTCCCACCCAGATCCCAGCAGAGGAGGAATTCCAGCGTGCAGACCCCCTCCACCCCAGCTGTGATCCTGGGGCTGCAGGGCTGGAGTTCAGTGCCTCCCTCTCAGATTTATACCTCCCTCCCAAGGAGGCAGCTAACAGAGGGGAATGTCTACAATTTAAATTTCAATAGATTTTTGCATCTCAGTTTATCCTTTTGTCTTCCCTGCCTCCCCAGACTGGCACATTGCTAAGCATTAATGTTATTGATGCTGTTGGTCAGGAGAAAGGGGCTTCCTGTTTAAAACTGCCAGCCTGTTGTTTGCTGGAGCCCTGGGGCAGAAAATGCACACTCTGGAAAATAAAATTCCCAGGGAGAGACGTTACTGTGATCACAGTAGACACTTTGCAAGTAGCCATGGCTCGTCTGTTCATATTTGTTCAGAAAACCTCCTAAAAGCCAGAGCCCATTTTAAGGACTAAATGCCCTACATGATCTGATTATTTGTGACAGAGAAGACGGGAGGCCTTCCCTTTCCACTCTTCCCCGACCTCCTTTGTTCTGGGCAATACATAGGCATGATAAAAGAGTCTCATTTGAAATCAAAGCCCTGCACTGGGAAGAGAAAGGAAGAGAATATAAAGCAGGCAAAACAATACATTATCTGCATTCCTAAGTCTTAAAAAGCAGATTTAATTCACCTCAAATCCCCAAACTTTTAGGTCCAATTTTCACTTTCAGTGAAATTTTTTACGCTTCTTTAGCTGTGTAAGGAGGATGTAGAAGAAAATGTAATTTTTATCCTCTTTTAGCTATTGTATCCTTCTTGTGCTGTATAAAGTGACTGTAATGTGAATGAAATTTGTGGTCATGGTCTTCAATATTTTTTTTGTTTCCACTCCAGGTGAGTGGAAACTTAACTTCCAAAGGGAGAATCATCTCAGGGCTTAATGCAAGGGTTAATAGCTAAAGTATGAACAGTTTAGGAAGTCAGGGCTGTAAACAGGGGAAGTAGCAGAGCAGTATCAGTCTGGGAAGGGTAGGTCACTGCAGTTTGGAGGTAACTGGTCTGGGCTGCAAACGCCCTCGGGCCAATGAAAATGAGAGAGGCAGCCTTTGGGAAGGGACTGGGAGAGCAGGGATGTTCCCTGTGGTACTGGGAGTACCACGAACCAGTCTGTACCCAAGGACTGAGGCAAAGGCTGTGCCATGGGCATCAGGAGCAGCAGGGCACTGTACCTTGACCTGGGCCTCCTCCTGTTTCCAGAGGGATCGCTCATGCCCCTTCCCCATGGAGTCAAAAGGGTTTTTTCCTTCCTCGTGCCTTCCCAATGCCTTGCGTAAGAGCAACCACGCTCTCGCTGTGGGATTGGGCTCCATCTGCCAAACTCCTCATTATTCCACTTGTGCTGTTTGTTGATTCCTGTCAGATCCTTTTCCCTTGCTCGCCTCCTCCCACCAGGCAGGGCTGGAGGAGCGCGGTGCCACCGTCACTCTGGTGAGGCCAGCCCGGCTGATGCCACACTGGTGTGGGAATGGCTTGGGAATGTTCCGGGCTGCCTGCCTGTGTTCAAAGTGCTTGATATGATGCAGGGTCAGCTTGGGTTACTGTCAAGTTTTTGGAAGATCTGCAGTGTTGCTGCCACGTGCAGAAACTGTGTGGGCGACGCTCAGCCGAGCTGCGGCTCCACAGGGCTGTTGGGAAGTGTTTTAATCAGGGAAGGAGCTGCATGGAGCACAGCTGGGCTGTGAACCAGGCACAGCAAAGGCACTTTGCCCTCAGGTGAGTGTGAGTTTGGGAACAGTCAGCTCTTGGCTTCTCTGAGGCTGTGGCCCCTAGAGCCAGGACAAAAATTACGTGGTTTAGATTGTCTTAAAGGGAGGTTGAGGTTGTCCATTAGGCAATTCCATTTGTATGGATAGCTAGCAGCTCCAGTCAGCTCCCAACAGGGAATGTGTGGCATTGCCATCACTGTCTCACTGTGGATCACATTCCTGTTGGTGATGACTGATGAGCTGGAGGAGCTTCTGGCAGAGATGACCCTGCTCTGCTGTCACCTAGTGCCAAGGTGACACCTTGCCTCTTGAGGGTACGTCCATTCTCCCTGAGTTGTGTCTGCAGAGTTTTCCAGCCCAGGGTGCTGATTGTTGATGGTCATGCTTACCCTTAATGCTGCTGCCCCAGTTGAGGTTCCAGAAGTTCCTTTAACCAGTAACACCCTTCATGGGCCACATCAGCACAACCTCAGGGGTTGTTCTGAAATTGGGTTTCTTTTCAAACCATGCAAATTGTGAATCAGAGATACCCTCAGATTACAGTGTCACATTCTCTTCAGTGGGAATGTGGACTTGCATGCAGGCACTTGCATTTTGGTGTCAGATCTCGTGTCTTTGGGTATGGTGTGAGCTTGGGCGTGTGAGGTCAAACAATCCTGACATGTGAAAGTGAATTGTGGGTGGGTGCCTGACACCATCTCCCTGATGGGCACATCGGGTGCTCAGTTCAGCCTGTGGTGGTTACCTGAGTCAGAGCAGCCTTTCTAAAGGATCCTCAGTCTCCAGGGTACGCGAGATTAGCAAAAGGACTGCATTAAGGTCTGTTAGAACACAGAGATTTAGCTAGAATGAAAGAGAAAAAAGATATTTCAAGTGTCTCTCTGGATATTCTCCTAGCTCCACATTTACCAATTTGCTCCCCTTGTCTCCCAGTTTTGCTGCTGGCCCTGTGACCTCTTTGTGTCACCCAAGCTGCTGACCCCGCTGCCACGTGTGCTAAATCTCCATTGGTTTGTTTTCATCTCGCACTCCTTTTCCAGATTGGGCCTCTAATAACTGGTTTCCTTTACACTAGAGCCCCATCCATCATTATTTCCTCCCCCAGTTACCTGTCCCAGCCTGTCCCTGCTGCATCATCACTGGGACTCTGTTAGTCAGAACTGGTGGATTTTTCCAAAATACAATTTAAACTTGTTAATAGAATTAATAGATTGACCTTGCCAGCCCTTGAACCTTTGAAACCTCTCTTGTGTCTCTGTTAGCCTTCAGCTACATAAATAACTGATTTATATCTACTGGCCATGTATCACTGTCCTGGGGCAGGGGTACTCTCCTTCAGGGATTATTTTGAAGATGTCCTGGGATGTGTTTGTTCAGGAGGTCAGGCTGTATCATCTTAGTGCTCCCTTATGGTCTTAGATTCTGTGCAAAGATCAGTCGTGTCTTAAGGCTGTAAAATAGCACAGACTTCTTGGTATCAGACATTGGTGATAGGCTTTTGCATCAGGCTAATGTGGTGGTTATCATTCTTAAGCCATTACAAACACTCAGAAAATTTGGCAGAAGAGCATGGGAAGAGGTTTTGCTGTTGTACATTAGCTCCTGGTTTTCTCATGGCCATAAAGAAACATCTCCAGGCAGTTCACACTGTAGATGATCCTGGTGCATGTCACTACAGACATGTGATTTTAGTTAAATTAAAGTAGCCACCGTGCTGGTAGCTGCGGGATTTGCAGTGTCCTGTCTCTGGCAGAGGAGTGACCGGACCCAGATGCAGCAGAAGCTGAAGGAATTGTGTAATTGTGAGTTGCCAGGCTGCTGGCTCTCTGGTGCCAGATGTTCCTGTTCTGACCAAGGGGAGCCAACCTGAGCTGAGGGCTGCTGTTGGCAGGGTTGGGGAATAGCTGGGGTTGTGCTGAGGTCACTGCACAGACACTGCCCAAAGGATGGCTGCAGGAGCCTGGGCAGATGCAAGAGATGCAGCTTCCTTATTACCAGGCTTTGTAAAAAACAGCACCGGCTCTTATCAATGACCTACTTTACTCTCCATATGTGTGGGGCTCTTGTGGTAGCTGGGAATCTGCCCTTATCCTTGGCTGGTTCTTGTCTTAGTTAATTTGAATGTTTTTTGTGAAATGACACTGAAATTAATCACCTTTAACAAATATATCTCTTCACTTCAGAGCCCAGCCTTAACTGATGGCAACCTGGCACAAGAGAAATGCTGCAGCATTAGAAAACACACATTTATTTTCCTCTTGTTTATGACAAACCAGTCAGTACACATTTATGAACGTTATTGGAGATAGAAGGATATTTTTAGACTCTCATATCTATGGAATTTTAAATTATCTCTTGAAAATCTTTATGCCTGCTGAGGGAGCCCAGTATAAAGATTAGTGAGATTATTGCTGTGTTGGTTGGTCCTTCTTCAAACCCAGCATCCTGTTCAAGGATTTAGGGATGGTGCTTGGTGGTGCGTGGTTCCACATTCTGCTCGGGGTTTTTAGGGCTGTGTAAATGAGCTTCCAAAATAGAATGTGCTGTGGCAGGAGGGAAGGAGGAAAATGTCTTGTTGCTAAGGAACATGACAGAAAACTGGGAGATGTGACTCAATTCTTGGCTTGGCATCACTTCTCCTGGGTGAGATGTGGGTCTGCAGAGCGGGTTTTTCCGAGTGTGGGGGGATGGATATTGAGCATATTGGCTGGTGTGTTCAGGAGGGGTTGGGATAACTGATGCTGTGCTGGGACCCCGCTGGCCTCACTCTGCTTCTACCCTTCAGTGTGATCCTGAGTGTGCAGAATCAGGAGTGCAGGAAATGTGTGGCAAAACCAACCCCAGCTTGCATCTCCTGATTCCTGGTGCTGCTCTTTTTTTCAGAAGAGTCTGTTGCTTCTTCTCTCCCTGCAGCAGTTTAATTTTAGAAGAGAATGGCACTGGAGGTACTAATAGCCTGGAAAAAATTTCCCTGGTTTGCTGTAAATCTCCCTTCAGAGAGGATGGATTCCACTTTTGTTTTGTAATTTTTTTTAATGACATTCCCACACCTTTTTCCATCTTTGATTTTGTGCCTGCCTGTGCAGTTTGTTGGTTGCTGTGAAGCTCTGCAGCCACACGTGTTGTTGCTTTGGTCTGAGCACCAGGCTCCCCTCACAGCGGGGGCCAGCTGGGTGCTGTGACCTGTAAAATCACTGGGAATAGCAGAAACAAACAGCCCATGTGCTGGGAATGTGGGTCAGCAAACACCCTCCAAGATTATTCTCTTGGAGTTTGCTAACCCTGCATCAGAAAACGTGCTGCTATTATCCTGGGAAGGGGATTTTGTCCAACCCCAAATATTAGTGCTACCAACAGGGAGTGGGACAGGTGCTCTTTGTTTGTGGAGCAGGGGCTTGTTTTCCCTCGGCAAAGGCTAATGAGGCTGCAGAGAACAGGCAGAGGGCTTGGGAAACAGGCAGGGAGTTTGGGAGGGTGTCCTGGAGGAAGTTGCCATTGCCCTGGATGAGGCTTGGAGCAGCCTGGTCTAGTGGAAGGTGTCCTTGCCCATGGCAGGAGTTTGGAACAAGATGAGCTTTAAGGCCCCTTGCAACCCAAACCGCTCTGGGATTCTGTGTTCAGAATCTGTTGCCAGGTCACCATGTGCCTGGATGTCCCCTGGCCTTTGGGAAGAAGCAGGATGAGTCAGCTGGGAGATGCTGTCCTGCTGTGGGGTTGGCTGGTTTGTGTTTTGTTCTTGAGCCTTTGCCTAATGGGGCTTTTCTTGCTGAGCAGAACAAATCTGGGACACAGGCTGCATTTGTTTGTTGAAAGGGTTTTTCCTGTTTGGTCTGTATGACCCAAAGCCAAGGAGTCAGAAGGAGCCACTGCTCTTTGCCATCCTACTTTTCCTTCTGCTGGCAGCATTTGGGGCAATTGTAATTAAATATTGCAGGGGTCTTGGGAAGGATTTTGTAGCCAGACATCACTTGTGGAGTTTGGGCTGAGCCAACGTGGTGTTTTTGGACTGTGCTGTGAATCCCAAATAACTGCATCCCTAACGAATCCATGGGGCTCAGGAGGGATCAGGACCAGGGGGAGCAGGTCAATTCTGGGCTGGCTCACCTGGGCTGGCCCAGGTCTGCCCTGAGAGCATCGGGCAGCAGATTATTCCTAATCCAGGTCATGGCAGTGGCTCAGCTCAGCCTCAGGGAACAGCATGGGGACACCCAGCAGTGCCACCACGGGCTGAGCTCGTGGTATGGGGACACCCAGCAGTGCCACCACGGGCTGAGCTCGTGGTATGGGGACACCCAGCAGTGCCACCACGGGCTGAGCTCAGAAGAAGGCTCAGGAGTCCTCAGCAAATCCCAAGAGATCCGTGTGGGCTCCCAGGACAGCGAGTTGTGCTGAACAGGAGCATGAAGCTGATGAAGAGCTGATGGCTGGCACAGCTCTCCAGTAAAGCTGCAGAAAGCATAAAGTGATTGTTATTTAATAGCTTTTACCAGTGTCAGGGGGATTTGGGGCCTCACTTGCACCACCAATGCTGGTGGTGTAACAACAGCACTGCCTGATCCATAAATGTTCCTGGGAGAGGTATTGGGCAGCTTCCCAAAGCCACAGTGAACTACCTGGCACAAAGATTCCTTTTCCTTCCCTCCCCTCCCACTGTGTAAAGGCTTTGGCCAGCATAGTTATGACAGCAAAGCGGGGGAGATTTTTGCATGCTCCTAATTGACACATTTGTGCGGCAAAACTTCAGAAGTGGTGCAGACTCAGGTGGGGGGTTTCATTTGGGGGTTTTTCAGCCAGGCTCTCTCCACTGGATGGAGAATTTCTCTTTTCTCCTTCAGGCCAGGATATTAAGCCAAATCTGCCTTTCTGAGGAAAAGCAGCCCTTGCATCTTCTAGGAAAGTCTCCATTTCTTGGTAAACAATGTATTTTGTAGTGGTTGAGGTGGAAAGTAATATAGATAAATGTTGGAATTTTTGTTTAGTTTGGTTTGGCTTTCAGTTGGTAACTCAAAGCACAGCAACCGTTTGAAATGGTCTGTTACTAATGCTAGTTCCCAAATTTATTTCTATTTGTACTTTGTGTGGAGGTGGAAGCTGTGAGTGGATCAGCTCGATCATGCCCTTGCTTATTGGTGTGACAGTAATGGTAGGAAAGGGTTAATTGTTTTGTCCACATCAGCTTGGCTTGTAAAACTTGTGGATTTGTTTCAGGTCTGAACCCTGTGCCTTGATTCCCTGGTTTTCCTGCAGTCACCAGTTCTGGGTGCAAAACAGTTGTTGGTGCTGCAGCAGGAGAGCACTGCTGGCTGCTGCTGTCACTGTCACCTGTAGGGCAGCAAAGCTTTGAGATGGGTGTTTGGAGAAAACACGGATTCTGCAGCATTCCTGGCAGCTTTTGGCATTGGTGCTTATCCAGAGCCTGGGTCTGCTGTGCTGCATTCACCTAAACCAGAATGCAGCAGGAATGAATCCCTCGGGGTGCATTGGTGGTTCGAGGGTTGCTCATGCCAAGGGGTGGGAGGATTCCACCTTTGCTGCTGCTGCAGGAGGCAGCTCCCCCCGCTCAGGAGCAGAGCTCATCCCTCTCAGACACCTACCTGCTCTCATTCTCCTTAATCACCTGCCAGCAGGGAGATGACTGCTTGGATTTTCTTGCTGTTCTCTTGTTCTCCCCCACCCAGCAGAAGCCCGAGTGAATCATTCCTGCGTGGGTACAGCCCTTGGAGCCGGGTTCAGCCTCAGAAAGGCTCTGCAGTGATCCGGGATGAGCAGAGCCTGCTCTGTGTGACCAAGGAGCCATGCAAACACTTCCACAGGCTGGGGACAAGGGAATTTCTGGAGGCTGAACCTGCCCTCACAGAGTCCTTGGCTGCTGCACCACTTCTCTGTGGCAGAGAATTTGTGGGAGTCTGCTTAATGGTGCAGAAAGCAGGACAATTATTGTAACGTGCACTGAGTGGCTTAAAGGCAGAGCAGATTTATTGGGTTTTAAAAACTCAAGTCACTTTTCTGGTTAATGATGCCAATACCAAGCCAAGTACGCCTTTGGACCATGGAAGTGCATCCGTTGCAGGTTTTTTTCTGGTTTTAGTGCTGAGGTGACACACAAAAGTCACTTCTTGATCTGCATTAGTAGTAGAATTTCTTCAGGACTAGAATTGGATGCATTTTTCTCCATTTAAAATCCATTCTCTGGTGGGCTCGTTTTTCATTAAGTCAAGCAAGGTACATAGTATACAGAGTGCGATATTATTTGAGTACACACATATAAGTGATTGCTTTATTTGGATTAATAGGTGCTCTATTTGCCTGTTTGCCTGTTGTAAAAGTGTCTCAGGTCTCTCACCTCCAGTGGTGTTACCACAGCAGCCTGAGGGTGCTAACCTTGGAAATTCCACACTAGTCAGGATGACACTGTCTCATCCTTGAGCTGGGCTGATAGGAGGTGATAAATGAGCCCTTATTTTCCTGTGATGATGGATACAACCAAACGCCATTCTTTGTTTGGCATGTCAGCACAATCTGTTCCTTTATTGCCTGCAATTAAAAACACCCATCAAACTGCACACACTCCTTTAGTTAAAGCCCCCACAGCCACAGTTTGTCATGCTCAAGGCTCCTGTCGTTGTTAAATAAATTTGGGTTGATTGCTGGGGATGCAGATGTGGGGTTTGGTGGGGATTTGGGGATTTCAGGTGTTCAGGTGGTGCTGAGGATCAGTTCGGTGTTACAGTGCTACAGGGGACTTTGTGCAGAAGTTTGTTTTGCTCACATCGATACAAATTTGTTAAGGTCAGTGGAATCAGGTTTATTTATAAAAATATTTTTGCATATGTCGATAGAGGGACCATGCCAATGTCTGATAAAATGGAAGGAGAAATATTCAGCTGTGTGGAGGGATTAAAGCATCCTGAAGCATTATGTGGTATAACCATGATCTTGGGACAAGGTTTTTCATGTTCCCTGGTTGAAGAATGCCCCTGAGTGAAGCAGTGCCCATCCATATTTGCTTTGCTGAGTCCCAGTTTCAGAGCTGCTCTCTGTATTTCGTATTTCATTAGGCAGCTGAGGGCACTGAAGGGATGAACCTTTGTCCCCAGGGGTCCTCGCTGCTTTGGAAGGTGTTACTCTGCTGATACTTGATTGCAGTATTTGTGGGTTTAATGCGGGTAGAATACACGACTCTTGTCTTTTCCTTCCTGGGATGAGAGGGAGGAGCAGGGGAGGGTGATTGCTGCTGCTCGCAGAAGCCTTTACAACTTCCCGAGCTGCAAAAGCTTCCTCACAAAGCACAGCCCTTTGTACCCACCGGTTTGTTCCCTTCAGCAGAGCTCTTCTGTTGAATTAAACTGCTTTTAAGTGGTGTAAACAATGGCACTTTTGTTGGGGAGGCTCCAGGCCTCTGGAGAAACACTGACATTCCAGGGCATTGTTCTGCTCCCGTTCAACCTGAGCCTGGCCTCTCCTCCCAGGGCCAGGTCATTGCTGTCACCCACTGCCCTCCTTTGCCTTGCACTGGGATTCGGCTCCTGAGCAGGTGCTTTTAGCAGAGGGACCAGAGTTTCCCCAGCACAGTCCAGAGAGACAGAGCAGGAGGTTGAAAGGTGGCTTCTGAGCCATATCCTTCTCTGTTTGGAGGCTGCTTGTATTCATTCTGGAGAGGATAAACTGCATCTCTTCAATCAGCTGCCTTAGTGACCTGTTCAATGGATGAACAAGGAGGTGTCCAAGGGACATTCAGTTCTGGATGTGATGTTCAGTGCTCTGGGCAGGGTGACTGGGTGGGGATTTGGCACAGGTTGGATTTGATAGCCTTGGAGAGCTTTTCCAGCCTCAGTGACTCTGTGATAATGTGTTTTTATTTTGTGATGGCCTGAGAAGGGAGTTGGTGGGGCTCTGGGGTGGTGCCTGTGCAGGTGCAGTGAGGGACAGTGAGGCCCCACTGTGCTGGGAGGGCAGGTTGGGCTCTTAGGGATTCTCAGAGATTATAGTCAGCCCTTTGTTCTGGAGGGGCCTCAGACCAGAATGAAAAGCTTTATTTTTGTGTGTAGAGTACACAGTGCTTTCCACAGGAGATTACCAGATTTCTGAGTTGAGCCTCATTCCCAGAGATGAAATTGCCCCTCCCAAGTGCTGCCCACCATCAGCCCTTCAGGTGGCTCCTGCCTGGAGCTGCTCTGCAGAGAAATGTGTCTGTGTTAGTCCTTCCATCCCAGCTCACTTCTGGTAACTCTGCACTAGCCAAGGGTTGGAACAAAAGCCAAGTCTCTGTGTAGTGTCAAACCTTGGAAAATCTGTTCCTGTAAATAATTGATATTAATGTTACTACAGTTCTTGTGTGCTCTGCAGAAGGAGTTCTGTTCAGTGGTTGCCAGATCTGGAATGAAGTGGTTGTTCCTTGTCTTGTGCAGTGTCAAAGAAGCACGGGAAGCTCATCACCTTCCTCCGGACATTCATGAAGTCGCGCCCAACGAAACAGAAACTGAAACAGCGGGGGATCCTCAAGGAAAGGGTGTTTGGCTGTGACCTGGGGGAGCACCTGCTCAACTCTGGCCATGATGGTAAGAAACAGCCTGCTCCTGAGTTCTTCCTCTGCTGGGAATTTGTCAGGGTGATCGTAGCTGTTCAGGGCTGTGCTGGGGACAAATGTGTGACACTAATCCGTGGCTGAAAGGGAAACTGAGGCTGATGAGAAGCCAGCATTGTGCTTCCATGTGGGAGGCATTGTGGTTCGATGTGGGAGTGCTGAACGTGGCTGCAGCTCCTGCAGATGAGTTTTCAACCTCTTCAGGTCTTCAAAGAGGTTGAGGGTTTTTTTTCCAGGAATATAAGCTTTATTTGTATGCCAGTGTCAGTGGTTAATTAACAGGCATGTTAAACCCCTAAATTTCTCTTAACTCAGTACCTTTGTATGATTCTAGCACAATTTGCAGTGTAAATCCTGCCCATTCCTTGGATTTCACAGGATTCACAGGAATTAACTGAATATTGTGTTTCCTCACAGCTGACTTTTCCTCTCTGTTCGGGGTCCCTTTTCCCTCCCCATTGGCAGTTCAGGGAGGCAGAGGAGAAAACCTCTCCATTCCAAGAAAAAAATTACACTTTACACAATTGCACACTATTGTTACCACTCTTCCTGGGACAAACTTTGATTTCATGGGGCTCTTTCCTGCCCTTTCCCTGTGGCACCTCCAGTCCAGGTTCCTGCAAGTGCTGAGGAGCAGCCAGAGCCCTCAGATGCTGTCCCAGCTCCCCAGGCTGGGCTGTTCCCATTGGGAGCCCACACCCAGGGATATTTGGGAACGCAACCTGGAGCAGCTATGGGTTGTAGGTGCTTTGCCTGGGAGTTAAGGCCGTCAGGAAAGCAGTGATGGGATCTGTTGGGTGCCTTTGCAGCAGATCCCTTGTGCCAGAGTTGTCCATCTGATATCTCCCAGCTTTTGTGTGCAGGCAGAGGGATGTGTGGGGCAGGAAAGGAGTTTCTCTGTTAAAGTTGTTTTCAGTAAGTCTTCAGACTCCTTGTTCATCCAAATGCCTTTTGAAAAAGGGTTGGCAAAGGGCAGGGAGCCATTTCTTGCTCTTTTTCCAGCTGATTTTGTTGGTAACAGTGATAAGCACTCCCTCACCTGACACAGAAGTGTTTCACTACCAGCTGCTGCTGAGTATGTGCTTGTCTTTGTGGAGTCAGAGCTGTGGCAAGGTTTGTTGGCTCAACTGGAACCAGCAGAGATCCTTGCTGGGGATTGAAAAGCACCGGAGATGATTTGGAGTCAGGAGCAAACAGTGACCCGTGTGGAACTGCATCAGAAGTGGCTCTGGAGCTGGCTTTATGTGCATGCTCTGGGAGCACTCTTGGAGGGCAGGAGCCATGCCAGCAGAGTCAGCTCACTGATGGGAAGGAGGGAATTCCCTTTCATCCCCAGCCCTCCTCCTGTCTGTTTTCGTTAGGCACAAGTCAGCGATGGCCAAAGCTTTTCCCTGCCCTCTGTGCTGCCTTCTTCCCCTGGCTTTGAGGGCTGGTTTAGCCTTCAGAGACACATCCTGAGCTGAACTAAACTGCTTTAACTCCACTGGAAGTTCTTGTTTGACAGTCTTGGGGAGCTCTGTCCTTGTCCTGGTCTCTCCCCACCATCCCACACGTAGGGGTGGCACTGTCTGGGCTGTGCTAATGCGGTGCCTTAGCTCAGGACTCACCCTTGATTTAATAACCCCTCACCTCAGCTGCTTTCACCCTTGATTTAATAACCCTTTCCTAACTCCCTGGAGTGGAGCAGATCCAATTTGAGTTTTGCCAGTAGGGGCACGGCTCTGTTCCCCACAGCAGGATTGATGTTTTCCATGTGATTCAGCTCCCTGACCTGTATTCCAAGTGATGTAATCCCGGGATGGGGCTCCTAGAGGCGTTTCTGGGTCCCTGCGAGTTGAGCTCTGTGCATGCACAGCATTTTAAGATTTCCTCCCCTTGTAGCATTACTGTAGCTCAGTTGTGGAGCCTCTTGCAGTGCTGACCTGCTGAAAGGGGCCTGAGGTGAATTAAAGAAGCTGCTTCTCATAATCAGAACATCACATGCTTTTTCCAGGAGCTCAGAGCACACTCTAGCTGAAGTCTGTGTGTGGTGCTTGCTGGTGATACTTTGGAATCACAGCCCAGAACATGGGAGTTCAGAAGAACAAAAAGGACCCAATACATTCATTCAGTTGTTTAAGCTTGTGTTAGTTTTGTTGGGTCAGTGTCCAATCCCCAAAAGTATTTATCAGGGCTGAAGGAGCAAATGCCATTGTCCCTTAGTGATTACAGTGAGTTACAAGGCATCATGTGCACCTCAAAAATGCAATATTGAAACAAACTGGAATTATGCTAAGAATTTTCTTAGTTACCAGCTTTGTGAAGATGACAAATTTTCAAGATTTTGCTGAGAAACAACATGAATAGCCCAAATTCTGCAGTCATGAATCTCTGCAACTGTGCTCATTTCTAGTGAGTGGAAAGCAGAAGGAGAAAATAAAAGGGATAAGGACAAAAACTACAATAAGTGTAACATATTTTTAATAAACGCTGCACTGAGGCAGCTGGCTCAGATTGCTTAGCCAGGAGAAGAACGTGTTTGCTGTGTACCCAGAGGAGATTTACACACAGGAGGTGTTTCACTTACTGCAGTACCTTGTCTTTCTGTGGGCTCATGAAATAATCCCTCATTCTGCATCTTCTTAGCCACTGTTGGGAGGAGGATAAATTTGGCATGGGATGCACAGGAGGAAAGTGATGCAGGAATGTGCTCTGGTTTGCTGATAGGGAGCAGGAGCCCTGGGATGCCATCCTGCAAAGCTCCACATGCCGCACTGGCCGAGTCCTGACCTAGCAGAGCATTTGTTGTGGTTATCTGAGTTTTTGGGATGGGCCTGTGCCAAGGCCATGCTCTCCCTGCTGGGGGATGCCTCCCAGGCTGGCGGGACAGAACCTGCAGCTCTAAAGGTCAGGATGTGATGTGTCTGTGCCCAGGTTTCTCCCTAGGGAAGGGTGTCTGGGGAAGGAGGGAGGAGTACAGCAGCAGGCTGGTGGTGCTGCTGCCCTGGGGAGAATGTGGCTTGATTTCCCTGAGTGTCCTGTGTGGGTCTGAGCAGGAACCCTGAGCAGCTACAGGGAGGGAGGTGATGATTCAACGAGTGTTCACAGTAACAGTGTGAGGGATGAGCAGTGCATCCTAAAGCCTCCTGTGTTTCTCGTGATTCATGGTGAGGACTGTGGTGAGTGCTGGGCAGTGTCCTGGGGGTTGGGTTTGGTGTGCTCACTTTTCAGTTCCAGTTTGGTTTTTGCTGACACTCTGAGCTGTCCCAACAGTGCTGGAGCCTTTCCAGGGTAGGAGTTACACCTCCATGAGGTGCCAGGCAGTCCTTCCCCAAAGGCTCTTGGAGGTGAGGGGAAGGAGAGAAGGACACATTGCTGTCCAGTCTCTTTGGTGAGGTTCTGAGTCACGGGCACATCACAGGATTATTTTTCAAAATCATCTGTGTTCCAAGCTGCTTGGGAAAGAGGGAATTGGGAGTCACAAAGCTCCTGGGCATGTGGCTGGGTACACATAGGTGTGTTGCTTCCAGTGAAAGTCTTAGCAGGGTGTCCTTTTCTTCTCTCTTGTCACATGTCAGCACTGAATGATGGGCTGGGACCTGCAGGAGTAAAACCAGTTTTGATATGAGGGATTTTGGACTTCTCTGTTGGCAGAGCCTGTGGTAATGCTCCCTTCAAGTATGTTGGTTTGCACAATATTTCTCCAGTCAGCTCCAGACACCCTGTGGAGCCTGCCTGAAGAGTCCTGTCTGCGTCCCATCCAGTGCCTTACTCATCTCTTGGCTCCTGCTGGGCTTGGGATCCTTCCGTGCCAGGGAAGCCTCACTTGGCAGCAGACCAGGCTCAGCAGGGAGTTGCTGTTTCTCCATTGCCCTCAGAAATGTTCCCAGTTGGGTTGGTGCAGTGCCTGCCTTGCTGGTTTGTTTTACAAATTCACAGGGTATTTGGAGTTGGGAGGGACCACAGAGATCATCCAGTCCAGCTCCTGGCCCTGCACAGACACCCCAGAAATCCCACCCTGTGCCTCATTGTTCAAATGCTCCTGGAGCTCTGGCAGCCTCGGGGCTGTGCCCATCCCCTGGGGAGCCTGGGCAGTGCCAGCACCCTCTGGGGAAGAACTTTTCCCAGTATCCAACCTAAACCTCCCCTGGCACAACTCCAGCCATTCCCTGTGTCCTGTCACAATTTTATGGAGCTGTGAGATACAGCAAATTCACCCCAATCCCTGACTCCTGAAGAGACCTTGTTCTTACTCCCTTTGTAGACAGGGATTCTTTTTTCTCTCTTGAAGGAAACTAAATAGAACTTAAATTTAGCCTGACCCCAATTAGCAGGATTGTGCTGGCAGAGGATGTTTGTGGAGTGTGGGAGCTGGTGGAGTGCTGCATTGCAGGGCATTGTGCCCTGGTTCCTGCCTCAGAATCTTTGGCCATGGAGCTCCCCACAGCTCCTGGGGCTGTGACACGGCTGGGAGTGAGGGGGAATGTGGAGCTGGGCTGCAGGAGAGGCAGGGCTTGAGGAGCTGGGCATGTTCTTGATGAGCTGATGGAGGGACAAGGGGTCAGATGGAGCCACTGTGACCACAGGGAGCCCAGGCAGGGCTGGAGTCAGCACGGGCCAGGGTGGGTCAGCACGGGCCAGGGTGGGTCAGCATGGGTCAAGGTGGGTCAGCACCCGGCAGGAAGGGTCAGCATGGGTCAGGGTGGGTCAGCACCCAGCAGGAAGGGTCAGCACGGGCCAGGGTGGGTCAGCACGGGTCAGGGTGGGTCAGCACCCAGCAGGAAGGGTCAGCAGCCACCAGGGAAAAGCCACTCTGCCATTCTGCAAGTGAGGGACTCCTAAGCTGCAGCATGTGAGAGGTTACTTTACAATACACTTTTTATTCAAATACTGCTGGGCATCATGTGCTGGGATTGCTTGGACTGCAGAGCATGGGGATACTGTTTGTTCTTCCATCCAGAAGTGTTCCTGTCACCTCTCACTTGTTGGGAATGACTCTTTCTCCCTAGACTGAAGCACAAGCTAACCCTGTGGTCCCCCAGTGGGGTGGTGTCACAGATTCACCTCCAGGGACAGTCCAACATACAACCAGCTGTATCCACAGAGGAGTTTGGAGGCTAATGGCACGTGGCATTTCTTGTATCTTTTTATTTCTTTGTCACATTCATACATCATCAGCTTCCATCACTGGAACCTTGGGGTTCCTGGTGACATCATGGCTTGCTGGGGGTCCTCTGAAGTTATCCATCCCTTGGAGCCATCACCTCCCTACAGGTGGGTGATGTATTTGACTCCGATGGTAATTTATGGCAGAGTTGGCTATAGAGGGAACTGTTAGCAGAACAGAAACACAAGGAATGAGATCTTGGCAGCCTCTTGGCTGGGGTCTCTGAAAGCCTGGCTGCCCTTAGCTCAGCCAAGGGTTTGGCAGTCCCTGTCACCCCTTTGGCACCTGGTATTGATGTGAGGAGCCCCTTTTACGAGCTCAGAATTGTCATAATAAAAGGCTGTGTGGTTGACTTGGAATTTGCCATCCTGAAGGAAGCCTTGGTTGGGAATTCAGGACAGCCGAGTCCTACAGAATAAGTAATTTCAGTTTTTCTTGCTGTTTTAATTCCAAGAGAGTGAATGTAACCAGTTCCCACTCCTTGCTATTGTGCTGTCCCTGTCCATGGCAGGGATGGGACTGAGGGAGCTTTAAGGTCCTTTCCAATCCAAACCTGTCTGAGATTCAGTCTTCTGAGGTGAAATCCCTGCTCGTGATGGCTTTGCTCCAAGATTTTCTCTTCAGAAACACTTTGGAATATTTGCAGAGCTTCCACATGAAGTAGCCTCTCAGTTTTTACCTGCAGCTCCCATGGAGTTCTGTAGCGGCTCAGCAGCCTGGCCTGTGATTCCCAGGTATGTTTGGAATTGTTAAGCCTTGAATGTTGGCAGCCACATCAATGGGTTTGTTCGGGCAATAACAACTTGTTCCTTTACAAAGGTTTATTGAAGTGTTGGTTGTGTGTGACGTGCGTGTGACATTGCCCTCAGAATGGTGACATGGGCCACAGCCATTCCAGCAGTGGGAAGGAATGTTGGCTCTGGATGAGGCTGGAGGTTGTGTTAGGTGTGCTCACTCTGGGAGTAAACCCCTGGGGCATTTTTGTACTTTCAGTAGGTATTTTCAGAGTATCCAAGCAGACAAGTTTGGATGTGAACCGAAAAGTTTCAAACCTCCAAGTAGGTTGAGCTCTGGGATCCTGCTATCCCAGTTTTCCTTCTGTGTCTATTTTTAAGTGTTTATATGCCTAAAGCAGTTCATGATTGGGACACAAATGTGAGTTCTGAAGTTTCTGTTTGCAATTCTCTTTTCTGCTGAGACGTTTCTTGTGTGACTTTGCCAAGTCCCTTAAAGTCCCTTTCCACTTGTTACCCAAGCAGGTGGGGATATCTGGAGGTGATTCACCTTGTCTACCCTATTCCAGGTGGTTTTTTTTTAAGAAGGGGATCCTAACTTCTCCATTGGCAGAGCAGGAAAAACAATGCATCCTTACTCATCCAGTAATTTCTGGACTGCTCTCCTGGGTGTCTGGGCTTGGTTGTTTATATACAGAGCTGCAGCTCACAAATGAGGGGTGGATCTTGTTTCCTGACAAGGCCACCTAACTGGGGACACTGGAAATCCTCCTGCTCTGCCTCCCTCAGTAGTGTTTGTGTATCTATAAACAGTTTCCTGTTACGCACTAAAGAAACTCTGGCCTGTCTCAGCATTTTCACTTGCACCTGTCACAGCCCTGTGCACACACAGGGATGATGAAGGGGAAAAGGTTTTAAAGTTGCATTCTGGGGCAGCAATTCTGTGAGACTGCTGTGGCTTGACAACCTCTGAGCTCCCAGGTGATCTTAGCCATCCCCTTCCCTCCATCCTGCTGTCCTGACTGTCCCTTTTTTAATTTAATTGGCAATATGTTGAAACTAGACAGCCTCAAAAACGCCCAAACCAGTTTCCTTTCAGTATTTTCTGATTTATACTAATCTTTTAGTTTAAAATCAGTCTCCAAAAGACTGAGGCAATCAATGGTCACAGCTGCACTCAGAGTTCTGGCCCTGAGCTGGGAGCTCAAATGTGTCCCTGCCACAAATTTTTGGCCTTGGGGAACTTGTTTGTTATCTCCCATTCCATCTCCAGGCTTGTACAATCAAACTAATAACCCGTATCTGCCCCCAAGGTGCCACAGCGTGAATTCCTAATACCCAGGAGGTACTTGGGAGATTAGGAGTAGGATATAAATATCAAATAGTATTTATCTAAGTGCCAGCACAGGTTGGCAGGTGACATCCAGTTGTGAAAGTCTGTAGGAATTAAGCAAATTTACCTGTGTGTATTCTCGTGTATTTGTTGTGTTCCTTGGGTTGGGTTTGCATCCCAAATCCGAACATTTTTGATGTTGAACTGTGACAAGCCAGAGTGCTTTAGGTGGCTGAAGTCTCCTGGATGTGGCAATGAGTGTCTCTGCACACCCAGCCTCATGTGACATCAAAGGCAGATCCAGGAGCCTGAAAAAAAAGAGAAGAGTTGACCCAAATTGGAGATGAGTAGAGAAGTCCCCTTGCTGCAGATGTGTTCTCTGCTGCACAGACTAACTGACACAAGTTGATACTTGCAGAGGCAAATAGTTGTGAGCTATTTTGGGCAGATTTCCAACCACAACAGGCACTGTTATTGCTTCACCATCTGCCCTCCAAGTTGCTGGAATTTGAGAGTATTGGATGTAGGGTCTGAGTTACAAAGGGGTACATGGGATCCCTGTGAAGAATCCCTTGTTTGGGGGGACATCCTTGGGGTTGCTGGGTAGGGATCACAAGCCTTTGGTGTTAAAAAGGACCCAGTTTGTCTCTCCCCTTCTCCTTTGCCCTGCCTGCAGCTGCAGGGAGAGGATTCTTCGTGCCTGAGTGACTCTGAGGACAGCCGGGAGTTGAAAATTAATTTGCATTTCGAAACACTACAGCTGTGGGGGAACAAACATGAGGAAAAATGTCACAATCAGTACAGGAATTGCTCGTGCTCTTACCCTGCTGCTCTTAGCATGGGAAAAACTTCCTCCCTCCCCCCCCCCGTCAATTTATTGGAGGGAGTATAATTGGTCTAAACAAAAAAGCTCCAGGACACTGGCCAAATCTGAGTATTAGTAATGTTTTGTTGGATATTAGGAAAAAAGCCTTCACTGAAGGAGTTTTCAAGTATTGGAATGCTCAGGCTGCCAGCGATTTCAAGCTGTGGGGTTGTGGAGCTTGGGAACATGGTTCAGCCATGGCAGTGCTGGGAGAGCACTTGGACTCAATCTTAGGGGCTTTTCCAGCCTTACTGCTTCTGTGATATTTTGTATTAAAAACAATTAAAGCCGAGCCCTGGGAAGTGTGTGGGTGCAGCCTGGGATGGAGGTTGGCTGTAGAACATCTCTGTCAGGGATAGTGGGCAGTGAGGATCCCCTGCAGCCCTCAGAACCCAGGCTGTCCTGGCACAGGCACAGGAATGTCCCTGATCTCCCAGGACCTGACAGACGTGGCTATTGCCCTGCCCTGCCTGATGCAGCCCAGGGGCATTTTCTGTTCACCAGGCCTGAACTTTGCACTTTGCTTTCCACAGTCCGGGCTGAGCTGCCATAAAAGACAATTCTGAGGAAGCAGAGTCCTGTGCTGATCCTGCTGTGAGCCCTGCGTGGATCAGGATCCAGCTCACGGGCTATGGTCCACTGTGCCGTGGCTGCACCTTACCAAGTGCAAAAGTCACACTCCAGATAAGAGCTGTGTGTGTGTGACCGGGAACTGGGGCAGCTTGGACTCTATACCAGTGTGGGATGAGGGACAGGGAATCGAAGAATCACTGAATCCCAGCCTGGCCTGGGTTGGAAGGGACCTCAAATCCCACCCAGTCCCACCTGCTGCCACAGGTGACACCTTCCACTAGACCAGCTTGCTCCAAGCCCTATCCAACGTGGCCTTGAGCATCTTGGAGGGGAAGGAAAGTGTCTGCTTGGTTGGGCTTGTGTTTCTTGTGGTGGTTCAAACGTGAGGACAGGGATTTAGGAATGAGACAAAAAGTGAGACAAAAGTCCAAAGAACAGGGTTTTTTAAAGTTTGGTGTTTTTCTGAATGTGCAGGGGCTGGTGAGGTTGGTGTGCCTGTGGAATGACACATGAAGGTACAATATTGTGTGACAGGGAGCTCCTCATGCAACAATCAAGAGAAAATCCTTAACCTCTGCTGCTTCACACTTTTGTGTAACTAAAGTGGAGGGAAGAGCTTCAGAAATGAGAAGTTTAAAAGTCACAGGCTGAAATATTACAGGTTTTTACTGTTGTTTTTATTTTAAGGAAATACTTGAACAGTTTTTTGGAAAATGGCCTTGATGGTCTTAGAGGTCTTTTCCAACCTTAATGGTTCTAAAACTGAGTTAAAATAGGAAATTACCGGAGTAAAAACAACTATATTTCTTCGAGAGGGGATATTCCTTGTTAGGTTTTTACATAATCCTGCATTAATGGCAAGAGAGTTGGGATTTATGTGGGTAATTCCAGATGTCTGGAAGTTGCCAGCCTTGGCCAGGCACAGAATTCCAAGAAAGGGGCTCACCCTGTTGCAGTGGCATCGTTTGTGCTGTGCTGGGTGTGCGTCCTCCTCTGCTGGCTTTTCCCCTGCCTGTGCTTCCCAGGGCTGAGCTCCTCCACCTTCATTTTATCTGATGGCTGATTGTTCCAGTTTCTATCCTGGTGGCTCAGAACAGCCTTTAACCTGCTGTTCCTTAGGTCTGGATTTTCCATGTGCGTCCCAAGTCTGCTGGCACTGGGTGCTGGCTGTCACCTGAAGTGGAGCTTGGGGCAGTCGGTTTTCCACGCTGCTGGAGGCTGAGCTCCCTTGTGGGTTTGTTATGTGTAGAATTCAGCAAAGAGCAGCATTTTGGGTGCTCTAGGCCATTGTCCAGCCCCAAGGCCTGGCCTGTGGAACCTGCACCCCACTGCTGTATTTTGGGAGAATGCCAGTGCCAGAGGGGGGCTTGGTGGGAGGCCTCATGCCCCAGGCTGAACAAACACTTCTGGTTCCAGTAATGTGCTGAGAAAATAAAACAAAATAAAACACAACACCAGCAAGCCTCCCAAAGCCCAGGCAGGGAATGTTACAAAAATAAAAATAAAAAACACCCACCCAACAAGATGATAGGAAAGGAAATATGCCTCATGTGAGGCTGAATCAAAATGTTTTTCAGAATGAAAATGATAGAACTTCTGCTCCCTCTTAATGGCAGGGAATTAAGCAGTTAACGAGCCTTTGGAGATGCAATAAACCTTTCAAGCCAGCTGAGAGATGCTCTGAAAGGGCTTGAATTAATTCCTTTGGTTGCTGTGATGATGAAACATGCTGAGGTTCCCTTTGGTGAGGCATCCACGCTTCCAGCCCTTCGCACTTTGTCTCCTGGAACCACCTGATATTGGAGATAGCAGAGGGAAGGAGAGAGGGGTGATTGTTTCTAAAATGGGAGGTGTGTGCAGTATCCAGTGCAGAGCTAGGTGTTCCCAGGCAGCACCTGGCAGTGGATTTTAGCTGCCTGCAGCTGAGGCGTGACTGCACTGCAGGGAGCTTTTCTGGAGTCACTGGCTGAAGATCCCATGGCTCAGAAAAGGATTAAAATCCCACTGAGGATCAGTGATTTTTTGTTACTTGCCTGGGAACGTGGCACTGGAAAGGGCTGTGTGCTTGGCTGGATAATGCAGGCACCTCTGGGCTCAGAGGTTCCCTGGGCCAGTTTCCTGGATGGGGCTGCAGGAACACACTGAGTGTCACCCTGTGCTCATTGCTCCCTCCTGCCTTGCCCAAAGCTCCTGGGCATTGCCAGGAACCAGGTGCTGACCCAGGTGGGCCTTTATGGCTCTTAATGCAAACCACGTGTGCCATCGAGTCTGCTTGTTGTAATTGCAGGGCACCACAGTAATTAACTGCCATTATTAGAAATTCAGTGTTGCTGCTGTTGCATCCTGTGAGAGGAAATCTTCTTTTGTTCCCTGCGGGGATGAAGCTGAGGTACCTGTCTGGTTCAAATCTGGGTTGTGGTTTGGGATCTAGAAGCCAAAATCAGTTCTGAACTGAGAAGTTCACCTGCAGAGGAGGGATTTCTGCAGGGATTTCTACCTGAAAAAGTCACAGTGTGCTGTCAGAAACTGCTCTGGGTGGTGGTCTGGGCACACTTTGTAAAATGAAGTCTTGGCCTGTGCTGTCATCCTGCCTTTTCCTTCTGAGGGAACAGTCACTATTCCCTCCATGTGTGGATGCACATCACTAAAGGGCAGAAGGAGGTTAAATACACACCCAGTGGCCAGGTGTTGTCTTTGGTCAGAAATCTGAAAAATGAAGTTACCATTCCAGCAAAGGCCCCTCAGGGACTATTTTAGCCCTACTTGAATTTCAATCTCTTCTCCAACCGTGCCGAATTCCCCCAAAATACCCCTGGTGCTGGTATGGTGTATTTAGCTTAAAGAACAGATCGTCCTGGTAACCAGATGAGGAAATGCTTGGAACAAGCGTGCTGGGATCTTTTCAGTGTGTATTAATTACTCTCACTGTGCCCAGGCTCTTCCATGACAAAAGAGAATTTGAGGCAGAGCATTGGTGCTGCAGCCCTTGCCTTCCCTTCAGCTCCACTGTCACTCCACGTTTTCTGCTGGAATTTTCTGCAGGCAGGGAGAGTGCTGTTTATTTATCTGCCTCTTGGTGTATTTGCTTCTTGATTTATTTGCCTGTTTATTTATTTACATCTTGATTACTTATTTCAGTGGGTCCTGCTGATTCCAGGGGACCCCTCCTGTGGTTGCAGTATGGATCATTAAGGTCTTTGGGATTTGCAGCTTTAGCACATCACTGCGTGAATTCCAGGTCTTGTGTTCCACCTTCTCTGCTCAGCTCTGTTGTGGGTGACTGATGGACGGGTCCCCAGCGTGCTCTGGGTGTGTGTTCAGTGAGAACCTCTTTCCTATCCCAGCTCAGACGGTTCAGGGTGTGTCTGTTGGTTCCTGAAGCCTGTGGCCCTCTTTGGAGCTCACCAATGCTGAGGTAGCACAAGACTTCACCTCCACTGGTTTTCATTCCCCAAAAAAGCAGCACTTGGTTCCCAAGGCAATGGCTTAATGTACAAGGACTCTGCTTGCCTCAAAGTGTGCCCCGACTGGAAAATGGTGAGAGCTGCTGTACATCCCTGTACTGTAACACTGGAGCCTGGCTGCCCCAGGTCTGGCTGTCTCTTGGTGCCTTGGAGAATCCCAGCTGCAGGCTCTAATCTGCTCCAGCTGAGCCAGATTGATGTGCTGCAGGATTTGGAGCTTTCACCCCATCCTGTGCTCCAGTGTAGAGCAGACGTGCTCTTATTCTGGGATACACCTGCTGATTTCCAGGGAACCATCTGAAATGAGCCTCTCCTCCAGCTGTGAGGGTTTGCTGCAGGCTGGGAAAGCAGCACTGTGGAGGCTGGGGGGAGCATGGAGCACCCGAGTGCAGCAGTGCCAGATGGCATTTGCTGCGTGCTGTAAGGGGATTTGCCACACGACCTGCTGGCAATCTGTGTCACATGGTACATTGATCAGACCTGGCCTCTAAAGAACAGACTGAGAGCAGCAGAGGAGCTGCTGCAAAAAGGTGGCTGGCAGAGGGATCCACAGGGATCCCAGCTTTTTCCATGAAGGTTTGCTGATGCTCACAGGAGCTCGATCCTGATTTTTCCCTCTGTGTTCAGGGCAGTTTTACTGCCTTTTGTAAATCCAGTGATTGGTTCCTCCTCAAGCTTACACAGATGGACACATGGCTCCAGCACTGGATGTGCATGAGCCTGGGAATCCAGCTGGAAGGAATGGGGTGGTGAAGCAGCTGCAATATTAACTTGACACCTAATTATATGCCCTGGGCTGATTTTTCCATTCTGTCATGCCTTGCTCTGTCTGCACTTTCTGTGACTGTGGGATGCTGTGGAGATCTCCATAGCCAGCCATCTCTAGCAGACATTTGGGATGAAATTATCAGTTGTAAAAGCTCTCCTGTCTGTGCCGCCAAAAGTAGCATCTCCCTGATGTTTGTATTTCCTTAAACCAAGCAGGATAGGTTAATCCTGTAGAGATTTGAAAGATAGTATTTATTCCATTTTACATCTCTTTTGGAATGGAATTTCACACCACATTTCCGGTGGGAGTTGTTGTGGGACCTGTACTGTCTCTGACCTGTACTGGCTTTTTTTGACCTGATTCATATCCTGGCATTCCCTTGTTAAAACAGGAACACCTCTGACCAGCTTCCACATCATCTCCTGAAATTAAATTTCCTCCAGGCTTTTTCCCCTAAGGAGGAGCTGGAGCCATGGCCGAGGTGGGAGTAGTTTATGGCACCTGGCAAGAGCAGAGTCTGAACTAGGGCTTTACTAACCCTGGCTTGTTGTTGTTCAGTGCCCCAGGTCCTCAAGAGCTGCACGGAGTTCATCGAGAAGCACGGCATTGTGGATGGGATATACCGGCTTTCCGGGATCGCCTCCAACATCCAGAAACTCCGGTAAGGGCCTGCCTTGGAGCCTCTGGCACGGGTACAGCCTGGGCTGCCTCAGGCACGTTCATCCTGCAGGAGGCTTGCCTTCAGGATAAAGTATCAGAGTCCTGGTGTCACAGTGCTGTCGTGTTTCATTTCTGTTCCTTCTCGGAGAGTGCTTTGGAGCAGCTCATGTTTCTCCCTGCTGCCTTGGGCTCCTGGCTTACCAGCAGTTAATTGGGAATGTGCAAAGGATGCATGCTTGAGTCTGGTGGGTGGCATTGCTGTGCTGCACAGGGAAGGGCCAGGAGTGTGTCCTGGTTAGGAGCTGTTCCCACCACAGCAAACTTCCTTTATTCTTTCATGAGGCTGTTTTCCTCCTGTCGTTTGGTGTGGAGTGTTCTGTTGTGGAGCACTGCTGTGCCGAGTGGATGTGACTCATTTCCAGGACTGCTCCTGGGCCCACAGCCTGGCAGAGGCAGCACTGGCCTGTTTGCCATGGGCAGAGTATCTTTTTTGTACCAGCTGTCCCCCAGTTCAGTGGGCAGGTTGGAGCTGGTACAGTGACTGTTCAAACCCTTGGATGTATGGGTTTGTTCTGGTTTAGATTAATCCTGTTTCTTATCCTAGCAAGTCTCATTTTAAAAATCTGGTCCCAAGGCTTTGATATGCAGGATCCAAAGGCTCTGACTGGAGCTGTGACTGAATAAAACATTTGCCATTGCTTCAGTTGTATCCCTTTATTCCTCATTTTGACTTGTGCTGGACCATCCTTCTAATCTCTGCCCTAGCCCATCTTTTCCTTTTGTGTTGCCAAGACCATTTTCTCCTTCATTGTGTATCAAAGGTGTTTTAAAAATGGCTTTCTAAAATTGTAATGGCATCATTCCCTATTCTAATGCGGAGAATGAAGTGACAGCCTGTTTTCCATGTTTCTGAGATGTTCCAAAGACAAAAGGAAGGGAGTGCATGGCATAACTTAATGACACTGTCCTGCTCATGTAAATCACTACAGATTTGGAGTATTTGATGAACACAGGACGATGAGCCACCACACCCCGCCCCACCTGTGGTTGCAGGGCTGACAGGATGAGTCCCCATGGCTGTGAGCAGCTTGAAGACTCTGGCAGGGACCCCCGAGGTTCTCCAGCTCCCAGGGCCTGGCTCACCACTCTAATCCCCCTAGAGCATCCTGCTAATTGGAAACAGCACTTCCCAGCACATATTCCAGCAGCAAGCCAGCATTCGGCCTTCTGAGCTCAGATTTTATTTCATAAACATTGGTGACTGGGGTTTTTTCCTCTCTCTGAAAACCAAGGGACTGCTCTGGGGTTTTCTTCATGTGGTTCCTGGCTGTCTTCTCCCTGTAGCAGAGGCAGGCTCAGCTCACCAGCTCATCCCCCAGGAATTCCTGCACTCAGTGGTTTGCATGTGCTGCCAATAGAAGTGCTGCTGGCAGGGCTTTATCACTGCCATTTCCAGGTGTTTGAGATGCACAGGGACAGCAGCTTTCATCATTCCTATGGGCAATCCCAGTCACAGCCCTTGGGAGTTAAACTTGTTCTTGTGGTCTTGGAAGATGTTCTCTGGAGACTTTGTGAAAAGCCCTGATGCAGCAAAAGGGATTGCAGCCAGTTGGTTGTAAAACTAACTGAAAATGCTTTATTAGAAAACAGAAAAGTCTCTTTTTTGGAAAATATCCCCAGTGGCTGCCCCACAACCGTGGGTCATATGGCTTTGGTGACTAAGTGTTTATTTTTTCCTGTAAATCAGGAAAGCCTTGCTGTAATTTGTGCTGGGTTTGATTTCATTCCTCCTCCTCAAACCCCTTCACTCATTTCTCTGTTCTCATTGCCAGCCACGAGTTTGACTCGGAGCAGATTCCCGACCTGACCAAGGACATTTACATCCAGGACATCCACTGTGTGGGCTCACTGTGCAAGCTGTACTTCCGTGAGCTCCCCAACCCCCTGCTCACCTACCAGCTCTACGAGAAGTTCTCAGTGAGTGCAAGGCAAATGTGGGGCACTTCCCCCTTCAGTGGGGCTTCGGCTGGTAGAGCAGGGAAATCCTGGAAGCTGGATCTGCCTTTGCAGAAAGCTGGACCTGCCTTCCACACACTTCCCTCTGTCTGCTCTGCCTCCGTTGGGGTTTTTAGAGCCATCAGAAGAGTGTGTCACCAAAATTCCCAGCCTGACACTGTGCTGCCCGCATTCCCAATTCCATCCTGCCATTCCAGAAGGGGCTGGCAGTGCCCTGGGCTCTGAGGGGCCTTTTCTGTGTCCCCTTTAGGTTACTCAGAGGTCCTTTTGTCCCCTGTGCCACACTGCCTTGGTTCCACTCGTGGAGCCCCAGCAGAAGGTCCCTGGCACACTTCCCATGCTGTGCAGGAATTCCCTCTCGTTTGCCATCTCCCAGGAATGGGACTGGAAGCAAATAATGCTCTGAGCTCAAAGTCTTCTGCAGGAATTCTCTGTGCCATTAACGTGCCTCAGGTCATAACTTACTTGGCCTCCCTTACATGATCCGTATGCTGCTCTGTCCCCATAGCAGACCCCTCACCCAAGGGGGAGAAGGGCAACAAAACCCACCTTGCTGCCAAGACTCTCATGTTGGGAGTTTATTTGCAGCTAAATCCTTTCCTGCTTCATTCCAGGATGCTGTTTCTGCTGCTACAGATGAGGAAAGGCTGGTTAAGATCCATGATGTCATCCAGCAGCTGCCCCCTCCCCACTACAGGTGAGTGCAGCTTTTGGGGTGTTGTGGGCATTTTGTGAGAGGAATTCCAATTTACCTCTCAAGACAGCCACACTTTGCCTCTGCATATTAAAATGGTTATGGCTGTAGAAAGTTGGTTTATATTTTAATTAGCTCCTTACCAAACACTGTACACTAAGCATAGCCTTAATTCATGTCCTTGGAAACTCCATCTAGGAGGGAAATAGGAGTTTGCTATGTCAGAGTAAGGAAACAGTTTTATTGTGGGGGGCACAATACCAGTGCTAAGAGTACTTTTTGAAAAAGTGAAATGTAACCAAAAGATTGCTCAGGCCTTCAGTCAAATTTGGTCATCTGTATTTTGTCTCCAGTTTGCCCCTCCCTGAAATAATAACTAGCAAATAACAATGCTCTGACAATAACTGATGTAATTACTTATGTTAGTGTTATATATTAGGGTAGTATAATATGGTATTTAAAAATCACCAATTAAAATACTATATTCAAGCTAATTAGTAGTAAGAAGAACTCATGCTATATGATAATGAACATTGACTAAGAACAACATTTTAACAGTCTTAACTATTAAAAAATATGGTGGGGTATGGTGAAAAGACATCAGACAAATTGGTATTGGTGATTAGTTTTAATAACTATATAGAATACTGTATATTAATGAGACTTCAATATTAATAACTAGTGATGCATGGTAAGTAGCATTCACTAATTGTGAATTGTAATTGGTACAAATAGCTCATGACAACATATGGTGGAAATTATTTACAGATTTATTTACAGATTTATTTACAGATTTATTTACAGATTGGTAACTGTTTTCCTTGGCTGGGCCAGCTCCCCTGATGTGTCCCAGTGGTTTAGGTGACCATTTGGGGTGAATGCAGGCAGTATTTGGCTATTGATACCTCATTAGAATACTTCATTACAGTCATCAGTTGATTATTGTGTGTTAATCTGCAGGTGAAGTTAGAATTCTTAAGGGGTCAGGTGTAACAGATGAGGACAGCTATTGATAACTATGTATAGTAATTTCTGCCAATGAGTGTTTTAATTTCAGTTATTCAGTTATTGGCATATGTGGTGGTTAGCTGGAAATTGCAATACTGCAATGAGTGGTATAAATAATTATAAAAGTTAACTGGGGTTTAACTGATGTGTTATAAACTACAACCATGTTACTTGCTCTTTAAATAAGGTTGGCTAGTTGGTGGAACAGCTGCTGCTTTTAGCAACTAATTGCAATATTGGTGTTAATTGAGGGGGTGTGGCCCTTTCAAAAATGAACTGATCTCCTTTTCCAGTCACCTTTTCCCTGAAATGATTTTTACTTTATGTGTCTGGTTAAACTGGATGCTGGTAGCAGCAGCACGTCAGTCTCAGAGAGGGGCACAGTCAACAGCTGAATGTGGAATGCTGTAGGTTACAGGGTGCTGCTCTTCTTTCCTGGGGTTTGCTTGGAAAAAGGAAAAAACACTTCAATTTTCTGCTACTCAGTGATGAGAAGTTGCAGGCAGGAGGTGTCTGTTTGGTTTCCAGCCAGAGCCATTTTCTTCACTTCCAATCTTGTCTATTTGTGGAATTTTGAGGCCCAATACACCCTCTCTGCTCCACCTCACTTCCTCCCCAAAAAGGGATAGGCTGTGAGACAGACAGCAGCCAGGGGCACCAGGAGGGTACAGCAGCATTTTCACTGCCACCTCCTGCTCCCTCCTCCCCAGCCTGTATTAAACACAACAGTGCTTGATATACAAAACCCATCATTTTTTAATGTGAACAGAAGCCTCTGAAGTTTAACCTTCTGTCTGCCTTACCCACCCCTAACCTGCACCCAGAAATTTCCCAAGTAGACCTCAGGTACAGCTGGCTGGTTTTCAGTATCCTGGGGCGTCTAAATCAATGCTCCCCCCATCCTAGGATTAGCATTCCACTTCCTTCCCCACGCACCCCTGAGCAGCCCCTTGCTGCTGTCACATATCTGCAAAGGTTTGGGTTTTTTCTGGAACTGTTCTTTCCTTGAGCCTGGACAAGTCAGGAGAGATTCCCTCACCCCAGCCTGTGTCAGTATTGCCAAAGCCAGCTCCACCGTGGGGCTGAGGGAAGGAGTTCAGCATTCCTTTCTGGGAGCTGTCAGAGCAAAAGGAAATAATGAGCTGGGTTTGTGCTGTGGATCAGGGCCTGGCTTTGCTCAGTGGTGCTGAACATTTGCCTCTCTCCTGTTTTCCAGGACACTGGAGTTCCTAATGAGACACTTGGCTCGTCTGGCTGATTATTGCTCCATCACAAATATGCACACCAAGAACTTGGCCATCGTCTGGGCTCCAAACCTCCTCAGGTACTCTGGGATCTTCCCATTTCAATAAAAGATAAATGTTTACATTCATAAACGACAGATACTATAGAAAATCCCAGCTCTCAGCAGCTGGAAAGAGCTCCTCCTTTCTTCAACCAGTGTACTCTTCTCCTGTAAAATACGGGAAATTATTCTAAGCAGGATTTAAGATCAGCTGGCAAGTTCCTGACCTAGTGATGTAAAACAGGCCCTGTATTATCCTGTCTCACACAACACAGCTCCACTGGCTGCAGTTCTGTCAGTAGTGACAAGGAAGAGTTCCCTCAACACTTTTAGAGGATAATTTCTCCTCTCCTGGTTAGATGAGACTGATGTGTCCTTGATCATCCAGGAAAATTTCTACAGTGGCATCACTGATTTCCCACTGCATAAGTCTCTAGAGTCTAATTTGACAGCTTTTGGCTGCAAGAATTCAGACTTACAGACATGATCTTGGATAAATCTGTTTTGAATCTGCATGACAGGGCACTTTAAAATTAATGGTGTAACTTAAAAATTTTGCTTTAAAGGAAAAATAGAATATCACCCTGCCCTTTATTGTACTGATTTCTGAACTGCTACTGTTAGCAGCCTGAGAAATCTGCTTGTGCAGTTCATCATGGAGTCCCAGAGTTGGGATGGATCTTAAAGCTCATCCAGTGCCACCCCCTGCCAAGTGCAGGGACATCTTCGGCTATCCCAGGGTGATCCAAGCCCTGGCCCTCCTGTCCTTGGACACTCCCAGTTCATGCAGGTTGCCTCTTCTTTCTGGCAATTCTCCCACAAGCAGTGGAGTGACCTTGTGTTTGAGTTTGCTTTGGTGAGTCCTGGGGCATTCACTCAGCAGGATCAGTTGGAGACACTCCCTGCACAAGGGAAAATCCTCTTAGAGGCCACAGTAGGTTTGTACGACAGCACTGCCTTAAACTGGGCCAATCATAGAAATTTTGGATGTTCAGTGTATTAACCTCAATTCACGCCTGTCCCACACTCCCTTTTTCCCCCAGCCCAGTGTTCCTCTTGCCCTGTCAATAAGACTTGACCCTGGATCTGAAGTTTGGCCATAAATCCCCCCAGTCAGTAATTATTTGTGAGCACTGTTGAGGTTTAACCCCAGAACTGCCCTGACACCTTTTCTGCCCGAGCCCCAGACCCTGCAGCCGCTCAGGTGCCCAGGCCTCACCCAGCAGGAGCCTTTTCCTCACCAGGTGTCCCTTTGCAGGTCCAAGCAGATCGAGTCCGCCTGCTTCAGCGGCACGGCCGCCTTCATGGAGGTGCGGATCCAGTCGGTGGTGGTGGAGTTCATCCTGAACCACGTGGATGTGCTCTTCAGCTCCAAGCTCAGCTCTGTCATCCGTGATGGGGCAGGTGTGTGTTCTGTGCTTCTTCACTCTGGCAGGAGCAGCAGCACTCCATGGCTGGCTGAGCCTCCTCTGGGACATGGAAATGCTTGTATTTTAACCCAGAGGACACATTTCTGGGTTGGCATGTCAGAAATGGCCTGGTTTTAGAAATTGCTGTCAGTACCTTTCTTAGAAGCCAAGGTTGCCCCACAGGAATGCAGAGATGAATGTTTGGCTTCTACTTTTATGTCCTATCACTAAGAAATTGCAAGGAATCACTTAAATCTCCCTTGCTCCTTTTCCTTTTTAAAACCATCTTCACTGATGCTCCTGCATACTGCCCCATTGGAGCTATGTCTGCCCTTATCCATACATTAGAACACAAATAGGAACGAGCTGGTGTAAAGCAGTTTCTCTGCATGCAGTAATGTTGAGGCTAAGAAACTTAACTCTTGCTCTTAAAGGGCTGTTTTGACATCTCCTGTGCTGGTTATTCCCTCTGCACAGCCTGTGTGGGCTCTTGAGCAGGGCTGAGCAGCCACACAGCTCAGGCTGGTGTTGCTTTAGGATGAGGAATGAACCTGGAGCACCTGGAACCTGGAGTGATCCAGCCTTGGAGCCTATGAATTCCCTGGAGTAACTGAGACCATAGATGTGTTGCATTGAGAAGCAGCAGAGTTGCACCAGGGGGAAAGTTTACTCTCTGTGTTAGTCTGGCTGCCACGAGCTGTTCCTGCTCTCAAGCAGCATTAAGGCTGCACCATCTGCCTTGATAACCTGCCCTTGCCTAGAACATGCACAGCCACTGCAGTTACCACCACCTGGGGACTGCAGAGAGCTGAGTTTCCACTGTATTTGCTGCTCTCTTCTTTTAAACAAACCCCACCTCTGCTTAGGCTGGCAGAGTTGATCCAAGTCCAGCTTTTTGTTCTGCGGTAAGGCAGTTCTAAGTCCATGGAAGCCAGAGGTTAGCTTGGCTGAGCAGTGCCAGCCCCAGCAGGCTGGCTCTGCCAGGGGAAGGGAGATAAGCATGCTCAGAAATCCCTGCCAGATGATTATCCTGGCTTAGAATGGCCCATGTAAATTTGGCTAATTGTTTAATGACTTGGTCATTTGCATTCAGTGGCTTTGACACAGACCTGGCAAGGAGGAGGGTCGGGCTGTTGGGTTGGCTAAGTGCAGGAATTCTGCATTCCAGAATGGCTTCCTGGGAGCCTCTGGGTGTGAGCACAGCTCTTGCACCCACCTGTGAGAGGGGGAGGTGGTGCTGCCAAACCTGTTTTAACCCAGACTTGACCCAGGACAGCATTTACAGCTCCCACACCCCCCAGAGTGTGCATCCTTCACACAGAGCCCTGCTGCTCCAGGGACAGCCGTGGAAATGGACCAAGCAGGATATTCTGCACTGGCACATCTCCCCCACAGCTCTGAACTCACCTGGGAATAACCCTAGAAACACCTGTACAAGAGGCAATGGCAGACACAGGAGAGCTGCTCCTACATTGGGCTCCCTGTAATCTCTCCACTGAAGCTGTCAGCAGCAGGAGGCAGCAGCAGCTACTTCCAGATTTTACATACTCATCTCTAAAACCAGGCACAAACTGTAAAGGCCATGGGCAGGGCACACAGCAGATTCTGTTTGCTGTGTCCAGGTGCACTTTGCTTTGTAGCAGCTTCAGTCACACCTGACCTTTCCTGCTGCACCCAGAGGTGAAATCTGGGAATGACCCAGACAGGCTTTATACAAAGGGAAGATACAATTTTTTTACAGGCTCTTCCATACAGATGAAGGAAAGTATGTCACAAATGTTTCCATCCTACCTCATTCCCCCTCCTTTTTTTTTTTTCCTTTTTTTTTTTTTTGTTACACTAAGCCTTTATTCTTTTAGTCATCAATGTATCTGTGACATTGTGACCACATTTTGTCCATGTCTTTCAGTGGTTGGGATAACAAAGGTTCAGAAAAACACAGCACCTCCCTAGACACACAGAGCTGAGCTTTGATCTCTGCACTGGCATTTGCTGACTCTCCCTGTTGCCTGTGGTTCTCCCTTGCAGGGCACAGCTCTTTATCCCGGCCCAAGTCTCTGCTGGTGTCCTCCCCCTCCACGAAGCTGCTGACGCTGGAGGAGGCTCAGGCACGGACACAAGCCCAGATCAACTCTCCCATCGTGGCAGACAGCAAGTACATCGAAGTGGGAGAAGGCCCAGCAGCTTTGCAGGGGAAATTCCACACAGTCATTGACTTCCCATCTGAGAGGTAGAAATTTCCTTTCCAGCGTGTGTAATGACACTGGTACTTTGAATACAGCCAGAATTTGCTTATATTGACTTGAGACTTGTTACGTATGTAAAATATTGTAGCCAGTTTTCCACCTGCTTTGGAGTCTGGGAGGATTCAGCTCACATCAGTGGTCTTGGTTTAGCCAAATAACTTATGGTCCACTTCCTCTTGTTTTCAGCAGGGATACCATTTAAGGTATAAATCCCTGTTGTTTGTGATGTAGAAATACCTGGACCAGTCACACACACAGATGTAAACAGGGGAAACACCTGCAGATGTTGGGGTTTTCCAGGACTAAGTGCCTGTCACAAATCGAGATTCCCTTGAAGTGGAGCAGTTGGACAGGCTTGAGGACATTGGAAATTAAATATGGCAGTGGAGGAGACTAAGGTGGTTCTATAGCAGGAGGGAGAGATGCTTTTAAACACGTTTATGGCTGCCCAACTTCCCAGAGAGCGGGGGCTTCTTCCATAAAATCCATCCCTTGGCTGCTAGACTGGTCAAGGAAGAGCCTTTCCTCACCTGCACTGCAGCTGCTTTGCAGGGGTTGGGAGAATTTACACAGCAAGACTTTAGTGTTGAGCTGGAAGAGTGAAAACCTCCTCAGCGGTGGGAAAGAGGGAGTCTGCAAGCAGAAACCAGGAGTTTCTGAGCAGAAAGTGGAGAGTGCTGGTAACAAGCAGCCAGGATTGAGCTGCAGCCCCCCCTCCATCCATGTGTTCCATTTTCTCTCCCCAGGAAAAGGCCTCCCAGTAAGATGAAGAAGTCTCCGGTGGGAAGCTGGCGTTCCTTCTTCAACCTGGGAAAATCCTCGTCCGTGTCCAAGCGTAAACTGCAGCGCAACCCCAGCGAGCCCTCGGAAATGAAAGCCATAGCCCTGGCAGGTGAGGCCCCCTTCCAAAACCTGGGCTGTTCGGCAGTGCAGTGATGTTTCCAGTGGGCTTTTATCTCCTTCTAGCGTCCAATCCGTGCATGACACCTGCAGTAGCTGTTCTTTCCCAATGGATCTCTGGCAGCTCTGGAGCCTGCCGGGCCTCACACCTCTGTGCTTTGCTTGGAACAGCTTTGGAAAGACGAGATGTGGCTACTGCTGTAATAAATCACGGGATAATTCCTTCTGACACTCTCATTGTGAAATGAGAATACAGTTCTGGTTCCCCTTGGTGCTCTCAGAAGATGAAATGAGGGAAAGGCACCGTCCCACAAACACATTCCCTCCAAAAGCTGTACCAGAGTACCCAGAGAAGGCATCCAACAACCATTTGTAGCCACAGCCAGGATATGTAGGTGGAATGCTCAGCCTTTTCTATATGTAATTTTCTGTTTCTTTCCAAACTTAAAAATAGCAACAATGTGTTTTTGCAGTAAAACACACCACAAATCCCAAAACATGGGCCTGGGAGCACTTTTATCCCCTCATCTCCCGGGTCTAGCTCACAATTCTTACCCTCACAGTCCTCACCATCTCTATGATGCCCTTCAGGACTGTCTCCTCAGAGACTGAAATTATATTTGTTTATGGCCTGTAAGACAGAGTGTGTAAATGTTCCTTCCTTCCCCCTTTGTGAGGGTTTTAGCTTGTGGTGAGTTGTTTCCCAGCCCGTCACCAGCAGCAGTCACCACTTGGGTCGGTTTACAGGTAAAATTGAGAATCAGAAACCCACCTTCAAAACAAAATTACTCTCAGGACAGTGATGTTGGTGCTAGAAACGCATTTGTGTTTTTCCTGCCACCATTATCCAGCTAAATGTAAACCCCTTTCCTAACTGATCCTTTCCCTGTGTGGTTCTTTCCCTCAGGAGGACGAGGAGACAGCGGGACGCTCCGCTCAGCCAAGAGCGAGGAGTCCCTCACATCCCTGCATGCCGTGGATGGTAAGGCAAAATCCTACCTGCACTTCCAAGAAATGGGCATTAAGGGAGGTACTTGGACACCTCTGGCTGTAGATATTCAACAGGCCAGGTTTTCCACCCCTCTAGGGGAAGCTGAACTTGCTAACTGATGTAGCAGCTTTCTGGTCCCGACACAAATTTGTCTCACAGAGATGTTCTTTGTGGTGTTTCCTGCTTTTAAGGTTAAAAAAAGCAAACCTCTTGCTCTGGTGTAGCTGGCACTGTGAGGAAGGCCTTCAGCACATTTCAAGTGTCTTTGCTTCTGCACACAGCTTAGTTTCAGAATAACTCACACCTGGCAAGTGCTGTAAAAGAGTTTAAGCAAATGGAATAAGCAGTCACTGCCACCGATGTTACTTTGTGTGCAGAGATCACCAGGGGAGCATCTCGCTGCCTTAGGACTGCTCTGCTCCCCCCACAATGGGCCTGGCCCCCTGGACAGGAGACTCTGTCACTAACCCACGGTGTCTCTCACTTCCAGGTGAATCCAAACTGTTCCGGCCCAGAAGGCCCCGGTCCAGCAGCGATGCCCTGTCTGCCTCCTTCAACGGGGAGCTGCTGGGGAACATGAACCGCTGCAACTCCTATGACAATCTCCCCCATGATGACAGCGATGGGGACGAGGGGCTCATCCACGTCCCTGCCCTCATCTCTCCCCGCTCCTCAGAGGACGTGGACCTCAGCCCACCGGACATCGGCGTCGCCAGCCTGGACTTCGACCCCATGTCCTTCCAGTGCAGCCCCCCGCAGGCAGAGTCTGAGTGCCTGGACAGCAGCACCTCCCTGCTGGAGTCCGTCGAGATCAATAAGGAGAAGCTGAGCCTGCTCAAGAAGGATGTAGAATCAGGCAGCCAGTCCCAGACCCCAGGCAGTGCCACGAGCTCTGAGCCAGTGTCCCCTTTCCAGGAGAAGATGAGTCCCTTCTTTACGCTGGACCTGAGCCCCACAGAAGAGCAGGCCTGCAAACCCCTCAGCTTCTCGCCCAAGACAGCCCGAAAGCCAATCAAATCTCCACCACTGAGCACAGAACCCACCTCCTTTGTGCTGCCCAGCCGTGTGCCAGAGGCCATAGGAGGAGCGCCCACCACATCCAGGAACTCCTCTGCTTCCAGCTGGAGCAAAGAGATTGGCATCACTGAGATCACAAACAGGTCCCCAACCCAGATGTCCTTGCCCCTGAAAAACAGTGAAACAGGAACAGGGGAAGGAGCCCACCAAGAGCTGCAGCATCCCCAGCTAGTGGCTGCTTGCAAAGCAGAGTTGCCAGAAGAAGGGGAGAGAGCCATGCCAAGCAGTCAGAATAAGACTGTACCAAGTGGACACACCCAGCCAGGTACAGTGCATTTTCCTCCATTCTTTCTTTAAGTTCCAAAGGGGAGCTGCTCTCAGAACCATCCTCCTCTGCGTGCCTTTAGGAGAGGGGATTGCCCGTCAGTTCTGATCACGAGTGTCTTGCAGGGCTGTGCAGATCGGTAAAGTCTTAACCTCTGCCTTCTCCTTACATCACACAAATCTTGGATAATTTCCATAATGCTTTGTATTCTGCTTTTTTTTCCCCCATCCTGTCATACGTGAAAATCTCTAGCATGTCCTTCTCAATCATTTCCGCCAATAGACCATCTAAGACTTTTCTTTTTTAAATTAAAAACCTGCCAACACTCGAAGAAGGGACCTTTCCGCCTAAAACCCCATGATCAAAATTGTGTAAGGGTATCTCATTCTCTGCTACCTCCTTCCTACCTCTCTAGAAATGCAAGAGAAGCCTTTAGACAATCTCTTGGGTTTTTTCCTCTTTGTGATGAACTGCTGTGCTGTCAAGCAGCGTTTGCCTGTGAGACACAAGTGTTTCACATCAGAAGGAACTGCCACTGTGAAAGTGTGGAGAGCATCTATTTTTTTATAATAGTCGTTAAGGTCACTCTCCTTACTGGGTAACATAAAATCACTGTCTCTCTCAATTTTCCCCCCATTAGGAGCAGTTGCCCTCGACTCCCCCCAGGATCCTGTTCCCGTCAGTTCTGTGTCTCTTATCCCTCCTCCTCCTCCGAAAAACGCAGCGCGCATGCTGGCCCTAGCGTTAGCCGAGTCCGCACAGCAAGCATCCGCCCAGTCCCACAAAAGGCCAGGAGATGCTCATGCTGAAAGCACAAATTATGGAGAGGCTGAAGCTGGCACAGCTCTAGAAAAGCTCCATCTCTCTGCGGGCGCTCCTGACAAGCTCCACCTGTTCACTGCTCTGCCCGAGAACCACCTGCACTTCCAGCCCGGGGCACCTTTAGAGCAGGACTGCCAAGGCACGGCCGGGGAGCAGAATCACCCGCCCGGCGCACCCGGAGGCCAGGAGCTCCCTCCTCTCCACACGGGCGTGCCCGGGGACACGGCTGGCAGCAGGGATGCAGAGCAGGAGCAGCCCAGCTTCCACCCCGGCAGAGCGGGGGACAAAGCCCACGCCGGGGGCTGGGAGCAGGCGGCCCTCCACGGCCCGGGGGCGCTGCCGGAGCGGGAGCTGCCCGGCACGGAGCTGGCTGTGGAGCAGCCCCCGCTGCGGGCGGGCCTGCCCGGGGACAAGCTGCACGCTCCCTGCACGGCCGAGGACAAGCTGCAGTCTCCCTCCGTGGCTGCCGCCGGGGACAAGGGCGCCCCGGCCGCGGTGCCGTACCTGAGCACCCTCCCCGGCGCAGCTGCCGAGCCCCGCGCCCCGCCCGGGGTCGCCCCCCAGGCAGATGTCACCGTCCCGCCCGCACAGCGAGCGGCCCCAGCACAGAGACAGGAGCACCAGGCAGCCGTGGGACAGGTGCCGGCAGCCAAAGCACCCAGCGGCTCCGGGCAGGTACGTGCTGCTCCCTGCACAGCTCCTCTGAAATGCTGAGCACTGGGAACGTCAGTCCAAATCCACATGGCAAGGGGGTGGGATTTGCAGGACACCGGGAGTGAGGTAACACAGACACGGCCTTGCAGGAAATCCTGTGCTGCTTTCCTAAAGGAACAACCCAGAATACCCACGCTGCTTGGTTTGAAGGAAAATAGTATCTGCAGGGGCAGCTCACAGAGGGATTGATAATTCAAAATGCTCAGAAAGAAGAATTTTTGCATCTTCTGGCAAGGTCCTCTTCCAGCATCCTGGTTAGGCTCTTGTCCAGTCAGCAACAGGATGAGAAGTCTTAATCTGCACCAGGGGAGGTTTCAGTTGGACAACAGGAAGAATTTCTTCAAAGAAAGGATGATTAGGTCCTGGAAGGGGCTGCCCAGGGAGCTGGTGGAATCCCCATCCCTGGAGGTGTCCAAGGAGCAACTGGACATGGCACTCAGTGTTCTGGGCTGGTGACAAGGCGGGGATCAGTCTTGGGTTGAACTCAAGGGTCTCAGAGGTCTTTTCCAACCTCAATGATCCTGTGATTCTGTTAAGTAAAGCAGGTCAGATTCCTTATGCAGGATCGAAACATGGAAGTGTTCCAAGAGAAATCCAAAACCCCCAGCCCATGAAACACCCCTGACTGCAGCCCATCCTAAGCCCTGGCAGCCACATTTAAGGCAGGAATTTCTGCTCTCCTGCACTTCTGGATCTGTGCACCAGGGCCTGAGGAGGTTAAATCCAGGAACATTTTCATTAACATCAGACATTTAAAAGCAGACCACCAAATAGACAGCCGCCTCCTCCCCTTCCTCTGGTTTGGCATTTGCAGAACACACCAGTTGTGATGGGTCCCAAAATCTGCCAGTGGCATCGTGGTTGCCCCAGCTGAGAGAGGGAACCTACACATCTGTCCTTCCCCGGCAAACAGAAACCAGGCACAGACATGCTGGAATAGAGCTGATCCGTACAAGTGTCTGGGGTGTTCTAACTACAGAACGGCAGGGGAGAAGCTGCTTGTCCCTAACTTTGTCTGCTTTCTTCCCTGCAGATGTGGAGCACCACTGCACCTGAAAAGCCTCCGGAGCCCACACCTGGCTTTGTCTCCGAGAGCAGTTCCAGTGCCCGTGGCTCCTCTTCCGTGCCCACGGGCCACCAGAGCCACTTGGAAAAGCCCCGGGAGAGCGCGAGGGCTCCCCCGCTGCACCTGCGCTCCGAATCAGTCCCTGCTCCCTCCTCCTACAGCTTCACCCCACCCGTGCCGCCCGTGAGGACGCTGGAGAGCAAGATCGCCGCTGCCATGCACTCCAACAACACGGACACCATCAACAACTCCAACTACCACTCCTTCCTGGCCTCCTCCATGCTGGCGTCCTCCGTGGAGGAGGCGCTGCTGCCGCCACCGCCGCCGCCACCTCCCAAGCACTCGTCCCTGCAACCGGTGTATGTGCCGCACCCCAAGCCGGAGAGCCTCCCCGAGCCCGTGGGGCCTGATGGCTACCTGCATGCCAAGCACCAGTACCGGCCTGAGAGCATCCCTGCCCACAGCTACCACAGCAAGGCCGAGCAGCACCAGCCCTACCCGCCCCGCCCGGAGCCGC
>VZSR01001113.1:2599340-2628523 GCA_013398615.1 Brachypodius melanocephalos | reverse complement strand
CCCGGCTGCAGGGCAAGGGGCTGTACCGCTACCCCAGCCTGGCCGCGTACCCCCGGGCAGGGCTCATCAACCACCTGGGCAAAGAGCACAGCTTCGTCAGCAGGGACGTGCCCCCCGCCCCAGACATCAAGCACATGTACATGTCCTGGGACCTGGAGGACATGGACAAGTACCGCATGCAGTCCATCCGCCGCGAGAGCCGCACGCGCCAGAAGGTCAAAGGGCCCCTCATGTCCCAGTACGACAACGTGGCCCCGCTGCTGCAGGACGAGCTGGGGGGCCTGGATGCCATCCACCTGCGCAGCAAATCGGATCCCGGCAAGAGCGGCCTGCTCACGGTGGCAGAAGGGAAGGAGGGCAGGTACCCAGGCAAGGCGGCCACACCCGAAGGGGACGAGCGTTACTACGGGCAGCACACGGAGCCTGAGCTGGACAGAGCCCACTATCATGGAGGGGGCTATGGGAACGGGCAGCCCGAGAAGCCATCCCTGCCCCAGAAGCAGAGCAGCATCCGGAACAGGAAGATGCACGAGCCGGGCGGCAGCAACAGCGAGCACAGGACGCATTTGCAGCAGGAAGCGAACCATAGGCAGCCTTCCGAACCCAAAAACGGGCCCCCCTACCCCGAATACAGGCCCAAGGGTGGCCCGGAGCCCTCCGAGCCTATGGGCTACCAGCACTCAGGCAGCAAGTACATCCCAGGCAGCCAGGACACCCTGAGGCTGAACCACAAGGAGGGGAGGCTGGCAGAGGACAGGCCAGACCTGGAGAGGCCCCGAGGCAGAGCGTCCGTGGAGAAGCACTCCAGAGACTGCTACAAGGAGGAGGAACACGCCGCCCCTCCCGTGGTGCCGCCACCCAAACCCGAGCGGAGCCACAGCCTTCGGATGCGAGAGCACCCCGAGCCCGTAGAGAGGGACTCTGCCCTGCTGTACCCCTACCAAACCCTGGGCAAGCGCCAAAGCACGATGACTGTGATGTCCCAGTACGATAACCTGGAGGATTACCACACCCTGCCTCAGCACCAAAGAGGGGGCTATGCTGGAGCGGGGGGCTTCGTGCCCCCCGGCTTCCCCCACGTGCACAGCAGAACTTACGCCACGGCGCTGGGGCAGGGAGCCTTCCTCCCCACAGAGCTGTGTCTGCAGAGGCCCGAGACAGAGGTGCACGTCGAGTGAGCTGGGGGGGAACAAGGGATAGAGTCTAAGCAGCCTCTGCTGGACAGTGGACTGTTTTATTTTTTCAGTGATGGAAAAAAACTCCCCGACCCTGCCCCAGTGAGCAAAGCAAACCCCCCTCAGCCCTCCCCCGGCCCCCATTCACTGTTTTTATGTAGTAGAGCTATAGATTTTCATGTAGTTTTGAGCCACCTGGGAGGACAGGGCAGGCTGTTGGCACACAGGTGTTGCCAGAGGCCGGGCAGGGCTGACACAGAGCTGTTGGGGCAGGGAGGGAAGGAGTTTTCGCTTCCCAGATGTGACTGGCTGCTCCTCCTCACGCCCACGGTCCCACGTGTGGTGGGCTGTGCACGATGGGCTGTGCACGATGGGCTGTGCCTGCAGCTCCATCCCGCTGCAAACTGCCCAACCCAGGCTGCCTCCCAGGAAAGGGCCCTGGAGGAACTCCCTCCGAGCTGCACCGCAAGAGGGAGGCTGGGGCAGGGCTCCCCAGGGATCCTCTCCTCACTGCCCTGCCTCTCCCGTGGGTGTAGTGCACTCACTGCTCTGAGTGCTGCTCTGAGCTGGGTGGGGGCTGTTTTGACTTCAAGCCCCTGGAATAGGCTCTCAAGGCAGCTCGGAAAATGACACACTCGTTACATTTCTTGCTTCTTAACAAGCTGCTTCTGCCTATGAGAAGTCCATTTCCTTCACATTTCTGTGTTTAAGAGGCCAGCTGCAGGAGCCATGTAGGGCAGGTTTGCATTTCTCACACCAAAAGAAATAAAACTATGCCAAACCCTACCCCCAGAGCTGGGAACAGCACACCCATTTAATGCCAGTCCTTCCTCTCTGCTGCAAGGCTATCTGTGGCCCAGATGAGCTGATTCTCTCCTGTGGCTGGCAAGATTGTGTCATCTCACTGCAAAAAAACTGCAAAATCTAGAAAAATAGATTTTAAAAAAGTTTATAGCATTATGTAAATCAGAGCCCACCTTGCCAGCTGTGTGTGACAAGTTGTCTGCATGAGCAGCTGCCCTGGGCCAGGTCCTGCAGCAATTCCATCAGGGAATGCTCCTGCTGAGCTTAAGCTGGAGGTCTCCAGCCTCTCTGCAGCCTCTTGAGTTCCATGCTGGGCAGAGATCCCTGTGGAGTTGTGGCACACAGGGAGCAGTGATGTGCAGCTCCCCCAGCACTCAGTGAGTAGGGACAGAAGGCCAGTGCCCTCTAAAATACACCAAAAGTGGTGTCCAAGCTGTTGAAAAGCTTTGATATTGTAAAAACAGCCTGGCAGCCCCTCATGCTGCCTCTCAGACTCCCCAGGACTCACACCCCCTGTACAAATAAAGCACATCTATTCCATTAGGTAGGGCTTGCAAGCAATACTTGAGATTTAGCAGTTTTTAAATGTTCACAGATAAATTCCAAGGCCATTCCTGTTCCATGTGGTTGAAGAACTTCTCTACCTGTTTTGAATCTTTAACATTTTATGAAAAACCTGGAAGTCCTGCAGTTAGCACACAGCTGCTTAGGTGGGGTTTTCTGAACAAAAAGTTTCATGGCTATTTTGGGACTTTTAAATCCTAAGGAAAACCTGCTTCTAGTTGCTGACTACTCTGTAGCTGTTTGCTTCTTTTAACCTTGGAGCCTTGTCTGGGGCTGTTTCAGTAACTACTTTCTGGTTCTATTTTATTGTGCAATGCTGGTGTTTTAAGCATTTTGTTTAGAAGAGTTCTCACATGTTGTGGAACAAAATCTGGCAGTAAGACGAAAAGAAGAAAGGAAAAAAAAAAAGAAAAAAAGCAGCACTGTGATCCAGGTTACCACAATCTCCTCGTGAGGACTTCCCAGGTAGAGGGATTGGGGTTTTTGGTGAGGGAATGCTTTTGGCAATGTTTTCTTTTAAGGAAAACTGACAGAACTGCACAGAAAGGGGCCACTGGGTGAGCCACCCTGTCTCCACTGGCAGTAACTCCCAGGAAGGGCTGAGCTGTCCCAGTTCCTCGGGAGCCAGGCTGGATTATCTGTGCTCCCAGCAGAGCTGTGTTGTGCCAGGGCCAGGACCAGCCTCAGCCCCTGGTTACCTACCAGGTCTCCAGTTGAAGCAGGGACAAGTGTTTGGTTCAGGATATTTGGGATTCAGGTAATGAGAGCTGCAGGTCCAACCTCTCTCTCCGTGAAAGCCTTAACTCCCCCCCTGCCCCGCAGCCTTCCCCTCCCTCTGCCTGGGCCTTATGTCAGCCAGGACTATCCTGCCACTACGAGGGGCTGGTCCCAGCTCCTCCTAATTGTAAACGCCTCTGGATTTTCCTGCTCATAGCCAGTGTCTCCCTGTAGAGCCCAAGTGCCATCCCTGGACAGCCTCTGCTCCTCAATGCTGTGCTGCTCCCGCCCAGCCGGGCTCTCCCTGCATTGTGTGAAGTGCCAGGTGCGCAGCACCCGCTCATCCCATTGGAAACAAACCCTTCTGCACCTTTCCCAAAGGGCTTCTGGAAGTGCACACCTTACTCTCGATCCAGAGGGCTGCTGCAAACAGCCTTTTGGGAATGAGAGGAAGAAGACAGCAGAGCGGTGACTCCCAGCCATCTCCCCCTCGGCATGCAGCCACAGCCAGCTGTGCTCCAAGGGTGGAAGCTCTCCAAGAACCCAAACTCATGTCCAGCACTGCTGAGCCACAGTACAGAATTTAAAAAGGTGAAGGAACCAGCTTTTCCCAGGTTACACAGACCAACACCTTTCTTTTATCATTGCTCCTGCCCATGGCTTCCGCAGCATCCTGCATGATCCCGCCCCACCAAGCCATAGAGTGAACTATGCAGTCCTGCTCCTGCTCTGGGCTCAGTCTGCTGGTCCTACAGAGAGTTTTGCATCCTCATTGATCCCAAAATTCATAGATGAGGTTGGAAAGGGTGTCATGCATCAGAGCGAGGCAGGGAGGTGACACCAGGAGTCTCGGGTGAGCTGGAGGACAGTGACTGCCCAGTCCTGTGTCCCAGAGTAGAGAGAGCAGGGGGACAGCGACACAAATAATCCTCTACTCCAAGTGCAGCTGTGCTGGGGCTCAGTAATTCCTTGCCTAACCACATCCCCACGAGGTGACAGCAGCTCTGTTCCTCAGCAGTTCCCTCACACGGGCACTGTCTGCATCTGCAGCTGCCGCTCCCTCTGTTCCCAGATGAGGGTCTCCAGTGCATGCAGGAATGGGGCTCCAGGAGTGTGCTCCAACTCTGGATTTTCACCTCTGCTTTGGAGCAGGACGTGACCCACAGGAGACCTTCCTTGGGGAGGGAGTGCAGTCGTAGGTGAGTAATGAGGACTTGGCCCCTGTGAAGTCTTACACAAAGCATTAATTTCTGATTTTTGCAGAGTCTTATCAGGTGATATCTATATGCATCTCTGAGAACACCCCCACAACTTTGTGCCTATGTCTTTGCAGTGATTCCCCCTCCCGTACTCACCACTGGGGGGGATCAGTAAGGATTGCACAGTGGTAGTAAGTTGCTACACAAAACCAAAACTGACTTGAAAATGTCCTGTTCCTCTTTGACCCTAGAAGGGACAGAACCTCAAGTGTGCTCTGCCATCCCCTGGGCTGACAGGGCATTGGCTCGAGTGGTGTGTTAAATGTCAGGAAATCTGGGTGAGAAGTTGTTTTCCTCCTTTCATTGGCGGCTTAGGCACGTTCCTGTTTCCCCAGAGCCCCAGATCCCGTGTGAAAGGCTTGGTGTGGTGTGAGCAGACACCACCATTCCTGGTGTGCAGAGTCCTGCCTCGTCCAGCTGGGGGGAGGGAGGGGGGAGAAAAGGGTTGTTTTGCTGTTCATTTTCCTGCTGTAGAAGACTTGATTTTTCTTTCCCTGAGCCGCATGAGAGAAACATCCCAGAAAGTCTTGGGTTACCTTTGGAGTTACCTTCACTTTAATTTATAGAGTGTCTTTTTTTGTGAACTGGTGTAAAATGTATATGCCGACAAGCTCATGTATTTTTATGTAAATATTTTTTGTGGTTTCCCTACTTGCCCTTCTCTGTAAATATTTAGAGTTCTCATATTCTTCTCACCTTGTATGACGCAGATGTGGTTTTGTTTCTGTTTTTTATTTGTACTGTAATGCAACAATCCAGACTGAGGTGTCTTGTGGTATTAAACAAAAGCAACAGTCCCACTGAGCTCACACTCAGATGTGCAACTTGACAGCATTAATCAAGCCAGGTTAAAAACTACTCAGGTGTGCCTGTGTGTATTTTTTTCCTCTGCCTTGTTAATTAACAGTGTACTTAAAAAAACAAAACAGGAAGAGCCAGCTTGGGGTCGTGCCTTGGAGGGAGGAATGCTGGCAGGCAGCTAAGGATGAAGGAGGTGACTTTGAATTCCCGTGCCAAGGCTTGGGCTTATCTGTGCCATTCCACCTGTGCCCATCGCTGCTTCCTAACGATAAATAAACCTGCCTGGGTTGTTTGAGTGTCCCTTTCCTGTCACCCAGCACGACAGCACGAGCAGAAACAGCCTGGCCCTGGCACTGAAGGCACAGGGCAGATGAAATGAGGACAAACAGATGGCACAGGCCACCTCTGAGTTGGCTGGGATGGATTTCTGGGCACCACAGTAATACTGCTCATAGTTAATTAATAGCAAAAAGGTGATTAAAGGAAGCGAATTTCAAACATTTTTAACACTCTAAAGAAGGAACTCTCACAGTTTTTTTCATCCAGTAAATGTTAAGGAGTTTAGAATTGCTGCCAGGAATAAAACCAGCCTAATCCTTCTCTCCTTGGAGGACAGGTGACCCCACTGCTCCTGGACCTGTGGGGCAGGGGTGACTCCTGCTGTGCAGCCCAGAGGCTCTGTGTGACCACAGAGGGGCTGCACTGGGGCTTTGGAAGTCTTTGCCTCATCTGCTCCCAAATCCTCACTTTCCAGTCCAGATCTGCTTTTTAATGCACATTCAAACTGCTCTGCCATCCTTGTAACATCTCACCAGGAAACCCAGCAGCCCACCCCTGCTGCCTGAGCCAGGAATTCCTGCAGTTCCAGAGGCAGCACCAGAGGCTGCACCTCGGGGACCCTCTGTGCTCAATGCCCCCCCTCTCAGGGGAGGACAGCAGAGCTGCAGGACAGGACCGGGCTGACTCGGCAAAAAAGAATCTTGACTTTTAAGTTCAGTAGACAAATTCACATCTTCACTAAAGTGTTGGTGGCTGCTCAGGCTGTTTCCTTCACAGCACCCTGTCACCAAGGGTGGGTAAGGGAGCAGCAGGGGAAGGAACCCCTGAGGTTTCCCCAGCAGTGTCCTCCCACCTCCCCAGCTTGGCCTGGCCTGAAGTGCTCCAAAAGCAGCACCACGGGCGATTCCTTCAATGCCACAGGGATCCCAGTGGGGCAGGAATTGCAGGCTGGGGTTCCACCCCAGGAGAGGGCTCGGGGTGCCCCTGCAGTGCCGGGAGCAGCTCGGTTACAGCCGGATCTCCAACCACTGCTGTACGGATAAACAGGATGGGAACTCCATCCCTCCCTGACAGCCTGTCCCTAGCAGCCGAGCTTTGTGGGCAGAGCAGGTTGAGGAAAAGGGAGAAGGACGGGTTTAAATGGTGCCGAAGGGCTCTGGTAGAACCCGGGGCACAGAATGGGTTTTTCCTCCTGAGGCGTTTCCAGCAGGCAGCGCTGTTAGATCACCTTTGCCTCTCAAACCTGGCCGGTCACAGGATGAGGATGTTCCTTTCTAGCAGTTTCTGCTCGCCTTTCCAGCTCCTTGCGTCTAAGGATGGGTTTCCTTTTAATTTTTTCATATTAGACGAGACCTGCAGGGTGGTCAATGCCAGCAGCATCCTCAGGCACATCCTGAGGAGCGGCCCCATGTGAGCGCCCGGCTGAGCAGCCTCACTGACCCCAAACCCTGAGCATCCCTACAGGAGGTGACCTGAGACCTCGGCAGGGCACTGCTGCTCCCAGAGCAGCCTCTGGCTCTTCCAGGGCCCCATCCCTAAGGAACACAACAATGTGTTCACTTCTAGACTAAAAGCCATCCAAAACCAGCAACTGATGCTGGAAAAGCCGGAAAGATGCTCAGGCCTTCCTCCCTGCAGCTGGTGCACGGATGCCCTGCTCAGGTTCATTGGGAGCTCTCAGAGCCAGAAGAGCCCCCAGCACAAGCTCCGAGCCCAGCAGCTGCCAGAGCAAGGCTTGGGCAAATACATCCCCAGCCATGCCACGGCTGAGCCTCCCTTCCCATTCCCTTCCTTTTTTCCCAAACCCGAGCCTGCATTTTATTCTCACCTTCCCATCACCCCGGGGCTGAGGGGCCACACAGGGCAGGGGGACAGAGGTGACTCTGCCCCAGATCCCTCCACACTGGGAGCTGCTGGGTGCCCCTCTCCAGCAGGGCTTGACAGAAGCGTGACAGGAGAGGCGGGGGGGGATGTGGGAGGTCACAAATCCCCTGGATTGGCATTCCTCCCAGGAGCTGCCTGCCAGCCCCTCCAGAGAGCTGGCACGGAGGGCAAGGGGCCTGCCCAGGCACAGCCCAGGAGCGCCGGACCGGGCTCTTCTAAGGGAGTTGGTGATGTGGAGCCAACAGAGGCAACAGAAATGGACGGGAAAATCCACCCTTTGTGCTCCTCTCATCCTTCCTGGGGACAGCAGGGGCACGCTCCCTGCCCCAGGGCTGTCCAGCCTCCTCCAACTCCTCCCTCGGGAAGAGCTGAGAGAGCAGGGTCCTGCCCTTTGCTTTGCCTCTGCAGAAGCTCTGGGGCAGCTCTGCATCAGGAACTGTCACACCACCACTGCCCTGCCCCTCTGCCATCACTTCAGCAACCTTCCCTGAAGGGTTTTTGTTAATCCTGTGCCATTTGGGTGCTCAGAAGGAGGAGTGTTGGAAGGGCTGGGGTGTCCTGACGAAGGGGTCACAACCTGGGGGCTGCAGGCTCCAGCAGAGCACACAGAGAGCCCTGCAGGCTCCTGTGGGGTGACCAAACTACATCCCCACACCTTAAAGGCATTAATTCAAGAGGCAGCAGAGCACAAACCAAAGGTGTGACCTGCAGAAAGCATCCCTGGAACAGGGAATGGGCTGTCCTGGAAAAAAGGGGGAGCTCGGTGCATTTCACAGGGAAATTAAAGCTGCCTCAACTTCATCCTGTGCATCTTAATCCTCCCAGTTCCAGATCCTTCCCAATGGGCCAAGGAAAGTCACCAGCCTCAGACAGACACCTCGAGTCCAGACTGTGTCTGTGTTTTATGGTCAAACTGCAGGACAGGCTCCTCCAGGAGCTCCTCCAGGATCTGCCTGGAAAGTTTTCCCTGCCCCACGAAGCCTCCTCCAGGCCCTGCTGTCCCACCTGTCACAACACAGTCCCTGTGGTGCCACTCCAGGCCTGCCCAGCACCACAGGAGGAGCTTCACTGCTCTGATTCCCTCACAAGGGGGAGAGGAAGATGGATCCCCTCAGAAACATCCTGTGCAGAGTGTCTGAATTCATTAATTACAAGCAGGTGCAGTCAGGAGGCTCCCACCTTTCTGAACAAGGAACATTGTCCTTCTAAAAACCAAAGGCAGCAGGGAAGAATGAGATCCTGGTACAGATCTGACCCTGATGGGATTGTGCATTTAGAAGGATGCCAGGATTGCAGGTGGGACAGGTGAGAAAGGAGAAACAGGTTACACAGAGAGGGAGGTTTTCAAGTAAAAATGGGCTCATCCATTTTTTACAGATGCTGGAGAAGAGTATTTGACTCCAGCAAGTGCTGAAACTTTATGCATTATTCAGACTGTGTGAACGTTTGAAGCCTGGAGACCTGGAAACCTTCAGTGAGAACAAGTCTCCTGGCACGCTCCCAGGGAGGAAGTGTGGCTGATCCGTGTCGTCCTGGCAGCTGCAGTGGTTTTCATGGATCCTGGCTCTGCTCTGCACCTCAGCACTTCACAGCAGCTCTGCTCCCCCTCCACCCCCAGACTGCACCCCAAACCCCAGGGGGATGCACTCAGGGCACTCCCAGGGAGAAGCTGCTCCTGATCCATCAGGGTCAGACAGAAGTGATGCAAACACACACGGAAATGCAGCAGGAAAGCAGAGAGAGGGATGGAGGAGGACACAGCAGCCCACATTAAACTTGCAAGGGAAAACCAAGCCCCCCCTCCTCCAAATCCACTCTGGCCCTCCCAGGCAGCCAATCCCATCCACAGCAATATTCCAGAGAACCTCATTCTGCTGCACTTCAAGCTATAAATTCAAACATCAGAATAAAAAAAGAGGTGCCAGACAGGGCCAGGTTTTCAGACAGGCAGGCAGGCAGCCAGCAGCACAAACACACTGAGCACGGGCAGACATCTGCCTTGCCCCCTCCTCCTCCCCATCCCTGCTTTTTATTTATTCCCATCTTTTCTTTTTTCTTTTCTTCACATCCCCTCTGGTTGCTGTCTGAGGGGGACCTGCATCGCTGTGCCCACGGGGTTTTTGTTTCTTTTCTCTGGATCCAGCTCAAGCTTTGCCAGCCTTTCTCCTTGATCCAGCCCCACAAGGGTGGGAACTGGAGCAGGATCTGCCATGGCCAAAGCCAGCTGGGGAGGGATGGATGCACAGGGAAAGCAGGGGATGGATCCTTCCACAAACACACACTGTGCTGCCCAGAAACCCCACGGATAGGGGGGAAGTGGAATTTCACTGATTCCAGCTAATCTCAAATACAGAAGGCACGTTCACACCCGACAGAGCAGCCACCAGCTCCTGCAGGAGAGCAAGAGAGGCTGCCTTGAGGTCCTCACTTCTTCCTTGTGTGAAGGACTCCTGGAAAAGGAGCTGATGTTAAAGTGCCACCACTTTATAAAATACTTTCCTCAATCAACAAAGTTCAAAAGCAAAACAAACCCACGGTAACAACACCCCCAAGGCACAGCCTTTTCCCTTGCACCTCAGGATGATTTTAGGGTGAAGGATGAGGGCAGGCTCAGTGTCCCCACCCACAGCGAGCTCTTCTCATGGAAGGGAGCAGAGGTTTCCCTCAGGGCTTTCCATGTCTGGAATCTGCAACAGGGAATCATGGAATGGTTCAGCTGGGAAGGAGACCTTCAAGCTCATTTAATCCAACTTAACTTTGTGATTTTCACATTAGGTTTTGAGGGACAGGTGGGCCTTCAAGAAAACAAGGAAAAGCTCCTTCCCAAGAGCCACAGGGGTTATTTGCTGTTGGTGAAGCAGAAATCGATGGCATAAAAGCCCACAAGGCTCTAAGTTAACCACTCTCTTTGGCAGAGCAGGATTTGAGTAATAAAGGGACAGACAGGAGACCATGAGAAAAAAAAAAAAAAAAAAAATTAATGGGGCAGGTGAATATGATCCATCCTGCACCCCACAAGAGGTGGGCTGGGAGCCTTGGGAAAGGACACTGGAGCTGCACAGATAAAAACCATCCTGATGCTCAGACACAAAGGTGCCCATTGAGGCTCCCCAGCCACCCCTCTGCTGGCAATTCCTCACTTTGCAACCTCGGGAATTCTCCTTTTGTGGGTTTGTGTTGTAAATGCCACCTCTGCTCCCTGCTCCTGCCCACTCCCATCACATCCTGCCCCCAGCTCAGCTCCAGCAGCTCAGTGTCCCTGCTCCTGCTCCCCTCCAGGAGGATGAACAATGGAGCAGTGAGGATGAGGAGGGAGCACAAACCCCTCTGTGGGGGCAGAGAGGAGCTCAGCAGCTGAATCAGCAGAAGCCCTGGTGGTTTGTGTCCCACCACAAAAACAAAGAGGCTCTGGCAAACCCCTCACCATGGAAGGGAAAAAAGAATGAGGAATTAATTATGTTTCCATTCCTTTTCCCCTGCAGATGCTGGGGCTTTCTGGGTGTAACACAGACAAACTCAGATCCAGATCATCCATGTCCTGCCAGGTGCCCCGGGCTGCAGCACCCCTGAGCTGGGCATTGCTTTAGAGAGGATCCATCCTCACCTCTGGGAGGCCTTTCCCCCATCAGGACCTCATTACCACAGGCTAATTACTCACTAACAATAACCCCTGCTCACAGAATCCCTCCTTTATGAGGAGAAGGGGTCCTGCCGCGTGAACCTGGGCCAGCAGCACCTTCAAAGAAATTCCCAGCTCATGACAGGGACACAAATTTGTCTGTCAAACACACCATTCCCTAAAGGATTGGAGAATGGATGATTGCAGGTTGGATGGGGCTTGGAGCAGCCTGGGGGTGGAACTGGATGAGCTTTAAGGCCCCTTCCACCCCAAACCACTCTGGGACTCCATGAAGATGGATTTCAAACCACTCCAGTTTCTCATTCCCAGGCCTTGGGAAGCAGGTTTCATCCCCATTTTACTGAAGGAAAGCCAGAGGCTGAGCTCAGTGAATTTAGGGAGTCAAACAGCACCTGGGATGTGACAATGGGAGCCCAAAGCCATCAGTGTCCCCAGGGGACCCTGCCACAAGCGACTGAGCTCATTTTCCTGACTTCACACTCCAGCTTTGTTCTCTCCTGGTTTATCTTTGCCCAGTGGTGGGGGACAGGTCTCACTGCAGACCCTTCCCAGGCTCCTCAGCTCTCCAAGCCCAATCCCCAGGTTCAGATGACACCACCAACCAAGCCAGTCCCTTCAGAGGTAATTAAGCACCTAATCAATTTGGGGCCTCTACCCACCAGCTGAACAAACACATCAGATTCACCCCCTTTATTTCAGCAGACAGAAGAGCGGGATGGAGCTCTGCCAGGAGCTGGGACAGCCCTGCTCAGCCTCTCCCACCCTGCAGGTTTGCTTTTGGAACTCACAGAGCTCCCACTGAAGCATCCTGAGCTCAGGAGGGCACTCTGCACTTGAGGAATAGAAATATCAAAGCAATGAAGTTGGAAGGTTGTTTTTTTTTTCTCTCTATCCATTCAAATTCTGTGAATTCCCTCCAGTGTGCACGAAACATTTCCCATTTTAAAACTCATCCAGGTGTTTTCCCTGAACCATAGTCAGGGCACAAGGCAACATTCCCCTTTCTGCAGAGGGACGCCTGGGATGTGCCTGGAAACCACTCCTGTGCCACTGGACACCCCTCAAACCGTGGGGAAAAGCCAAATTACTGGGCCCCAAAGCTCTGAACAGGAGCCCTGGGGTCCAGAGCCACCAACCAGCCCTGACCATGCTGGGGTCACCCCCAGAGTCCAATTCCTGAGTGTTTCTGCTCTACCTGTGAGAAAAAGCTGCCAGTGCCCTGCTGGTCCCACTGCTCCTGCTGCTCTGTCAAGGACAGGGTCAGGGGTGGGTGTTTGCAGAGGAGAACCCCCCTGGACATTTCCCAGGATCCAAACCTTGGAGGGCAGCTCTGTGTCCCTGTGGACAGAGGCAGGAGCCAGGCAGGTACAACCTCATCTTCCTGTGGCCTTTCCAGTTCCTTTGGCACAGCAAATCCCCCCCAGCCCCTCAGCCACCCCTCTCTGGGCTCCTCCTGTCCTGAGCAGCCTCCTGAGATGGAAATAAATGCAATCTCTTCCTTCCAGTGGGCAGCCCAAGACTGAAAGCTCAAGGAAGATGTGTGAGATAAGGACATTTCTCCCAAGGCCTCTGCAAGCAGCAATAAATCCTTCAGCTGCCTCCCAGGCTGACTCTCCACAGCCTCTGAGGCCACAGAGTGGGTTCAAGAGCTGTGGCTCATTTCTAGGAAGGCATTTCCACTCCTGTTTCCATCAGGAGGCTGCTGGGGGCACAGATCCCCCAGGCTGGGCTGTCTGGTGCCAACAGGGTGGGCATCTCCCTGGCTGCCATGAGACAGTGGCTTTATAAAAGCAGAACAGCCTCATTTCTTGGAACAGAAAAGGAAGAGAGAGCAGGAGAGCTGCTGGATGCAGCCCCAACCCACCCCAGGCCAGCCTAGCCCAGCACCACAACAGCCCCAGCTGAGGGAGAGCAGCTCAGCTCAGTCTTTGAGATTAAAATATATATATAAATCTCTGTTTAACTTCAATCAGTCCAAAATGAGCTGTTTCTATTTAAATTTTGTGGCATTCTTGCTTTGGTTTTGTATTCCACCTCTCTCCCTGACTCGGGGATGTGACATTTCCATAATACACCGGGTTTCACTGAAATTGAGACAATTCCCTGGCTGTGGCCTTTTGGAAAGCAGGAGTCAGGAGCAGCTTTCCTTCAGCTCAGCCTGTGTGCCCTCTGTGCCCTCAGACAGCCCCAGAGCTCTGCCAGCCCAGGAGGAAAGGGCAGGAGCTGTGGCAGGCACATGCTGCTGCACTTTCATTATCACAGCCACAACGTGCTGCCAAGCTGGGGGAGTATTTTTAGACTGGGAAAGAAAAACACCCAGGCATTTATCAGAGAATTATTAATACAAAAAAGCAGCACTAATATTAGCAGTGGTCGCTTTTCCCTGTACTTATACAAATTGGGGTTGGTTTTTTCCCTTCTCCAGCTTTTCTAGACAAGGAAATTGGTGCTTATGCAGCACTGAGAGGTCTTGGACAAAGAAACCAAGACAGGGACAGGGGTGGGGGGCTCCAGGACTTAAGGGGGTACAGGGATGTCTAAAAAGGACCACTTTGACTGCTGCCATGGGTGGCAAAAGCTGTCACAGCCCAGAGACTCCCCCAGGGAAAAGAGCCTTGGCACGAGCACAGTGGGACACACACTGAGGATCCACAGAGCAAGTTCTCCCATTCTCAGGAATATTCTTGTTTTCAGGAGACTTGCTGACAGGTAGACCATCAGGGCAGCTCCTCTGAGTAAGATTTGCATCGATAAACTGGATTAAAGCCCTGTGTGGACACAGCTAGAAGCAGGTTTCATTTATTTTAGCTCTGAAGTAAATAAATAAAGGCCACTTTTGTTCTGACCAAGAGCAGCCATGGCAGTGCAGGTGAAGTGATCCACCTTCAATCCTTGCCATTAGTGAATCTGGACTCATTTTCACCCAGGTATCCCTGATCAAACAAACTGAAGCAAGACAGAATCCTCCTGAGCTGACTCCATCCGGTGCTTTGGAGGCAGCCAAAAGAGATCCAACAGAGCCAGCAATGGCATCAGGCAAGCTGGGGACAATTTCAGCTCCTTCTGCAATGACACTGAACTGCCTCAGTCCCTGGGGGTGAATGGAGGCCAGAGCAGAGCCCAGGTGTGAAACAACCCCAGGATCACAGACTGGAGCCTCTGGAGATCCCTGTGCTGTTCCAGGGTGGGGTTTGGACATCTCCAGAGGAGGAGACCCCACGGGGCAGCTGCTCCAGGGCTCTGCCATCCCCCAGGTCTGTCCTCATGGGACACATGATCCAGTCCCCTCATCATCCTCACAGCTCTGGGTTCCTGCTGGATTTGCTCCTGTGTTCAGTGCCCAGGCACCACTGAGGCTTTCAGCCAGTTTTTCTGCCAGAGCCATTTCTGGCTTGGCTGTGCACAAGGTTATTTAACAGGAGCCCGGGGGAGAAGGGGGAGGGAAGGAGGGATTTTGCTTCTCCAGGGAAAGCTGCTGCTGTCAATGGGCAAAATAAAACACCAAAGGGAAAGTGCCTGACAAGAGACTGAGCCCCAGGAATTGTTCTCAGGATGGAGCCAGAGGCTGAGGCTCGAGAAATGAAAGGGCTGAACAGGCACTGCAAAGAACTGAATGAAGAGCAGAGGGGCCCAGGGAAGGATCTGCACAAAGGCAGGAACAGCAGAGAATGAACAGGGAAGGATCTGCACACGGGACAGGAACAGCAGAGAATGAACAGGGAAGGATCTGCACAAAGGCAGGAACAGCAGAGAATGAACAGGGAAGGTCTGCACATGGGACAGGAACAGCAGAGAATGAACAGGGAAGGTCTGTACACAGGGCAGGAACAGCCTTGGGCTGATGAGAGCAGCTCCAGGTGAGGCAGGTGATGGTTTATCCCACTCAGGCTCCTACATCCCCATTTTCCACAGCCAGGCTGATTTCCACAGGCCTGCTTTCAGTGCAGCACCGACAGCAAATACTGAAGATATTTCACAACAACTCATTGAGCTGGAAAGAGATGTTCTGGAGGGGTTTTATCAAGACAAGATAAGCACAGACCCATCACAGACCCATCAGGATCTATGATCTGCTTGGCCCCTTTGAACTGATTTATATTTGGGGAAAGAACAAATACAAACACAAATAAATATCTGAGACAGATTCTGTCCTCTGCAAGGAAAAACACACCTACAAACACTGATGGCCACAAGCTCCGAGCTTCAGTGCATTCCCCTGTACCAAAGCCACACCTTGAGCAGAGCCAGGAGTTCATGGCAGGGCATCATTTTGGAGGAGAGAAGCCCCAAGGATAATAAGCTCAGCCAAGTTTTGTGGAAATAGCAGCCAGGCAGAGGGAAAGAACCCACAGCAGCAGCCTTGTGGCAGGAAAGCTTCCCCAGGAGGCAAAGGCCAGCAAAGTGCAGAGCCCCTGAGACCTTGGCCTGACCAGGATTCAGTCATCTGTCACATCCAAATCCTTACCCAGGGGCACTCAGGTTCTAAAGAGCAGTGAGGTTTGAACTCACACTGGAAACCTGCAGCTGAGGAACTGCTTCAGCTCTTGAAATGATGTGTTTGCAGTTAAAGGATCCGTTTTTCCCAGCATAAACAAGGCCATGGGTTAAGTGCAGTTGTTCCATCAGAAACAAGCAGAGAAAAAAACAAGGATAAATCAGTATGTGAGCTAAGAGAAGAATTACTTTTACCTCTTTCTGTTCACAAATGGATTGGAGCAACTGAGAGTTTTCCTGGATCTATTTATGATGGGAAATCTGCAAGGCTATTCCTGCAAATAATTAGTTATTGATCCCTAAGTTTGCTTAGGGAAAAGCTCTCTTAAGCAAGTCAATCTATTATTCAAGCCACATTTGTTTGGGGATTTGTGGCACTGGAGCCACGTTTTTGGTTTCCTACTGATGAAGCACAGCTCCAGGTTTCTCCATGAGGGAGGGAGGTGTTTGAAATCCCTTTTTTCAGAATCAATCTTCTTTTTCCCCCCTTCTTCTTCCTATAAATACTTTTCTCCAGTATTTGCTTAAAAGGCTTTGAATATTTCTTGTCAAAAATGATTGTTATTTTATTAATACTCCAGGAGCATTTCCCCAGCATAGAGATGTTCTAACTAATAACAACATCATGAAGTGAATCCTTGAATTTCTCCTGATCCTGCAGGGCACTCAACTGAGGACAGAGTTTTCATTTCTGCTCAGTTTCCTGCTTCTTCTCATGGCAGAAGAACTCTGATCATCAAAACACCACCAAACACATTTTTGTTACAAAACCACACAGGCTTCACACAAAATACACTACACAATCCTTTCCCAGTGTCAGGACCTGGCACGTGGCTGGGATTCCTCAACCCAGTGTAACAAAAAACTCCCTCTGATCTTCCCAAGGGCAGGGCTTTCATTTGGGAACTGCTGAGCCCTCACCATCAGCCTCCCTCAGGTCCCTTTTCTCAGAGCTGTGGGATTCAGCCCTTTTCTCCCACTCCCATTTTTAAGAAGCATTTATTGTCCTGTGATTTGAGTTCTGGTTGGATTAAACCACCCCCAGAAAAGCAGGACAGGGTTTCCCTCTGCAGCAATTAGAGGCAAAACCTGGGCAAATTAACCCTCAACCTTCAGCTCCTCTGCTTTGTGCTTCCCTGGGCTCTGCAGAGTAGGCTGCCTGTGCTTGATTAATTCGAGCTTTCCAGGGAACATCCCAGTGCAGGGGGCTGAAGCAGCTTGGTGGAATGTTCCCCAAATCCGGGTGACACCTGGGAGCCCCCGGTGCTCCCCCAGGCCAGGCACACACAGGCTGGGGCTGCAAGGCAGGAGCCAAGGAAAGCAGCTGGGAGGGACCTAATCCCAAATGGCAGAGGGGTCTGGAAGGATCCCATCACACCATCATGGAATATCCTCAGCTGGACCCACAGGGATCACCCAGTGCAGCTCCTGGCCCTGCACAGACATCCCAATAATCCCACCCTGTGCATCCCTGGAGCGCTGTCCAAGCTCTGCTGTGCCCATTCCCTGGGGAGCCTGGGCAGGGCCAGCACCCTCTGGGGGAAGAACCTTGCCCTAAATCCAACCTAACACAACAATCATAACTTGCCTTTATGTGAGCACGGATTTTAGAGGTCTTGCAAAGCCCTGGTGCAGCTCTCTCCTCTCTGTCTGGGCTGTCATGATTTCAAGTGCTACTTGAGCTCCTTCACATCCCATTTCCCTGCTCACCCCCCACCCATTCTGCAGCAATTCTTCCAGCTGTGAGCCCCAGAACCCTGTGGAAGTGTTCCTCCATCCTGCAGCACTCACAGACATGCTGATGTGAAATGCACTTTCCCAAATCCTCATGTCCAGTGTTTGTTAATGCCAAAACCCTGAACTGTCCCTGAGCCTTCCCCTTCCCTCCTCCCACAGCTCAGTGCCATTCCCAGCACCTTTGGAGCTCATTCCTTCCAACAGCCCGTGCAAATCTCTGTTACCACAAAAACCAGCATTTCCAAGGCAAAGGGAGGGAATTTCTGTTTGGTTCTGGTTGGGCTTTCACTTTTTCAAGGCATGTTGTGAAAGAATAAGAGCTGCTCTTAGAGATAAACCTGCCTTTGCAAGCTGAACAGGAAAAGTGCATTTCCATGCCTCTGCATGCCTCAGAGCCCTCTTTGATAGCTCAGGAGGGTAGAGAAAAACCTGGCCCTAGGCACAGACTTTGGGTTGGAAGAGACCTCAAAGACAATATTGTTGAAGCCAAAATCTGGTTTCCATTAATTCAAACTGCTTTTCACAAGTGATTTATCCTCACAATAGGATGAGCTCAGGAACTGAACCTCAGAGAATGAAAACCACAGAACTTTAATGTACTAATGGGACCATATGAACTTTTATCTAATTAGTAACATCCTGCAAGGTGCCTTTACACAGTGCAGTGTCACTGCTGCCATCAGAGTGGCCACAAAAGGCCAGAGGACAGTGACACTCAGGGCTCAAGATTCCCAGAGCAATGCCCAAACTTGCCACTTACATCTGCTCTTACAAGAGCAAGGATTTATTTCAGTATCACTGAATGAGGAAAAAACAACCCCAAGGCTTTGCACAGAGAATTCTGAGTTACCCACTGATCCTCACAGCAGCTGTCAAAAAGCCCAGCAACTTTAACAAGTCCCTGTGACCTCAAGGCCCATCACAGTTCCCTGTTAATCTGAGCAGGATGATCAACCTGGCTGTGACCAGCACCTAAAGAAGCCCAGATTTTGGGGCCAGGATTCCCTGGCTGTCAGTCAGTGGGAAGGGGCTGCCACAGCCCTTCAGCACCGTGTTTTGCACTTCCCATAATCAAAGCCTATCCAGAGGAAGCCACGTGTTCAGGTTTTCAACACTCATATTAAGAAACTCTTTAAAAATGAAAAATCAGCAGGCAAAGCATGAATGTGCTGCAAATATCTTGTCAAAGATGAGACCAAACAGTGAAGAATCCCAGGCTCTGGTTCAGCAGCCTCCTGGATGCTGTTTGAGGAGGTGACACTTTGTAATCTTTAATGCACTTCCAAACCATGCCCTGCTGAAAACCCAGTGAAATGAAATGGTTCCTTGCCTTGCAGTGAGGGAGGCAGCTGGAGCAGCCACAGGATTACACTGCTCCCTGCCCCAGAGAAGCCTGTCACCAGTGAATTCCTCCTCCCCCTTTTCTTCTTCCCATATTAATGCCCTTCATCATAATAAGGATTCCTCCTCACTGCCAAAACTCAATTTACACTATTTACTTTAATGACCTCATTTGTCATCCTGGCCTGTGCTGCTGCCTCTGGGACCACAGCCCGTCCTGCTGCCAGAGGGTCTCATTTACAGTTTGCTCTTTCATTATTTTTTTTAAAGATTAAATTGCTTCCATTTCAAGGCAAACAGTCTGGGACGGCAAGATCCATCCATGCATTTGATCAGTGCATTTTAGGGTTCTGGAATCCCAGTCCCAAATGACTCCTGTCCACTGCATCATCAAGTTATTTCCATCACCTTTGGCTTTGCTATTCCTTTCAATCCCTACAAAATATACTGGTTGGGACGCTGGAATATTGCCACGACATTAAGTTGTGGGAAGAATTTTAACTTGTTTTTGGGGGAAGGATAAGACTGTGATCATTTCCCTCCCCAGTGCATCAGTTCATCTGCCTGTGTAAACCCCATTTTTTATCTCACAGTTTCACTGCTCCAGAGAGGTACATTCCTTCATATTAGATTATATTTCCCTATCCCATCCTGACACGTGCAGTAAAATTCAATGGTAATGAAGCCATGTAAACAGGTTAGGAAGGAGCACAGTATTTCATGTTCCATTATGCCCCACGATCTGTGCAAACAGCAGCACACAGAGTGCTGGGCTGGGCTGGGGGAGCCTCCAAAATCCCCCAGCAATGCCCCTCAGAGCAGGGTAGGACAGGCTGGTTGAGAGCTCACCCTTATCTGGCTGCAGGGTTGCAATAAAACGTTCCCAGCCCATTTGCAGCAGCTTTCAAAGGAGATCTCAAAGCCCATTTTCCAGCTTAGGAGCAGCTCCTTTGCCTCCTCCCAGCTCTGCCTGACTGGGACAGGAGGAGCCCTCCCAGTAAACCTGCAGGGGCCACTCCCAGTTTGTCTGGGAGCATTGGCCAGCTGTGCTGGACATCTGCTGGACATCACTTGTCAACCCCAGCATGAAGCTTAACCAGAACAAACAGATTAATTGCCAAGTGCCAAACCTGGAATCACAATGTCATTCGCTCCTTCACTGCTTACAAATCTTTATCCCAGATAAATAGAAACCTGTTCTTTAACCAAAACAAACAGCAGTGAAACTTCCCTCATAAAAAAACTTCAAGAACTTGCAATTATTTCAAAGTTAACAAGCACCTGCCTCATTCTGTTCAGCTCCTGTAAATACAGGACTTCTTTCTTGTTTTCTTCCATCCCAAACATTTGTCTTCAGCCCCAATAAACATCAGCCAAACCCTTTGCAGTGATTTCCAATATGCTGATGCATTTCTTCAGAAGCCTTTTCAGTGAATAAATTGGTCCCAAACTAATAGTCCTTGTTATTTATACAGGCACAGCCTTGCTCAGGCTGTCTCCTAAGTAGCCTTCAGCAGGAACATAAGGGATAACATCTTTTCCAGATAAATTTGAGTCTGATATAAGTATTTTCTGCAGAAAAACACGCTTCAGATTTCTCATCAATATTTATACATAAAGCTAAACCAACCTTTTAAAGTTGCTTCTAGATAATAAATGATGGTAACTTGACAATAGCAGAATTTTACAGGTTATGTATGATGCATACAAGTACAGAAATATTACTTACTCTCAGAGGATCAAGTTTCTGGTGTGTGAGGAGAAGATGGGAGTTATTCCAGCACAGTCTTCCCTGGATTCCCTCTAGTCTTGCCCTGGATCATCACATGCAGATGAGAGCAGCACAAGGCTGGGGGAAAACAAACCAGAACTGACAACATCACAACAGCAAAAGCATTACCAGTGTGGTCTGAAATAACCTGCTACTACAGAGTAATAGAACAGCACCAAAGCTCTTGGAAACATCAGGTTTCACATTTCTACAAATATGCAAACATTTTAGGGACTGTGCATTAGAACTGTGGAAAACAGCTTTTAGACTCAATAATATATTTTTAAAATTTTGTTTTGGACTCTTTTTACCTTTATCTGTGCAGAACTCATGTCACTGCCTTACTCTGCTCACTGCAGCACAGAATCGTGATGCCTGAGGCTGGAAAGGACCCTTCACTGCTTCTGTGGGAGCTGCTTTCCAAGGAAACATGGGGGAATTTAAATTAAAAAAAAATACAGTGGAAACCCCATGGAATTTGCATGTGAAGCAGTGAAGAATTCCAATTATTTCTGGTTTACTGGTAGGTAGAACCGCTGAAATAATCCTAGAAGAGCTTTAAACAAAGAAGGAGAGCTTGGAAAGGAGGCAGAGCTGTGATCACTGGATCACTGAGGGTGGAAAAGCCCTCCAGGACCATGGAATCCAAGCTGTGCCCAATGCCCAGCCTGTCCCCAGCCCAGGGCACTGAGTGCCACATCCAGCCCTTCCTTGGACACCTCCAGGGGTGGGCACTCCAAACCTCCCCGGGCAGCCCCTTCCATGAAGGAATCCCTCCTGACAGCCAGGGTGGATGTGCCAGGGAAGCCCATCTCCCACAGCCTGGACCTTGCCAGGGTCTCCACACCCACGATGGGATCTTCATCGTGTTCACAAACCAGACCTTCCTGGCACTGCCTGTCCCAGGAGTTTCTGATCCATTTATCCAGGGGGAGAGCCTCTTTCTGGCAGACCTCTCAAGGCTGGCATCTCCCAACACCTCCTCCAGCGTGCAGAGGAATATTTGTAGTCACAGCAGGTAAATGAGCTGTGGACAGGGAACACAACGAATTTAATGGCATGAATTATTTACACACACATTTGGCAAAGCCATCTTGCTACACAGCAGTCCCAGCAGCAGGGATTATTAATTTATAACCCAACTACAGCTACATTAAACAGAACGAGGCTCCCATAAAAACTTAACTGTGGAGCCACAGGAAATACTGCCCAGCACATCCAGGCAGTACAACAGCAAAGCCTCAGCTGAAAATCCATCACATCTCTGGGGATATGGAAAAATGTCCACTGGATTCCACTTTGCATCCAGGCACAATCTTGTCTGCCTTGGCATCCAAACAATGCACCTGAAGCAGGATTTGCACATTTCAGTGCTCAGCAAAGCAAAAAGCACATCCTGACAAAGACCCAGGGCACTGCCTGGTGCACTCACCCCTCACACCAACACTGGTGGCACAGCCAGAGCCTAAAGCACAGCAAGAACACCCAAACAGCCACTCCAAGGGCACAAACCCCACCTCCAGAAAGGCACCAGCACTGGGCACCCGAGGGAAAGTAATTACACACAGTAATTACACACAGTAATTCCCTCAGAAAGGAGCCAGCTTGGTCTTCTCCACGTGCACAATGAGGGCAGCATTCCGGTTTTCCAGCTTTCCTTGCAGTTTTCTCCCCTCCTGCTCCTCCTTTTCCCCAGGGAAGCAGGGCAGGAGGCAGCACAGAGCCTGAGCCTGGCTCTCCCGAGCCCAAAGCAGCAGAGGGGTCGAGGAGAAACCCCCCTTGTCCATCAGGAGATTCCAGCCCCTCCAGCCAACACAAAGCTGCTTTCCTCCCAGAGCCAAACCAAGTTCAACCCACACTTTTTATCCCAGGAGAACACCAAAGAGGGACCCCAGGAACCTCTGGAGAGGCTGCTGAGAGTCCCTGGAGAGGCACCTGCGAACAAAACCACACTGCTGCCACTTGGTAACTCTGGTTTTGGGGGGCTTAGAGCTAAAATCCACCTGAAATAATCCAGTGGGGTTTATGAGGACTTTGGAAAATGTCAACTCAATTCGCAGCATCTCAAAACCAAGCAAGATTTTCCATGTTCCCACTCTGTCCACAAAAATGTGTGCTGAGAATTCACACTTGCTCTCATTTTCTTCTACTTTTCCCTTTTGCAGAGTGCCAGGGGAAGAAGCAAGCAGATTTTATTTTCGAGTTCTTGTTCAAGACTGTAATGAAAACTCAGGGATTATTTTTTCATGAAAATGTCCACTTAGGAAAAAAGCAATTCTCTTCTCTTTTGGGAAGAAATGGTTTCATTAAAAAACAATAAAAAGGTAAAATGGTACTTTCTAATGGGAAGCTGGAGTCTCTTCTCAAGTTATTAAGTAGCAGCCAAAGCCACACAAACACACTTTATTATCCTCCCCAGTGTCCACACTTGCAGCAGGGAAAATTCCTGCCAGTACTTTGGAGTTAGCAGCAGTACTTTAGTTAGGAAAAGACAAAAATCTGTCTGTATTTGTGATTTCCAGTCAGGCTTTGGAGGCTTAGCCCAGGCCACAGCTCAGCTCTGCTTTATTCAGCAGAGGATGTGAACTTTGTGATTCCAGCAGGGCTGTGGAGGGAGGGCTCTGAGCAGGGAATGCACCCAGGGTTTGTGTCTCACTGCAGCTCTCAGAGGCACAGGGTTTGTCCACATTGATGCTGGGGGTAAAGCACTCCCCATCCCATAACTGACAGGATTCCCAGGAAGGCTCAGCTGTCACAGCCAGCTCTCAGTGTCCCTGGAGCACAGGGAGCAGCAGGACACACAGCCCAACCCCACGGCCCTGGGAACAAAGAGCACAGGAGCATTTCTGGGGACAGCAGAGGTGGGAAGGGTCAGGGGGAATGTCAGGAGGTGGCTGCTGCCCCAGCTGTGGAGCTGCTCTGGGTGACACATCCTGGGGACGGTGTGGCTGTCCCTGCACATCTCCAGGTGTTTGGAGCAGGTCCCTAAGCCAGCACTGCCTCGTGTGCCCCTGCAGCAATGATGGCACCAGGGAGGTGACCCTGCTGCCAACGAGGGGACTCTGCAATGCACAGCTCTGTCCTCTGCTGCTGTGCCTTCAGCCAGGCCCTCCCTGCCCTGGCTGGCACAAAGCCCCTCAGCAGAGCAGTGCCCCCAGCACTGTGTTTATAACCACGCTATCAGGGCACTCCACCCACGGCTGAAATCCATTTCTATTCTGAGCCCTGCAAGAGGAGAAGGGCAGAGCTCCTGCCCCTGAGAATTCTCAATTTCAGCAGCCTGCAGGCAGGGATTTCACTTTGGAGCGAGGTGGGCACACAAATATGATCTGATAACTCAAAACCTGTTTGCTTTCCTCCGCTGCTGACCAAAAAAGTGTTTCCATAAATTTGTAAGCCCAGAAGTTCTGTTCAGAGCCACAGAATCAGTCTGTCCCTAAAGCCCTCGAGGCCTGTGATCTTTATTCAGCCATCTCCTCACCCTGTGGTGTGTCAGCACAGGGGCCCTGCTGCCCAGGCAGCTTCACAACTGCTGCTCTCCCTCCCTGCTGATGGAAATTCTCCCAGCACCTCATCACCACCTCTCCCAGTTGCCTGCCCCACATCAAAGGGGTTTCCTGAGGCTTTGACAACCACCCCTGTGCTTCCAGCAGACAGCTGCTGTAAGATTTTTGGGGGAAGAAATGGTTTAAGGCAGCTGAAATAGGATTTACCCAGAGAGGAAGAAGCTCCAGCTGTGCATCCCACCATGCACAGCAGAGGCTGATCCCTAGAGATGAGGAAAGAGAATCAAGAATCCCAGAATCCCAGAATCCCAGAGCTGTTGGGGTTGGAAGGGCCCTTAAAGCCCATCTCATTCCACCCCTGCCATGGCAGGGACACCTTCCACTGTCCCAGGGTGCTCCCAGCCCTGTCCAGCCTGGCCTGGAACACTTCCAGGGATGCAGGGACAGCTCCAGCTGCTCTGGTTCCCCATCCTGTGTGAGCCCTGGGAGCTCCAGGGCTGCTGCTGTGAGGCCATGGAGGTTCAGCTTCACTGTGGGCTGATAACACAATTATTTATCTTGAGTGCATGGAAGTGCAATCAAGGCAGAGCCTTTCAAAGCATCTTGAGACAGGGAAATGTGAGCTCCCAGACCCAACCAGGTCTTGCTAAGCAGTACAAGGGTAACTGTGCAGACCTGCCTGCTCTGTGGCAGATTTTCACTGCTATTCATCCTGGAGCAGAAATCTTAAAGGAAATAAATGAGCCCTTATTTTCCAGCCCTGAAAGTGCCTTTAGGCATCACATCCAGGGTGATTTGCCTTGCTGGAGTGTTCTGTGTCCATAGTGGGCCCTGTGACAGTCCCTGTGTGCCCTGTGGAGCAGGAGGATGGGGTGGACAAGCACATGGAGTGCTGGAGCCTGTGAACTTGCCCAGCACATCCAAGTACACCCACACCCCGAGGAGCAGGAAAGCAGGGAGCTGCTCCCCTCACACACACGTGGAATGGTCATTCCCATGGAATGCTGCTGTGCAAAGCCAGCAGGGCTGAGCTGCCTCTGTCTGACTCCTGCCGAGCCCTGCTGCAGGCAGCTTTTCAGAGCAAATCATTAAAGATGGGCTCCAAATCCATAAATCAAAGAGAAAAAGACCTTGGATACAGGAATAAAAGGAAGAAAAAAGGACTTAAAAGTCTGCTCTGTGCTGTACAATGCTCAGACAGCTTCTTTGCAGGCACAATTCTGTTCAGAAATAGCCTGCTGAGACTCAGCAAGGTCCCTGGGAGCACAGGTGGGGGAGGCTCTGAATCTCCGGGTGCTTTTGTGGCTCTGAGTGCTTTGCTGTGCTCTTAAATCGCAGCCCTTCTTTCCTGCATGGCCTGCCAGGGAAAGCAGAGGCTGGGAGCTCCCCAGGAAAAACCTGCCGGGCAGAGGGGACCTGAAGAGCTGTGACAAAACACCCCAGCAGAGCAGCAGGGAAATGTTCCTCCACAGCCCATGGCCACGAGGAGAAAATTAACCAGGAACAGACCCTCGGCAATGACCCCTCCTGAGCATTAATATTTCATCATAACCAGTGAGGTCACAGAAGAGCTGAGAGGGAGATTTCCCATTCCACACCAAAGGAGAAACCGAGGCAGCAGAGGGGGAAGGTCCCAACAAAGCCCCCAATGGACACTTTCCTGCCAGGAAGCCAAGCTGTGTTAATTTAGGCGTGCCACCCTCCTGGCTGCAGCACAGCCCTGTGGCCCCTCTGCTCCCTGTGGGACAGGACCCAAAGGTGATGCCCAGAGCAAGAACAGCCCCTTGCTGTGCAGGAAACCTCCAATTAATTAAACAGGGGTGGCCAGGGCTCCAACCAGCCCCGGAACCATCACTTCTAAAGCAGGGAGGTTTCTTCCTTCGAGCAGCACAGACAGGTGCTTTTGCAAGCTTTAGATCCAATTATCTCCCCAAGGCAATTTGTCAGAGCTCCTCGGTGAGGGTTTTCAGGATGAAGGGCAGGGTGAGGAAGGTCTGTGGAGCCCTCAAAGCACATGAGGAGAGTAGAGAGTGAGTCTGACTGCCCCAGGAACAGGCTCTGACAGGAGATTTGGAGAGCTCTGCCCTTGGCTGCTGCTGAGAGTGATGCTCCTGTTTTCTGGGTTTTTTCTGTTTTTTTGCTGTTTTTTTCCTCCCCAAACCTCTTAACCTGCTCTCTCACACTGCAGAGCTGGGAGCCTTTTGTTAACTATTTCCTGCTCCGGTTTCCATGGAAAACAGAAAGTCACATGCATCACCTCCCAAGAGATGAGAGAAACGCCTCTGGCCTAACAATCCCACTGCCTTTAACGAACGAGGCCAAAGAGAAAAACCATCAACACGCACACCAAGGATTGCAAGTCCATCTGCTCAAGGGCCCCAAACCCTCGGTATTTTAGAATAATCAAGTGCTAAAAAATTCCCAAGCTCTTTAGGTAAGTCCACACTGAGGCATTCTTTCCTCTAAAAAGGGCAAAAAAGAGGCATTAAGCCTGTATATTAAACCTAGTGCTGAGGGAAGTGTACTATATTGTGATTTAAGACATTTGATCTTGCTTTTCCCCGGTGACACAATTTTAATTGTCATTATTTCTAAGCTCTGGGCCACGGTCCCATGGGTCACACCGGTACCTGTGTTTCCTGAAGTTTCAGCTCCTTGCTCCAGGGCTGGCTCCTGGGTAAGGTGATCCACCAGCAGGACACCTGGCAGAATCCACAGTCCTACAAGAGAGAGGCTCAGCACCTGAACCCGGGCTGAGGCATCCAGAAGAGAGTGTCTGATTTCAGCTCTTTGCAGGGCTGTTGCGAGCCTGACTTCAGCACCTTTGAGCCTCAGCTTCCATGAGACCTAGAGAAACCCCTGAATTTATCTACCTGCTCAGCCCAGGAAGGCACAGAAGGGCAATTCAAGCACCAGTGATGTCTGCAGACCAGCACATTGCTTTTCTCTGCAGGCACTCACACTATGCCTCCTCATCCACTTGTAGGCTACAACCAGCTCTTGTTCCAGTGGCTTCAGCTGAGCAGCATTTGCCCCATGACATCTAAAGAACAGGGCTCAGCTGAGGTTCAAGGGGCAAGAATCAGGAGGAACATGAAGGAGGTCCCAAGCTGTGAGCAGCTGAGGGTGAGAGGAGGCCCTTGGAGGAGTGAGAGCACCTGTAAATCCGTGCAGCAGCAGAGCAGAGTGTGGGGCTGCTCCGGGGGCAGATTCCGTGGAGTCTGGCTGCATCTAAAGTGGAATTCTTAATGAAACAAAAGTGCAACGCTCTGAATTTAGATGCTCTATGAACGCCTTTAAAAGCCATGGAGTGGCTGAAATCTCACTCAGAGTAGTTGCTCCCATCAGGCCAAACCTGAAATCCTGGAGCCAGTGGGGAAAGCCTCACGGGTTTGGGTGCTGAGCTCCCTTTTGCTGTCCCTGCCCACCCTTGGTGGCCCTTCCAGCTGTTGCTGTGTGTTCCTAAGGGACACAACCCACAGTTGTTAATACCTGTCATTCCATTTTATGCTTTTGCCTTTCTGGCAGCAGAGCAGCAAGGCTAGAGCTGGAGTTGAGTGAGACAGCAAATAAACAGCAGGCCAAAGAGCTGCCATGCAAAGAGATACCCATCTTTCAATATCAGATCTGTGAGTCTAATACCCTTTGTTTGTGTTGCAAAACAGGTTCTGTCTAGCACTCCAGCAACAGCCACATCAGATGGGCCATAAATCATGGAATAATATAGGCAGGAACTGGGAGTTATCTGGTAAATCACTTTTCTGCTGGTAATGTGCTGATCTCTGTGGGATGGGGATGGATGAGATCCCTGGATTGAAGGCAGTGCTATGCTATGACAGTTATCCATGAGGGATGTTCATAGCAAACTCACGCTGCAATTTATTGTTCAGACAGAAAAATTCCCCTTGATTTATAAATATTTCACCTGAGAAACATCCACGCTAACTGCAGGCACACAGACAAGCTTCCCAGTGCCCAGGGGTGATCCAAGAGGAGCGGCTGGATGGATGCCGGGGGCTCCAGGGACTCCAGAACTGCAGCTCCTCCACAATAAAGCCCGTTAAAACAAACAGGAGTGCAGCTCACGCTTTTCCATGGGATCGTGGCTCAGTGTTAATCTACTCTGTGTTCCCCATTCCAGCTGAGAGCGAGGTGATGATCCGGGGTTAAAGACTGCTCTTGGCTGTTCCGTACAGAGTCACAAGAAGTGCGATCCTTCCAGCGCTAAAGAACAAATGACAAGCTCACCTGTCCTGCCCAGCTCCCTCCTCTCTCGTAAGGTCAGGAAGCTCGGGCTGCTTCGTTAATAAAACAAGCCCAGCTGCCATCACTCACTGCCGGCTTTATCTGTTCCAGACACCTCCCGCTGCCAACAGCCCCGTTCTATTTTTACGGAGCAAATGCTTTCACGGCTCCGCTTCCCTGCGCTGCCCACTTGATGTGTTGTTCACACCTCGTTTGCTCTTCGCAGCCCTCAAGGACCTGGCGGATGGGCGTGAAAGGATCGCTCCCCTGGACAGCCCTGTGCTCCGATAGGAACAGAAAACAAATAGGAACCAGAGCTGCTGTCAGCACTTGTGGCTCTAGGGAGGGCAGGAGGGAAAAGGGCAAGGGAGGGTATCTTTACTCCTTCAGCTGCTGTCCTGACTATCCCTTCTCTCCTTGTAACCAGTTTGGAGTGCAAGCCCTAAAGAAGAGCATCCTCTCAGCCAGGGCCTGAATTACTGCATCCCAGCTGGAACTTTCCAGCAATTCTCCGCATGGGAGCACAACCTTCCAGCAAGAGTTCCAACACACCCACTGACAAATACCCAACAACTGAGGGAGTTGAAGACTCACAGTCCCAGACAAGTAGTTTAATTACTGATCAAACTTTCCAGATGTGCTAAAGATGCCCTGTGTAATCACTGGGATCACAGGGGTCAGGCTGGATCAGCGCATCCCAGAGTATTTAGGGTTGCCATGCAGGAAACACATCTCTCTTATGGGTGAGTGATGCGATGGGTTGGCTCTCACATGTAGGGTTTGGTTTATAATTGTAAAAATGTTTAAGGCTTATTCTCACCAGAAGGAAAGTCACAGCTGCAGGCTGGAGGGCTGGAAGGGGGCTGAAGGGTGAGAGGCAGCCAGGAATGAGGAGAGAGCCAGCTGGAATTGAGGGTGGAGGGACACGTGGACAGAGTATGAGCAGAAAGGTGATTGGATGGAGGG
>VZSR01001113.1:2573249-2584711 GCA_013398615.1 Brachypodius melanocephalos | reverse complement strand
CCACAATTCCCCTGCACACAGCTGCACACCCCTGGATGCTCAGCCTGGAAGGTGAGAGGTTCCCAACCAATCTAGCTTTTCATTCTCCTGGGAGGGTTCAAGCCCTTGTATTTGTGTATTGTGGATTGAAGGAACAGTGGCTCCCAGGGAACTGATACTTGTCAAGCTGCTCCTCAGCTCCAGGGATCAGAGGTGATTTACTCTGGAAAAGTTTAAAGAGAAGCTTTGCAGAGGAGGGATAAGCACACCTGTGATCAAATCCTCTTGGAATCACCTCGCAGTGTCAAGGCTGTCTTCTCTTCCAAACATTTGTCTTCTCTTTGTCCTAATTATCTTTCGCTTTTGGAATTCATTTCCAGTGAAATGCTAACCTCACAAAGTCATCCCACTGTTCTCTCATGGAGGGTGAGGGATTGGCCTGACTGGAATACATTCAAAACATGCACTTGATCCAGTTTCTACTGATAATTTCAAGTCTAATTCCTGCAGCCCAGAGCACAGGGACAGAAATCTAAAGTAATTCATAGGGGGAAAAGAATCTCAGCGTCAGATGCTTCAGGGAAGAGAGTATCCCATATTCTCACTCTGTGAGCTCGTAAGTGACTGAAATCTCAGAGCAATCAGAAAACCCCTTTCCTTTAAACAAAATTCCCCACCCTTGTGAAAAGAGGGATATTTTGTTCTTGTAATTGCTACAGACCATTAAAAGACACCCACACGGGCAAAGTGCTCTGCAAGGCTGAAAGTCTCTTACTGCTTTCCATGGTTTAAAGCTACCAGGGCAGGAGTATTTTGTTCCTTGAAAGGGGAAGAGACAGTGACACACGCAGTGCTGAGACATCTGCAGGTCTGTAGCACAGCCTGAAAACCCAATCCCTCCCCTCAAGAAGATCTGCAGGAGTGTTTGCTTCTGGGCAGGAACAACAAGTACAGCGTTAGTCACAGTGTTCCAGCGTGCCTGCTTCCTGCACTGGAAGGAACAGGGAAGTGCAGGGGCTGCCATGAAAAACACAGCCAGGGAATGAAAAATCACCCCAAGTGTTGCTGCCTTAAGGAGAAGCTCTGTGGAAGTTCAGTGTCTTCTCAGGAAACTCTCAGCTTCTGCTTTAAAGAACAGGGTGAGGCCACCCCTGAATTCGGTGGCTCTCCAATGTGCAGCATCAGCAGCCCCCAGGGTGAAGAGGGTCAGCCCTCCTGCCCTGTGCCAGCTCCACACTCCCTGGAAGCCCAAGGAGTCCTGCTGATTTCCCAGTCCTGGTCCAGGTTTTCTCAGTGGAGCTGTCACTGGCACTGACCCTACACTGTTTTATTCCTGTTGTTTGGGGGGTCAAGGCTGCAGGGCTAATCCCATTTCCTGCTGCTGCCTCATGCCAGGAGGCTGGAAACCAGCAGCTGGCTAAAACAAACCAGCCCTTTCCCCTTTGCACAGAGCTGGTTTGGCACCAGAAATCCCAAAGGCCTCCAAGTGCCTCTTCCAGAGGCAGCAGGGAGAGCAGGAGAGGAGACCCTGCAGCCTCCAGGATTGGTCCTGGGATTGAAGCAGGTGATTCTCCTCAGGTACCATGAAGGAGACCCCAGGGCAAAGATGGGGTGTCCTTGTCAAATGTAAGGGCCTGGGGCTCTCTAAGGGAGCTCCTGCCTTATAACCTGGGCCTGAAACAGCTCCTTCCCTGGGGGAGCACCTGAGTGAACCTGAGCTCCCCAGACACGGTCCCAGCCCCGCTCTAAGGATTCAATTAGGGCAGGAACAATGGAAAGCTTTCAGCAACCAAACACTGCTGCTGCCAGCTTCCTGCAGGAGCTGCTTTCTGTAACCCCAGGGGGACACTGAGCCAGCACAATAAGACAACTTGTAATTGCTCCATAATCCCATTCAAATATTCCTTTTTAGCACATGTGCAGTGGTGTTTAATTGCGTGGGGACACACTGCTTGGCAACTCCCACATCACCCAGTAAACAACACCATTGTCTCTGCTTCAAATTCCATTAAGTGCCTGCTTTGCAGGCTGCCCTGTGCTCTCCAGCCTGGTTAATTAATGCATCTGTAATGTCCCTAGCTAATTATTGCCTCTGTGACTGTGAAAAGATGACAGAAGAAGTGTGGAAACAATAAACCTTATTTTTATTAAGAGCACATGGATGCAGCCACTTGCCACAGGAACACAACGTGCTGGGAATATCCCAGAGCCACCCTGCAGTGGGGCACAGCAATCCCCAGACTCAGACCTCTGAAAAAATCACCTGTTTAACTGCAGAATTCTGATTTATCTGAGTCTGTGGGATGGCTTGGGTATAGGGAATCATCTGCCATATGCTCCCATCCATCAAACAGAATCAGAATTCAGAACATCCTGAATTGGAAGGAAGCCACGAGGATCACCAAGTGCAACTCCTGGCTGGAAATAGACCCACATCTGGGTACCACACCAGCTGTGACGTTACTGCTCTTCTACATCGCTCATGCAGCCCTGAAGCACTGACGCTTTGGGCAGCAGAAGAACTCCAGAGATTCCAGACGCTCTGAATTTCTTGCAGAATTAACCATAGTATGTATGGCCCCGATAAAGACTGTGAATCCTATCCTTAAAGAATATATAACTCCACATTTTGGGTTTAAACAGTGCAGATAAAGAGAAGTGGTATCTGAGGGTTTCATTTAATTCATTTAAATTTCATGCCAAAAGAATACAGAATCCCAGACTGGTTTGGGTTGGAAGGGACATCAAGCATTGCCATCTCCCACTATCCCAGGCTGCTCCAACCTGCCCTTGGGATCCAGGGGCAGCCCCAGCTGCTCTGGGCACCCTGTGCCAGGGCCTGCCCACCCTCCCAGGGAACAATTCCTGCCCAATCTCCCATCCATCCCTGCCCTCTGGCAGTGGAAGCCATTCCCTGTGTCCTGTCCCTCCATCCCTTGTCCCCAGTCCCTCTCCAGCTCTCCTGGAGCCCCTTTAGGTCCTGGCAGGGGCTCTGAGCTCTCCCTGAAACTTTCTCTTCTGAACATTTCCAGTTGTCTCAGCCTTGCCTCACAGGAGAGTTGCTCCATCCCATCATCTTCATGGCCCTGTATCTTTATTCTCCTTCTTTCAGTCCAAGGAGATGTACTTGAAGTCACAGACATACATTTTCAACTCTCACAGTTTCTGGGTTGTAAGACCATTAGAAGCTTCATTTTCTCCTAAACAATCTGGTTTAAAAATGAAAAAGTATGTTTAATATAAACGTGTGCAATCCATCTGTTGTGGAAAATATGGAATGATATGAGAAATCTTCAGATGTCAACTTTTAGTTGCAGCTTTCTCATCTCTTAATGCAGGAGCTCAGCTTTGTGTTGCAAACAAAACTCAATTTTAATAGAAACCAAAGATAAAACTTGTTCAAAGTTAGAAGCAGATACATCAAGTTTTCAATAAAGCTGGAACCAGTTCCAGGATTTATAGATGCTGCAGACCAGGGCACTGTGTCCCGTTTCAAGTCGTGCAATAAACATTTCACAGAGTTTGAATGATAATTTCATTACAGCACTATCCTAAGAAGTGGGTTGGAGCCACAGATCAATAATTGAGCCGTGCCTGTTCCTGCTTAAGGCAGCCAGGGATCCTCCCCAAACAGCTTCCCAGCAGATGAAAAATCCAGAGTAGATCGTGATGTGTATAAAGCAGGTGTCTCCTCCCATCAGAGGGCAGAGGAAACGCCAGGGTGTTCAACAAGTGCCAGGGAACTCTACACTAAGGCTCTTTCCTGTCAGAACAGTGGGTTATCAAAGAGCTGGGAATATCTGAGCCTGCTGACAGGGGCAGGAGGAGCTCAGCAGGGGCAGGATGCTGCTGATGCTGCACTGGAGAGAGCTCTGGCCTGGGAGAGGGGAAAACTCAACCTCAGCGCCCCAAATCTGCACCTGCAGCTCTTTGGTTGGCACCAAGGCTCTCTGCAGCTGTTGGAGGATGCTGATTCTTGGCAAACATCCCATTCTGGCCAGGTGACCTCACTGGAGGGAGAGCACAGGGGGACACAGAGGGTGCTCTGCCAACCCCCAAATCTCCCCAGGCTCCCATGGGATCCCATCCCCAGAGGAGGTGAACCTTCCTCCAGTGCTGCCCCATGGCCAGAACCTCCTCAGCAGGCAGAGATATCCCAGCCCCTGGGGCTGTCAAGACCACATTTTTTCATCAGGCTAAAATTAACTGTGCTCATTGAAATGCCAGGGGAGTTCAGTGATTATCTGCTGGGAAGTGTCATGTGCCTGCCTGGGCTGGGCCAGATCTGCTTGGCCCCCTCTGACACGGGCACTGCTGGCACTGATCTCCCTCCTCTGCCCTTGTTGGCCCATTCTCTTGTGTCCAGGGTGACTTTTCTCCTTTTCCTGGATGCCCTGAAGCTATGGAACACCCACTGCCCAGGAACTGATGGCCTCGGAGGGGCAGTGGCAGTGATGGAAGTTTACGTGTGGCAAGGAAAAGGTATAAAACATTTAAGTTCCATTGCTGTAATTAAGCAAAATGTGTCTTTCAATCTGCATTAGCATATGGTAAGTTATAAAAGTTATTAGTTCCTCTGTGTTAACTGGACCAAGGAACACTGTAACCTCCAAAAAGTCAACATTCTTCAAACTTGAAAAGGAATATTAGAAGGTAGGAGCATGATCCTCCAATTATTTGTGCTTGTCTCCTTTAGAGGACATGGCTGGGCTTGATTCACTTTGATATTTATGCCAGAGGAGAGTAATAGGATTTTAATTTATCTGAATGCTCTCCAGGCATGCAAAAGCTCTTAGGTGCTGGGAAAAAATATAATAAAAGGACTTTGTGACGTAACGACCTTGGATTCAATTGCCATGTCTCTACCAGGCACAGCCCGAGCCAAGCTCACACCAGGTAACTTCTTTAGGGTTTGCAGTGACTGCAGAGGCACCTCAGACACCACTGCCAGCCTCTGCCTCCAGAGGACAGCCCAGCTCAGGAACACAATCACCTGAGACGTCTCTTCCCTGAAATATTTTAGGCAGTTTCTCTAACACTTCTGCAAGGTCCTCCTCGCAGAAAACTTATTTACATGCAAAATGCAAAACAACACAAGACAACCCAAAGCAGATGATGAATGCCCAGAAACTTCACTCAGTAATTTCACCTTTCCTTTGTGCTCCCATGAAAATCATGATTAATTTCAGCATATCTTTTGCTGTGACTTCTCCATTTCGCCCTACAGTCACAGCCAGGAAACTGCACTCTGTCCTCTGCAAAGGTGGATAAATTGAGGTGTGAAAACTCTGCTGTTTGCCTACACTCCCACAGGGACAGGATGGGTTAATTACTTCTAATCATTAAATCCCTTTTTATCACACTGACTCTAAGCCAGAAAAATATATACCTGTACTTACATAAGAGTTCATTAAAACTTCATTTAGTGACTGGACTAATCAGGCATCTGGAGTGTCTCTTGTGCCTTATTTAATTGTGCTGGGAAAAAGAGGCAGTGAAAACCAGGGAGGAGCAGGAGTGGAGTAAGAAGCTCTGCTGCCTGGGTGCCCAGGGAGCAGCTGTGCTGGATGCTGTGCCTAGGGAACGAGGGCAGCAGGAAGCCATGGAAAAACCAGGATTTGGATAACTGTCAGCAAATGGCAGAGGAAAGGTGAAGCTGGAAAAGAAGAGAAGAGAGTCCCTTCAAATTACCTTCCAGGAAGTCTTGTAGGATACACAGAGTGTGTCAGCACACGGAGTGATGGCTTACAGAGAAAAACAGTATTTAAAAAAATTGGACTTGCTAATGTTCCCGAAGTGGATCAGGCAAATCCTTCATCACAACCCAGCTGACTCTGCACATGTGGGAGGGGGGCTGGACCTCCCCTGCTCTTCTCCATCCCAGCAGCTTTTGAACACTCTCTCCAGTTTGGGACCAGCAGGGGAGCTCTGGCCAGCAGCAGCCAGGAGCTGTCCTGTCACCAGGGTGGCCCTGAGATTTTGGGAAGTAGAGAGGCAGGGAAAGCAAAAATACATTCACTGTGCAGACAGAATTTCCACCTTTCCTTTGTTCCCTCTTATTGCAGGTCAGATTTGGGGCAGCTGACCTTGACAAGAGCCCCTTTCTGATAAGGCAAAGATAAGGAATTCCCTGAATAATCCCTGTGCCCAATCAATCAGGAGCATGGGAGCGATGCTGTTCTTCAGTGTGCTGTTACTCAGGCCTTTGAAAAGCCAAGGCAACCTGGACACAAAATCTTTTGTTTCAAGGCACAGTGTTTCACTTTGTAAAAAACCCAATGACTTCAAGGGTGTGAAGTCCTCAGAATTTACTCTACACTTTTCATTTGAAGCTATTTACCATCCTTGCCTTGCACTGGGTCAGAATTAAACTTAAATGTCAGTAAATAGAGCTGCTTGTTTGAGAGGAGACAATACATTACATTTGTAATATGTGTGCTCCTGGTTAAATCTACTGAAAACAGCTATAAAATCACTGTCCCAAATTATCAGTGAAAAATATCCCCACTTTAAGTCATGCTTAAATTTCTGTAGTCATTGATATGTTGCCAATCACCATTCTGACCTGCTTTTCCAACACCTTGTGGAAAACAGAGCTGTACATTCTGCCCAGTGGTACTTCTGAACTCTGGGGGTGGATTCCCAATTTTCTGTAGGGGTTGCTAAGGGAACAAATGCTCTGTTGTATTTTACACTGCCCTGAACCTGACCAGGCTGTGACAGCGTCAGGATTTAACAGAAGCCCTGCTGGGAATAAATAACACACCACTCCTGAGAGCAGATGGGGCTTGAGCAGTGCCTGGGCTGGGAAGGACCTGAAGAATTCGCTTGGAGCAGATTTTAAGGGGTGGAGGGAGGGATTAATAACCCCAAACTGCTTTAGCAATATTCCCAAGCGTGAGGATGAAGCAGGAAAGCACAAACAGTCTCTGCAAGCCACTCTTCTTGTGACAAAATATCCCACCCCCCTGGCTGCCACAGGTCCCTCAGGACCCATCCCAGCCTCCAAATCAGATCCTGGAATCATCCAAGGTCCACTCAGCTCCGAGTTCAGTGCAAAATGCCTCCTCCATCTCCAGTGTGGGGCTGCCCAGGCTGCCTTCTGAGCCCAGGATAATGCATTTCCACAGATGTATGCTCCTTAATGTCCTTACAGCCTGGCCTGTGCAATCCCTCTGGGAGAGGAGCCCATTTGTAAGGCAATATTATTCCTCTGCCATGCTTTTAATTCTGAGGTTGTTATTGATAATGACTTCCTCTCACACATCCTGGGAGGAAGGCAGAGCAACAGGGGTTCAAAGCATTGATAGTGTCACTGTGTGACGAGGAAAGAGGCTTTGGATAAACAAGGAGCTGCATTCCATGCTCAGATTAGGAGGCTCCAGCCTCTAATAAATGTTTAGGCTGCAGAATAAGTCACTGTTACAAATCCTTGCCTTTGATAGTCTTTTCCACCCACACCTTCCTTTGCCACATCTCTTCAATGCTCTGCTGGGGAAGAACATTTCCCTGGAAATGCCAGGTGAATTCCACTTCCACAGCACATATTCCAGCCCCAACAGAATGTAATTTATCCATCAGCTCCCATCAGCTCTGTTTGGGTAAGTCAGCTACTGCTGATCACCTAAAGGGAGACTCTGGGACATTGAATTGAAGCAGACAGCTGATTTTGGGAACCAAGGTTTGGGATGCAGGAATTTGAGAGACTTCTCGTCCTCTGGCTGTTGGGAGACTAATGAGCAAATCTCCAGAAGGGGATAACATCAACAGTCAGCAAGGGCTAGAATCTGTGAGACAGGGTGCTGACACCACTGAGTACTTGTAAGGAGCTGAAAACCCCTGCTAATGACTCAGAGAGAACCTCATCGAGATGGAAAACAAAATCCAGCTACCACCCACAGGAAAACCCCCGGCTCACAAATAAAATCCTGAAACACCAAAGGGGAAAACTGCTTGTAAATTTTTTTTTTTTTTTTTTGCATTTCTGGCTTTGTTTGTCTGTCTTTAGCCAGCAGTTCTCTCCTCAGAGCTGACTGCAGCCCTTTCCCCCTGCAGACCCTTGATTCCATCAAGGCATTCTGCCCACCCCAGGCTGGAAAACCCTGCCTGGAAGGGACCTGAGCATCTCAGTGGCTTGGACACACTCACTGTGTCACCAGTGCGGCAGGAAGAGCTGCCGGCTCCTCCCCAAACCTGGAACAAAGTGATCCATGGAAGTGGAAATGACCCACAGTGCCATGACTGCCAGGTGCAGCCGCATGCCCAGGCAGAGCTCTGGTGGGAGATGCCTTTGTGTCCATCCCTCCCCTCAGCTGCCTTTCCCACTCCGTGGAAATCTGAGGATTTACCACTTTCCCAGACTCACTACACACGGACACAGAGCTCTTTTATCCTGCCACAGATACACCCCTAGGAGGAAACTGGGAATGGGGTGAGGATATCTCCCAATCTCCCATTACCCAGTTTTGTCTGAGCTGTTAAACAGCTGCAGGGCTGCAAGAGCCACAAAAGCAGTTTCTGTATTTTTCCTCTTTGAGCTCCTTCTGGGAATGTGTGTCCTGCACCACGTGCAAGTCATTCAGCCTCAGCACGTGCTGCTTTATGGGATACAGTGAGACTTGGGCACTTCATAGTCCCCATTAAAATCAACACTACAGCAGTACCTAAAATAGCACAGTTACAGCCAATCTTTAATACAGAGGAGAAAAGGGAAAAGATTTGCACCATGAATTTTGATCACAGGAAAAAGGACCACCAGAGACTTCAAGAAATCCTCTAATCCGTTGGGTTTTTTCTCCCCTGGATCAGTTCTAAGTGATTATGGGCAGATCCAGGGCTAACCCCTTCACCTCAATCCCAGACTTACAAAAGAGGGTGAAACACTACAGCACGAGCTAATGGCCCCACTTTTCACTGCTGGTTATCTTAGACATCCCACCTGAGGCAGGCACTGCCCAAGGACAAACCTCACCGTGTTCCCAGTGCAGGTGACATGGACAGTGAAACCCTCAAGCCAAACTGCCACAATGCATCGTGCCCCTTTCCTTCTCAAAACACTCACTGACTGCTGGCAGACCCTTACCTGTGGCTTCCACCATTCCTTCCAGGATGACCACAATCTCAAACTCCTCCTTCTCCAGCTGGGTGCGGGACATCTCCCAGAAGGGGCTTTTCTCGTTGATCTCATGTGAGATGATGAGAGGGGACACCAGGAACAACCTGTCGTCTCCGGTGTCAAATCCCACGTTGATGTCCGTTTGATTCAGGGGAATAAACTCTCCTTCTTTGGTCTGTTTGGACTTAATCAGTTTGGCTCGAATGGAAGCCTCAACAATGTGGGAATTGCGGAGGTCCCCGACCCGGAACATGAGGCAGAGCTTCTCATCCCTCATGGAAATGACGGCGTTGTTGGAGAACATGAGGGTCTCCGCCCTCTTCTTTGGTTGGCTGATCTTGACGAACATGCACCCCACCATGAAGGCGTTGACAATGGAGCCCAGGATGGCCTGGACCAGGAGCAGCACGATGCCCTCGGGACACTTCTCCGTGATGACCCTGTGGCCGTACCCGATGGTCGTCTCGGTCTCGATGGAAAACAGGAACGCCGACACAAACCCGCTGAGGTTCTCCACGCAGGGGATCCAGTTCTCGTCTTCCAGGTGGTCCAGGTCTCCCCGGATGTAGGCGATGAGCCACCAGATGAACCCGAAGAACAGCCAGGTGATGGTGTAGACCATGGTGAAGACCAGCAGGTTGAAGCGCCACTTGAGGTCCACCAGGGTGGTGAAGAGGTCGCTGAGGTACCGGTAGGTCTCCTGGACGTTCCCGTGGTGCACGTTGCACTTGCCGCTCTTCTCCATGTACCGCTGCCGGGGCTTCTTGCCCTCGGCAGAGATGAGCCGGGTCCTGTCCGTGGCGATGGGGACGTCATCCCGAGCCTGCTTGGGGATCTTCTTGGGCTCCCGGGACGTGACCCCAATGTCCATGTCCTGGTTCATGAAGATCCGGGAATCTCCAGCCATGGCTGGGCTGCACAACAAGGAAAGACAGTTTCAGGCAGAAGGCAGGGGGACAAAAGCCATTCTGTTTCACTCTCCAGACCATCAGGACGTTGTTTGTGGAGGGTTCACACTTCTCCCACAACAGCCACTTGTTAAACACAGCCCTGCAGTGACCCAGAATTAAAGACTGATTTATAACACACATCAACACCCTTCAAACATCAGCCACTACTGGGGTGATGGGCACGCTGTGGGAGCATAAAACAGTTAAACCTTGGAACATCTGGGGGGTTTTCTTTTTGTCCTTATATTTTTTTACACACCAGATTTGCTTGAGATCACAATCCAGAACAAAGTAAAGATACATCAACATCTTTTCAGGAGGGACTGGAGCTTTTTCATGCCTCAGGTTTTGGGTGCATATCAAGAGAAAACTTAGAAATTAAGAGAAAATGCTGAACACCACTATCTACCTAAATCACACACAAGTCTAAATTATGCATGAAGGCTTCCCTTGCAGTCAGCAGAGAAAGGCATCTCTAGGGAAAATTCAGATTTCAGGAGTGCTGAATCACCTTCTGGAAGTTTATTCGTGAGCCTGGGCTTTAAATGTGAAATAAACATTTAATTGAGCATCCTGAATCCCAAGTGTGAGGGTGTGATGAATCCAGGCCTGCTGTTAATGAGATCTATCAAAGCTCACCCTTCTGCTCCATCTGACATTAGACAAAATCTCTGGGCACTTTTAGGAATGCATCAGAGAGCTATTAAAGAGCCCAGTGTTGACATTCAGAGTTATGCTTACCAGGATAGAAATGAAGAACACCAGATGAAGGCAGCAGTGCTTTCTGGCAGTTATAATGTAACATCCTGTTTACTGAGATGATTAGATACTCCTTTAAAAAATGAGAGTCTTGACTCTGGATGCAGGGCACAGACAAAATCTCTGTCAAAGACTACCTAAGGAGCCTTAGGGATATCAAAGATAGAGCAGCAATATTTTCTACGGCGTTCATTCCCTGCATTGTCCTCTGCAAATCCTATTAAAACCTAACTAAATCTATTACTGCTCCCTCTATCTTTAATCTTCTTATGCTCCTGTGAATGAAGAAAGGTGTACAGATACAATTAAGAGTATCTTGGGAGAGACAATTTTTAAGACTGAGCAAAGTAGCTTCATCTTTTTGGTATTAAAAAGCACAAAGGGTGGGCGGGAAGGAAGCAGAGGCAGGATGAATAAATGAAGCAACAAATTTTCACTTCCATTCGGCTGCAGCCAAGTCTGGTTAATGGCAGAGAACACCTCGTGGCCCTTGTCTAAGTCACCATCAATCACTGCTCCAACGAAGCAGCCGAGCCTGTTGCTGGAACCGGCCCCGCTGGCTCTGCCCCGCAGGGAGCACAACCATCTGTGCCAGCACAGCACAGCCCAGTGCTGCTGCCACAGCCACAGCCAGGGCACTGCTGAGCCCTGCAGACACA